>CM034360.1:119494150-119515663 GCA_019925275.1 Mytilus edulis | reverse complement strand
TGACCTTGACCTTTGACCTTGACCTCATTTTCTAAGTTGGGACCCATTGGACTCAAATAAAAACATTCCAGGGTTATACGGTTAACGGTGTATGAGTTAACTAAACATACCGACAAATTTATTTTGTAAAGGTAGATAACTCCTATAAAATTTCATCGAATCGCTTCGATCCAAATGCGCCAAAAATTACTGAGGATGTAACGAACAATTTGTAAAAAGAATTTTGTCGCTATCTTTTTTTGTTACGAAGGAGATGCACACAGATGATAAACAGTGAATAGGGAGATAACTCTTACAAAGAAAATGGTTCGGCTTAGCAGGGTAAAATTTAAAAGCGCATAAACTATACGATACCATATGAGAAATATCTAAGCGACATATTGCGAAACAAACATTTCTCGCAAGAACAAAATTTGGCGGAAAAAAAAAAAAATAATAATAATAATAATCAGAAGAAAAACAATAAGTCTTTCCACAGAAAAGTGGAAAGACTTAATTAAAAACCAATTGTTCAGAAAACAATTGAAAGTCTTTCCACACCAAAAAAATTTTGATAAGAAGATAATTTCTTCATACTGATGCGATAAATAATGATTTAATTATATTTTGAGTGATATAAGGTAGATAATATTCTACTTACGGTCTCAAATGATAGCTTCTTTCACACTGATTTCAAAAATATATAGTTTCTATATACTTTTGTATGTAGAAGGGGGGATAATTGGCCACTTCCGGTTTGTTGCAAGTCATGTTTAGTCTTCAGTAATCAGTGTATGTATCTATATGACAAAATATATGGATTCTGAGTACTTTTAGATGAAAAAATTGCAAAAAAAGCTACTTCCGGTGTTCTCAAGGTCACTTCCGGTAGTCATTTTTCAAGGTCATTTGTCACCTAATCTTTTGTACAAGGTCAAATGCCTTTATAATGAACTTAGTTGAAGTCATAATCAAATAACCTCATATCAAGACATTTGAGGGGCAACAACTCCTATAAGATGCCATTAAATTATATAAGACTAAATGTAGCATATCTTCATTACAATAAAGCTGACATTTTGCACTTGTTCTTTAGTATGTATCTTTCAAAGTGTCGGAGAAAATGCAAAAACAAGCAAAAGTCACAATTAAGAACTTGACCTTGACCTTTGACCTTGACCTCATTTTCTAAGTTAGGACCCAGGGGACTCAAATAAAAACATTCCAGGGTTATACGGTTAACTGTTTATGAGGTAAATGAACATACCGACAAATTTATTTTGTAAAGGTAGATAACTCCTATAAAATTTCATCGAATCGCTTCGATCCAAATTAGCCAAAAATTCCTGAGGATGTAACGAACAATTTGTAAAAAGAATTTTGTCGCTATCTTTTTTTGTTACGAAGGAGATGCACACAGAGGGTAAACAGTGAAAAGGGAGATAACTCTTACATAGAAAATGGATCGGCTTAGCAGGGTGAAATTTAAAAGCGCATAAACTATACGATACCATATGGGAAATATTTAAGCGACATATTGCGAAACAAACATTTTGCGCAAGAACAAAATTTGGCGGAAGAAAAAAAAAAAAAAAATAATAATAATAATAATAATAATTAAAAACCAATTGTTCAGAGAACAATTGAAAGTCTTTCCACACCAAAGAAATTTGGATAAGATGGTAGTTTCTTCATACTGATGCGATAAATAATGGTTTAATTATCTTTTTCAGTGATATAAGGGAGATAATATGCTACTTCCGGTGAAATGAATGTCACATCCGGTCTCATATGATAGCTTCTTTCACACTGATTCCAAAAATATATAGTTTCTATATACTTTTTAATGTAGAATGGGAGATAATTGGCCACTTCCGGTTTGTTGGAAGACATTTTTAGTCTTCAGTTATCTGTTCATGTATCTTTATGACAAAATATCTGGATTCTGAGTACTTTTATGTGAAAACATTGCAAAAAAAGCTACTTCCGGTTTTCCCAAGGTCACTTCCGGTAGCCATTTTTCAAGGTCATTTGTCACTTAACCTTTTGTATAAGGTCAAATGTCTTTATAATGAACTTAATTGAAGTTATTATCAAATAACCTCATATCAAGACATTTCAGGGGCATCAACTCCTATAAGATGCCATTTAATTGTATAAGACTAAATGTAGCATATCTTCACTACAATAAAGCTGACATTTTGCACTTGTTCTTTTATATGTATCTCTCAAAGTGTCAGAGAAAATGCAAAAACAAGCAAAAGTCACAATTGAGAACTTGACCTTGACCTTTGACCTTGACCTCATTTTCTAAGTAAGGACCTAGGGGACTCAAATAAAAACATTCCAGGTTTATACGGTTAACTGTTTATGAGTTAAATAAACATACCGACAAATTTATTTTGTAAAGGTAGATAACTCCTATAAAATTTCATCGAATCTCTTCGATCCAAATACGCCAAAAATTACTGAGGATGTAACGAACAATTTGTAAAAAGAATTTTGTCGCTATCTTGTTTTGTTACGAAGGAGATGCACACAGAGGATAAACAGTGAAAAGGGAGATAACTCTTACATAGAAAATGGTTCGCCTTAGCAGGGTGAAATTTAAAAGCGCATAAACTATACGATATCATATGAGAAATATCTAAGCGACATATTGCGAAACAAACATTTTGCGCAAGAACAAAATTTGGCGGAAGAAAAAAAATAAATAATTAAAAACCAATTGTTCAGAGAACAATTGAAAGTCTTTCCAAACTAAAGTAATTTGGATAAGAAGGTAGTTTCTTTATACTGATGCGATAAATGATGGTTTAATTATATTTTTGATTGATATAAGGGAGATAATATGCTACTTCCGGTGAAATTAATGTCACATCCGGTCTCATATGATAGCTTCTTTCACACTGATTCCAAAAATATATAGTTTCTATATACTTTTGTATGTAGAATGGGAGATAATTGGCCACTTCCGGTTTGTTGGAAGTCATTTTTAGTCTTCAGTAATCTGTTAATGTATCTATATGACAAAATATATGGATTCTGGGTACTTTTAGGTGAAAGAAATTGCAAAAATAGCTACTTCCGGTTTTCTGAAGGTCACTTCCGGTAGCCATTTTTCAAGGTCATTAGTCACTTAACCTTTTGTATGAGGTCAAATGTCTTTATAATGAACTTAATTGAAGTTATAATCAAATAACTTCATATCAAGACATTTCAGGGGCACCAACTCCTATAAGATGCCATTTAATTGTATAAGACTAAATGTAACATATCTTCATTACAATAAAGCTGACATTTTGCACTTGTTCTTTTATGTGTATCTCTCAAAGTGTCGGAGAAAATGCAAAAACAAGCAAAAGTCACAATTTAGAACTTGACCTTGACCTTTGACCTTGACCTCATTTTCTAAGTTGGGACCCATTGGACTCAAATAAAAACATTCCAGGGTTATACGGTTAACGGTTTATGAGTTAACTAAACATACCGACAAATTTATTTTGTAAAGGTAGATAACTCCTATAAAATTTCATCGAATCGCTTCGATCCAAATGCGCCAAAAATTACTGAGGATGTAACGAACAATTTGTAAAAAGAATTTTGTCGCTATCTTTTTTTGTTACGAAGGAGATGCACACAGATGATAAACAGTGAATAGGGAGATAACTCTTACAAAGAAAATGGTTCGCCTTAGCAGGGTGAAATTTAAAAGTGCATAAACTATACGATACCATATGAGAAATATCTAAGCGACATATTGCGAAACAAACATTTATCGCAAGAACAAAATTTGGCGGAAAAAAAAATAATAATAATAATAATAATAATAATAATAATCAGAACAAAAACAATAAGTCTTTCCACAGAAAAGTGGAAAGACTTAAATATAAAGCAATTGTTTTGAAAACAATTGTTAGGCAGTCTTTCCCCTCTGATGAATGGATAATTGGTTTTTTTTATTGATTGATTTGGAAAAAAAGGGGGGGGGGTATTTGTTTGTTTGTTTGTTTTTGTAAAGGGTCTATATTATTATGTTACCGGAGAAGTTTCATGTTTAGTTTGGAAAGTTTTTCTTTTATTTTAGATACAGCGCGCGCGCAATATTGAGGAGACATCACGTGACGCGTGTTTATATTAAGAAAAACTTAGTCTTTTAATTTCTTTTTAGGTCGGGACCTTGAACAGACAACAAGTCTAGAGATGGAATGTACACAATGTAATTTCTTTTGTCATTGTAGGAAATTGACATTTTGATCACAGTTCACCAGCAGTGCATGTTTTGGATTTAATCGATCCGGTGTAACTTTAAAACACATTTAATGATTATTTTTTGATAATGTCCATTTTTCAGCACCTGTTTGTAACACAGATTAGTATTTCAATCTCGGAGCGGACATTTTATTGTAGGTTTTTACTGAGATTGACGGACCTAGCAAGCGATTTTTACGGCATTGCCATTTCTATTTTCTAGGAAAAGTCTTGAGAGATATCTGCAAAAAGTTTTTTTATGAACCTTCAGTACATGTATGCCCTGCTGACTGCAAATTTTCAGGTCGATTGGACTTGTAGTTTCAGAGAATATGTGGATTTTTTTTCAGAAGAGACGTAAGAACAATAATAAAATAAAAATTTTCTTGAATAATTGAGAGTTTGTTCCTTCAATATACTGTCATAAATAAACAGTCATACATATTGATTGATTGATTAGTTGGTTGATTGATTGATTGGTTGGTTGGTTGGTTTTTTGGTTGGTTGATTAAACACGTTTGATAGGGTCACTTAGAACAAGGGAAAAAAACCTCAAGAGACCTTGCATCCCGTATTAAACGCATGACACGGAAATATACATTAAGTGATTGATTGGTTGGTTGGTTGGTTGGTTGGTTAAACACGTTAGTTAAACATGTTGGTTGAACACGTTGGTTAAACACGTTGGCTAATTAAACACGTTGGAAAGGCTCAATTTAAACAAGCGAAAAAAAACATCTTGGATCCCGTATTTAACAAATGAAACGGAAACATGCATTGATTGGTTGATTGGTTGGTTGGTTGGTTGGTTGGTTAAACACGTTGGTTAAACATGTTGGTTAAACACGTTGGTTAAACACGTTGGCTGGTTAAACACGTTTGATAGGCTCAATTTAAACAAGCGAAAAAAAAAAACATCTTGGATCCCGTATTTAACACATGAAACGGAAACATGCATTGATTTATTGGTTGGTTGGTTGGTTGGTTGGTTGATTAATTAAACACGTTGGTTAAAAATGCTGGTTAAACACGTAGTTTAAACACGTACTTTCAACACGTTTGATAGGCTCAATTTTAACAAGCGAAAAAAACCATCTTGGATCCCGTATTTAACACATGAAACGGAAACATGCATTGATTGGTTGATTGGTTGGTTGGTTGGTTGGTTGGTTGGTTGGTTAAACATGTTGGTTAAACACGTTGGTTAAACACGTTGGCTGGTTAAACACGTTAGATAGGCTCAATTTAAACAAGCGAAAAAAAACAATCTTGGATCCCGTATTTAACACATGAAACGGAAACATGTATTGATTGATTGATTGGTTGGTTGGTTGGTTGGTTGGTTGGTTGGTTGGTTAAACACGTTGGTTAAACACGTTGGTTAAACACGTTGGTTAAACATGTTGGTTAAACATGTTGGTTAAACACGTTTGATAGGCTCAATTAAAACAAGCGGAAAAAAAGAAACCTTGAATCCCGTATCAAACACATGAAACGGAAACATTGATTGATTGATTGATTGATTGATTGATTGATTGATTGATTGATTGATTGATTGATTGATTGATTGATTGGTTGGTTGGTTGGTTGAAATTCAAACACTCATAAAACTGTTTAAATAGTGCCAAAACCACATAATTTGATGACCTTGACCTTTGACCTTGTGACCTTCGTCAAGGTCATTGCTCCACAAGGTCATTGCAAAAGACCCTATGGGTCAAGGACCTTTTGTTTAAGAGTTTTGCCTAAAATGGCTTTTTAAAAACCATCGATGGGAGTTATGTCCCTTATATGATGGTAAAATCAATATAGTCATAATGTAAAAAAGTTGCCCCTTAAAGTATCAAGCATTTTTCACTGCTTAATTTTTTTGTATCTATAACCGTTTAAGAATTATAGGGAAATGAAAAACTTATAAAAATCTAAAATATGACCTTGACCTTTGACCTTGAGCTAATTTTCTAAGTTAGGACCCAGGGGACTCAAATAAAAACATTCCAGGGTTATACGGTTAACGGTTTAGGAGTTTAGAAAACATACCGACAAATTTATTCCGTAAAGGTAGATAACTCCTATAAAATTTCATCAAATCGCTTCGATCCAAATACGCCAAAAATTACTGAAGATGTAACGAACAGTTTGTAAAAAGAATTTTGTCGCTTTCTTATTTTGTTACGAAGGAGATGCACACAGATGATAAACAGTGAATAGGGAGATAACTCTTACAAAGAAAATGGTTCGCCTTAGCAGGGTGAAATTTAAAAGCGCATAAACTATACGATACCATATGAGAAATATCTAAGCGACATATTGCGAAACAAACATTTATCGCAAGAACAAAATTTGGCGGAAAAAAAAAATGATAATAATAATAATAATAATAATAATAATCAGAACAAAAACAATAAGTCTTTCCACAGAAAAGTGGAAAGACTTAATAATAATAATCAGAACAAATACAATAAGTCTTTTCACAAAAAAGTGAAAAGACTTAATAATAATAATCAGAACAAAAACAATAAGTCTTTCCACAGAAAAGTGGAAAGACTTAATTAAAAAACCAATTGTTCAGAGAACAATTGAAAGTCTTTCCACACCAAAGAAATTTTGGTTAAGAAGGTAGTTTCTTCTTAATGATGCGATAACTGATGGATTAATTATCTTTTTGAGTATTATAGGGAGATAATATGCTACTTCCGGTGAAATGAATGTCACGTCCGGTCTCATATGATAGCTTCTTTCACACTGATTCCAAAAATATGTAGTTTCTATATACTTTTGTATGTAGAATGGGAATAATTGGCCACTTCCGGTTTGTTGGGATTAATTTTAAGTCTTCAGTATTCTGTTCAGGTATCTATATGACGAAATATATGGATTTTGAGTACTTTTATGTGAAAAAAATGCAAAAAAGCTATTTCCGGTTTTCTCAAGGTCACTTCCATGACTTCCAGTAGCCATTTTTCAAGGTCATTTGTCACTTAACCTTTTGTATAAGGTCAAATGTCTTTATAATGAACTTACTTGAAGTTATTATCAAATAACCTCATATCAAGACATTTCAGGGGCACCAACTCCTATAAGATGCCATTTAATTGTATAAGACTAAATGTAGCATATCTTCATTACAATTAAGCAGACATTTTGCACTTGTTCTTTAATATGTATCTCTCAAAGTGAGGGAGAAAATGTAAAAACAAGCAAAAGTCATAATTGAGAACTTGACCTTGACTTTTGACCTTGACCTCATTTTCTAAGTTAGGACCTAGGGGACTCAAATATAAACATTCCAGGGTTATACGATTAACTGTTTATGAGTTAAAAAAAACATACCGGGAAATTTATTTTGTAAAGGTAGATAACTCCTATAAAATTTCATTGAATCGCTTCGATTCAAATACACCAAAAATTACTGAGGATGTAACGAACAATTTGTAAAAAGAATTTTGTCGCTATCTTGTTTTGTTACGAAGAAGATGCACACAGAGAGTAAACAGTAAAAAGGGAGATAACTCTAACATAGAAAATGGTTTGGCTTAGCAGGGTGAAAGTTAAAAGCGCATAAACTATATGATACCATATTAGAAATATCCAAGCGACATATTGCGAAACAAACATTTTGGGCAAGAACAAAATTTGGCGGAAGAAAAAAATAAAAATAATAATAATCAGAACAAAAACAATAAGTCTTTCCACAGAAAAGTGGAAAGACTTAATAATAATAATTAAAAACCAATTGTTCAGAGAACAATTGAAAGTCTTTCCACACTAAAGTAATTTGGAAAAGAAGGTAGTTTCTTTATACTGATGCGATAAATGATGGTTTAATTATCTTTTTGAGTGATATAAGGGAGATAAATGCTACTTCCGGTGAAATGAATGTAGCATCCGGTCTCATATGATAGCTTCTTTCACACTGATTCCAAAAATATATAGTTTCTATATACTTTTGTATGTAGAATTGGAGATAATTGGCCACTTCCGGTTTGTTAGAAGTCATTTTAAGTCTTCAGTAATCTATTCATGTATCTATATGACAAAATATATGGATTCTGGGTACTTTTAGGTGAAAAAAATTGCAAAAATAGCTACTTCCGGTTTTCTAAAGGTCACTTCCGGTAGCTATTTTTCAAGGTCATTTGTCACTTAACCTTTTGCATGAGGTCAAATGTCAGTATAATGAACCTAATTGAAGTTATAAACAAATAACTTCATATCAAGACATTTCAGGGGCACCAACTCCTATAAGATGCCATTTAATTGTATAAGACTAAATGTAACATATCTTCATTACAATAAAACTGACATTTTGCACTTGTTCTTTTATATTTATCTCTCAAAGTGCCGGAGAAAATGCAAAAACAAGCAAAAGTCATAATTAAGAACTTGACCTTGACCTTTGACCTTGACCTCATTTTCTAAGTTGGGACCCAGGGGACTCAAATAAAAACATTCCAGGGTTATACGGTTAACTGTTTATGAGTTATATAAACATACCGACAAATTTATTTTGTAAAGGTAAATAACTCCTATAAAATTTCATCGAATCGCTTCGATCCAAATGCGCCAAAAATTACTGAGGATATAACGAACAATTTGTAAAAAGAATTTTGTCGCTATCTTTTTTTGTTACGAAGGAGATGCACACAGATGTTAAACAGTGAATAGGGAGATAACTCTTACAAAGAAAATGGTTTCGCTTAGCAGGGTGAAATTTAAAAGCGCATAAACTATACGATACCATATGTAAAATATCTAAGCAACACATTGCGAAACAAACATTTATCGCAAGAACAAAATTTGGCGGAAAAAAAAAATAATAATAATCAGAAGAAAAACAATAAGTCTTTCCACAGAAAAGTGGAAAGACTTAATAATCAGAACAAATACAATAGGCTTTCCACAGAAAAGTGGAAAGACCTAAAAAGAAAAAAAGAAACGAACAATAACAATATGTCACCCCAACTCCGTTGAGGGTGCCATAAAAATAAAAACAACTAGAATTGCTATTGCAAGCAATAGCGGATGTCACCCTTCCCCCAATTGCCACTAAGCGGCAGCCATTTCAAAAACTTTTAACAGTGAATGCACATATTTGCATGGCTATACATTTTTCTGTAAATTTTCAGTACATTTAGATCATTTTTAAAAACATGACATTTTTGCTGTTTCCATGGCAACGGCCGCCATTTTGAAATTTTCAAAGTCAAAAGTCTAATCTTTACATGCCAGTTTACAATAATAATAAGTTTCATTAAGTTTGAAGCATTTCAAAAATATTTGACATTTTTCCAGTTTCCATGGCAACGGTAGGCATTTTGGAAATTCCAACTTCAAAAGTCTGATGCAGACTTGACAGTCAACAATCCTATTAAGTTTCATCAATTTTGGAGCATTTTGAAATTTTTGAAATTTTTGACATTTTGATTGGTTCCTATGGCAACAGAGACCATTCCCAAAATTTAATGGCATATACCACATTGGTACATGGGAGGGAACAAACCATCAAAGTTTCGATCAATTTGACCTACCATTTTAAGAAAGTAAATGCAACTTTAAGGTTTTTGGACCATTTTGACCTGTTTTGCATTGTTTCCATGGTAACGGCAGACATTTTCGAAATTCCAACGCCAAATTCCACTTCTACCAATGTTGCTCATCGTTACTGTTAAGTTTTAAAAAATTTGGAGCATTTCCATATTTTGTAAATTTATGGTGTAGTATCCATGGCAACATAGCAGTTCCAATGATTGCCAAAATCATCCCAAAGCAGTATATAGTGGGCACCTACATTGTATTAAAATCTAAAGATTTTAAGGTTAAGCATTCTCAAACAATTCACCTAACTCCAAAATTATATTTTTTCACCATTTTTCTGTTTCCATGGTGATGGCAGCCATTTTTTAGTTCCAAAGTCAAAAAGTCTAAAGGCAAATCAGGGTTCCTTGTTATAGTGCACCATCATTCAGATTGGTTCCTTTGGCTCTGAGAAAGCGGGCGGACAAAATTAGGTGGAAGAAAAATAATAATAATAATAATAGGGAAAAAGAAACAGAGGAAAAGCAATATGTCACCCGACATTGTCGATCGAAGAAACGTAGAATAACAATATGTCACCCAAACTCCGTTTAGGGTGCCATAATAATAATAATCAGAAGAAATACAGCAAGGTCTTTCCTTATAGAAAAAGGAAAGACCTTAATAATCAGAAGAAATACAGTAAGGTCTTTCCTTATAGAAAAAGGAAAGACCTTAATTAAACTGTCAATTGTTCTTGAACAATTGAGAGGTCTTTCCTTTTTGTAATGTAAAATACATGTTCCTACAGACGTAGAATGTATTGAAAAGGTCAAGGTCAACCTTAAAAAGCTCGAAAACACACTAAAAATCCTTTATATAAGGTTAAAAACACTAAATTCGCTATCTGAGACATGACCTTGACCTTTGACCTTTTGACCTTTGTCAAGGTCATTAGTCCCCAATGCCATTACTGAAGACCCCAAGGGTCTAGGACCTTGGGTTATATAGTAAAAGCTGATTTTGTCTTTTCATAAACCTAAAACAGGGGTTATGCCCCTTATAGAAAGGTCAAATATATTTGGTCAAAATGTAACAAAGTTGCGCCATAATGACCCAAACATTTTCCACTATTTAAAACTTATGTAAGTATAATGGTTTCTGAGATAATCCCATAACAAGGTGTTAGGTCAAAGGTCAAGGTCCGCATACAAATTTGACCTTGAGATATTTTTCAAAGATACATGAATTGATGATGATTGGTGAAGATTCTAGGTGTCTACGACTTACGGTTTCTGAGTTTTGGTGGCCAACCGACACGGTTTAATTTTCATAGGGGCATTACCCTACCAATGAGTCGTTGAATATTTTCGATCCAAATGTAATGAAGAACCGGGGTCTGGTCCTGAACAAATTTCACCCTTCGGTTTATTTCTACCCATTACGGTTACGGTGTTGGAACGATAACAAGGTGGTTTTTTTTGGAGGGATTACTCTGAACCGACAAAATATTTCGACTCGCAGGGTGAGTTCCGAATAGGTATTTATGACACCGATACAAAGTGTGAACATGAAAGCGACACGTCTTACGGTTAACAAGGATAACTTCGTCAAAGTTTGGCGGAACAAAAAGAATAATAATTAAAAAACAATTGTTCAGAGAACAATTGAAGGTCTTTCCACTGAAAATAATGTATTTTAATATGAAAGTTGTAAAATTAAGTTTAAAATGTCATTTCAATCGTCAACTGATAGGTTATTGTACGCTGATTCCAGAAATATATGGTTTCTATACAAAAAAAATAAAAATAAGGGAGATAATTTGTTACTTCCGGTTTGAAAAATGTTACTTCCGATAATAATTGAATATTTAATTGACACTGATTCCAAAAAGATCTGGTTCTATATACTTTTATATAAATAAAGTACAAAAAATAGCTACTTCCGGTTTACACGAGGTCACTTCCGGTTGTTTTTTTCAAGGTCAAATGGTTTGATACCTTTCGCCAAAAGTCTCATGGCTATATCATGTATACATATGAGCTGAAAGCAAAGGTCAAAAACTAGAACGTCAAATTAATCTATGACCTTGAGATCAATTTCAAGGTCATAAACCAAGGACCTCAAATCAAAAGATCATAGGTCTTAATTATATTTGGTTAATCAGTTATATCACCATACGCGTATTTTTAAATACAAGAGGGGAGAAAACTCACTTTTATGTTCGACGTACCCTTGCAATCAAAATTTACGTGTTACGACATGTCGCAACTAACAATTTAGAAAAAATAATTTGTCGATATCTTATACGGTTTCTGGAAATTAGTGGAAATAAGCCAAATTCAAAAATTAGAATATGACCTTGACCTTTGACCTTGACCTAATTTTTATTTTTTGGACCAAGGACCTCAAATCAAAAGATCCTTGGTCTCTAGCACTTATGGTTTACGAGATAGAAATGCATATCACTTATATCAAATGCATAAGGGGAAATAACTCTCATATGGAGCTTTCATATCACTTCGGTCAAAATAGGACAAATCATGCGAAGGATATAACGAGAAATTTTGTAAAATAAATTTGTCATAATATTTTACGGTTGCGAAGGAGATGCGCTAACAAGGAAAACAGTGTTTGGGGAGATAACTCCTACAAAGAAAAGTATTCATTTACGCAGGGTAAATTTCAAAAGCGCATAAACTGTTCGATATCATATACCAAATATCTAAGCGACATATTGCGAAACAAATGTTTATCGCAAGAACAAAATTAGGCGGAAGAAAAAAAAAAATAATCAGAAGAAAAACAATAGGTCTTTCCACAGAAAAGTGGAAAGACCTAATTAAAAGCCAATTCTTCAGAGAACAATTGAAGGTCTTTCCACCTCGATAATAAGAATGAAATTAAAAAAACGATGTTAGAAAATGTCACTCCTTGTTGATGTAATTTGGTTCTTCAAATTGATATAAAAGAGTAAGATTAATACGTATATGCAGAAGACTTAAATGTTTTATTATGAACAAAAAATATTTTTTAGCAAAGGTCAAAATCTAGAATGTCAAATTGACCTTTGACCTTGACATCAATTTCAAGGTCATAGGTCAGTGATCTCAAATCAAAAGACCACAGGTCAATCATTTGTATGGTTGCGGAGAAATACTGATTTTTAATACATAAGGGGAGAAAACTCATATAAGGGTTAACCAAAACACTTCGACTGATATAGGTTGAAGTTGCACCTTTTTGTAAACAGTAATTTGGCTAACAAATAATATCATTAACTGTAACAGTTTCTTTTGAATAACGATAACAAGCAAAATTATAAATTTATAAAATACCCTTGACCTTTGACCTTGATCTCAATTTCAAGGTCATAGGTCAGTGAAGTCAAAACAGAAGACCGGAGGTCAATCACTTGTATGGTTTTGGAGAAATACTGATTTGAAATACATAAGGGGAGAAAACTCCTATAAGGGTTAACCAAAACACTTTGACTGAAAAAGGTTGAAGTTGCGCCTTATTGTAAACAGTTATTTGGCAAACACATCATATCATTTACTGTCACAGTTTCTGTGGAATAACGATAACAAGCAAAATTCAAAACTTAGAACATGACCTTGACCTTTGACCTTGACCTCAATTTCCTTCAAATGGACCAAGGATTTCATATCAAAAGACTGTAGGCCTCTACGACTTATAACGTATGAATTTATCCAACAAATTGCCTATCTGAAATTTTCAAAAAGAAATAACTCCCATAAGATGTCTTCCGATCACTCAAGTCAAAATAAACCAAATCATTCTCAAGAGTAGACGAACAATTTGGTGAAAACAGTTTGCTTAAATCTTTTACGGTTTTAGAGAAATAGTGATAAAAGAAAAAAGGGACGTGGGAGATAACTCCTATAAGAATAAGTGTTCGGTCACACAGGGTGAGTTTTGAAATCCCCATTACTGTACAACATCATTGGCCAAAAAATCCATTGGATATGTTGTAAGACAAAAATGCATCTCATACGGCAGAAGAAAAAAAAAAATAATCAGAAGAAAAACAAAAGGTCTTTCCACAAAAAAGTGGAAAGACCTAATAATAATAATAATTAAAAACCAATTGTTCAGAGAACAATTGAAGGTCTTTCCACCACTAACAATATATTTTGATAGGAAAACAAGATAATTCAGTTTAAAATGTCAGTTCCTATTGCTTTAAAATGTAAAAATATGAATTCAAAGCAAAGGTAAAAATCTAGAACGTCGTATTAACCAATGACCTTGACCTCTATTTCAAGGTCATAAATCAAGGACCTCAGATCAAAAGACCATAGGTCTTTAATATGTATGGTTAATGAATTTGATCACTTTACGCATAATTCAAAATATAAGAGGGGCGAAAACTCCCATTTATTGTCAACGTACCCTCCCAACCAAAATTTCGATGTTACGACATGTCGTAACTAACAATTTAGAAGAAATAATTTGTCTATATCTTGTAAGGTTAAAGAAAATGAGTGAAAATAAGCCAAAATCAAAATTTAAATATGACCTTGACCTTTGACCTTGACCTCATTTTTTTTTTTTTTTGGAACCAAGAACCTCATATCAAAAGACCCTAGGCCTCTATCACTTATGGTTTTTCAGTTAGAAATACATTTCACTTATATCAAATAAAAAAGGGGAAATAACTTTCATATGGAGTCTCCGGATAGCTTCGGTCAAAATTGATCAAATCATCCTGAGGATATAACGAGCAATTTGGTAAAATAAATTTGTCGGTTTCTTATACGGTTGTGAATATTAAGCGATAACAAGGAAAACAGTGTTTGGGGAGATAACTCTTATATGAGAAAGTGTTCGGTTAAGCAGGGTCAGTTTCAAAAGCGTATAAACTGTTCGATATCATATTCCAAAAATCTAAGCGACATCTTGCGAAACAAAAAAACAGCGAAGGAAAAAAATTAGGCGGAAGAAAAAAAAAATAATTAAAAACCAATTGTTCAAAGAACAATTGAAGGTCTTTCAACCAATAAGGATCTATTTTGAAATGAAAATATTAAAATTCAGTTGAAAATGTCAGTTCCTATGACTTAATGATGTATAAATATGAATTTTAAGCAAAGGTCAAAATCTAGAACGTCCAATTAACCTATGACCTTGATCTCAATTTCAAGGTCATAAACCTAGGATTCCAAATCAAAAGACCCTAGGTCTGTATTATGTATGGTTCATGAGTAATATCACTTTACGCATAATTTTAAATATAAGAGAGGCAAAAACTCCCATTTATTGTCTACACACCCTTGCAATCAAAATTTATAAGTTACGACATGTCGCAACTAACAATTTAGTAAAAATAATTTGTCGAAATCTTATAAAGTTAATGAAAATAAGTGAAAATAAGCAGAAATCAAATTTTAAAATTTGACCTTGACCTTTGACCTTGACCTCATTTTCATTTTTTTGGACCAAGGATCTTAAATCAAAAGACCCTAGGTCTCTATCACTTAAAGTTTACCAGTTAGAAATGCATATCACTGATAACATATATAAAAGGAGGGATAACTCTCATATGGAGTCTCCGGATAGCTTCGGTTGAAATGAAACAGAACATCCTAAGGATATAACGAGCAATTTGGAAAAATAAATTTGTCGGTTTCTTATACGGTTGCGAAGGAGTAGTGGCCACAAGAAAAATAGTGTTCGGGGAGATAACTCTTACAAGGTAAATTTTTTGTTACGCGGTGTCGGTTTCAGAAGCGTATTAACTTTTCGATATCATTTACCTTATATCTAAGCGATATCTTGTGAAACAAAAAAACAGCGAAGGAAAAAAAAGTTGGCGGAAGAAAAAAAAAAAATAATAATAATTAAAAACCAATTGTTCAAAGAACAATTGAAGGTCTTTCAACCAATAATGATCTATTTTGATGTGAAAATATTAAGATTCAGTTGAAAATGTCAGTTGCTATGGCTTTATGATGTAAAAATATGAATTTGGAGCAAAGGTCAAAATCTAGAACGTCTAATTAACCTATGACCTTGACCTCAATTTCAAGGTCATAAACCAAGGATCCCAAAACAAAAGACCCGAGGTTTGTATTATGTATGGTTCATGAGTAATATCACTTTACGCATAATTCTAAATATAAGAGGGGCAAAAACTCCCATTTTTTGTCTACGCACCCTTCCAATCAAAATTTATAAGTTACGACATGTCGCAACTAACAATTTAGTAAAAATAATTTGTCGAAATCTTATAAAGTTAATGAAAATAAGTGAAAATAAGCCAAAATCAAAATTTAGAATTTGACCTTTGACCTTGACCTTATTTTCATTTTTTTGGACCAAGGATCTTAAATCAAAAGACCCTAGGTCTCTATCACTTATGGTTTACCAGCTAGAAATGCATATCACTTATATCATATATAAAAGGGGGGATAACTCTCATATGGAGTCTCCGGATAGCTTCGGTCAAAATGAAACAGAACATCCTGCATGATATAACGAGCAATTTTGAAAAATAAATTTGTCGGTTTCTTATACGGTTGCGAAGCCTTAGAGGACACAAGAAAAACAGTGTTCGGGGAGATAACTCTTACAAGGTAAAGTTTTTTGTTACGCGGTGTCAGTTTCAGAAGCGTCTTAACTGTTCGATATCATATACCTTATATCTAAGCGACATCTTGTGAAACAAAAAAACAGCGAAGTAAAAAAAAGTTGGCGGAAGAAAAAAAATAAAAATAATAATAATAATTAAAAACCAATTGTTCAAAGAACAATTGAAGGTCTTTCAACTAATAAAGATCTATTTTGATATGAAAATATTAAAATTCAGTTGAAAATGTCAGTTCCTATGGCTTAATGATGTATAAATATGAATTTCAAGCAAAGGTCAAAATCTAGAACGTCCAATTAACCTATGACCTTGACCTCAATTTCAAGGTCATAAACCAAGGATCCCAAATCAAAAGACCCTTGGTCTGTATTATGTATGGTTCATGAGTAATATCACTTTACGCATAATTCTAAATATAAGAGGGGCGAAAACTCCCATTTATTGTCTACGCACCCTTGCAACCAAAATTTATAAGTTACGACATGTCGCAACTAACAATTTAGTAAAAATAAATTGTCGATATCTTATAAGGTTAATGAAAATAAGTGAAAATAAGCCAAAATCAAAATTTAGAATTTGACCTTGACCTTTGACCTTGACCTCATTTTCATTTTTTTGGACCAAGGATCTTTAATCAAAAGACCCTGGGTCTCTATCACTTATGGTTTACCAGTTAGAAATGCATATCACCTATATCATATACAAAAGGGGGGATAACTCTCATATGGAGTCTCCAGATAGCTTCGGTCAAAATAAAACAGATCATCCTGAGGATATAGCGAGCAATTTGGAAAAATAAATTTGTCGCTTTCTATAACGGTTGCGAAGCCTTAGTGGCCACAAGAAAAACAGTGTTCGGGGAGATAACTCTTACAAGGTAAAGGATTTTGTTACGCGGTGTCAGTTTCAGAAGCGCATTAACTGTTCGATATCATATACCATATATCTAAGCGACATCTTGTGAAACAAAAAAACAGCGAAGGAAAAAAAAGTTGGCGGAAGAAAAAAAAAAAAAAAATAATAATAATAATAATAATAATAATAATAATCAGAACAAATACAATAGGTCTTTCAACAGAAAGGTTGAAAGACCTAATAATAATAATAATAATCAGAACAAACCCTATAGGTCTTTCACCTGAAAGGTTGAAAGACCTAATTAAAAACCACAAGTAAAGATCTATTTTATTATCAAAATATTAAAAATCAATCTAAAATGTCAGTTCCTATGGCTTTATAATGTATAAATATGAATTTAAAGCAAAGGTCAAAATCTAGAACGTGCAAATTACCTATGACCTTGACCTCAATTTCAAGGTCATAAACGAAGGATCTCAAATCAAAAGACCCTAGGTCTTTGTTATATATGGTTAATGAGTTATATCACTTTACGCATAATTCTAAATATAAGATGGGCGAAAACTCCTATTTATTGTTTACGCACCCTGTCAACCAAAATTTACAAGTAACGACATGTCGCAACTAACAATTTAGTGAAAATAAGATGTTGATATGTTATAAGGTTTTGAAAATAAGTAAAAATAAGCCAAAATAAAAATTTAGAATATGACCTTGACCTTTGACCTTGACCTTATTTTTTTTTTTTACCAATGATCTCAAATCAATAGACCCTAGGCCTCTCTTACTTATGGTTTACCAGTTAGAAATGCATTTCACTTATATCAAATACATAAGGGGGAATAACTGTCATATGGAGTCTCCGGATAGCTTCGGTCGAAACTAAACTACTAATCCTGAAGATGTAACGAGCAATTTGGTAAAATAAATTTGTCGTAATCTTTTACGGTTGCGAAGGAGTAGTGGCCACAAGAAAAACAGTGTTTGGGGAGATAACTCTTACAACGTAAAGTATTTTGTTGCGCGGTTGAAAATTTTTAAAGTGTATAAACTATACGATATCATATTCCAAATATCTAAGCGACATCTTTTGAAACATCAACAATACGCAAGAAAAAATTTAGGCGGAAGAATAAAAAAAAAAATAATAATAATAATTAAAAACCAATTGTTCAGAGAACCATTGATGGTCTTTCCACCAGTAAGGATCTTTTTTTATATGAAAATATTAAAAATTTGGTTTTAAATGTCAATTGAACCGTCAAATGACAGCTTATTGAACGTTGATTCCAAAAATGTATGGTTTCTATGGAAAAAGATATAGATAAGGGAGATAATTGTTAACTTCCGGTTCAAATGACGTAATTTCCGGTATAGTTTGATAGTTTAATTGACACTGATTCCAAAAATATATGGTTCTTTATACTTTTACATTTATTTAGAACAAAAAATAGCTACTTCCGGTTAACAAAAGGTCACTTCCGGTTGGCTTTTACAAGGTCACATTGCTTGCAACCTATTGCAAAAAGTCCCATGTCTTTATCATGTATACATATGAGGTAAAAGCAAAGGTCAAAATCTAGAACGTTAATTTTGCCGATGACCTTGAGCTCAATTTCAAGGTCATCAACCAAGGACCTCAAATCAAAAGACTTTAGTCCTCTACTTTATATTGTTTATGAGTTATATTACCATACATATGATATTAGATATAAAAAGGGGGAAAACTCACGTCAAATGTCTACGTACCCTTTCGACTAAAATTTATGTGTTACTACATGTCGTAACTAACAATTTTATGAAAATATTTTGTCAATATCTTATATGATTTCTGAAAATAAGAGATAACAAGCCAAAATCAAAATTTTGATCATGACCTTGACCTTTGACCTTGAACTCATTTTCAATTTTTTGGACCAAGGACCTCAAAACAAAAGACCCTAGGCCTCTAACACTTATGGTTTTCCAGTTAAAATTGCATATCACTTATATCAAATATAAAAGAGGAAATAACTCTCATATGGAGTCTCCGGATAGCTTCGGTCAAAACAAATCAAATCATCCTGAGGATATAACAAGCAATTTGGTAAAATAAATTTGTCGGTTTCTTATACGGTTGCGAATATTAAGCGATCACAAGAAAAACAGTGTTCGGGGAGATAACTCTTACATTGAAAAGATTTTGGTTACCCGGTGTCAGTTTCAAAAGCGTATTAATTGCTCGATATCATATACCATATATCTAAGCGACATCTTGCGAAACAAAAAAATTGCGAAGGATCAAAAAGTTGGCGGAAGAAAAAAAACTAGAGGCTCTAAAGAGCCTGTGTCGCTCACCTTGGTATATGTGAATATTAAACAAAGGAAGCAGATGGATTCATGACAAAATTGTGTTTAGGTGATGGTGATGTGTTTGTACATCTTACTTTACTGAACATTCTTGCTCCTTACAATTATCTCTATCTATAATGATCTTGGCCCAGTAGTTTCAGTGGAAAATGTTAGTAAAAATTTACAAATTTTATGAAAATTGTTAAAAATTGACTATAAAGGACAATAACTCCTTAGGGGGTCAACTGACCATTTTTGTCATGTTTGACTTATCTTTAGGTCTTACTTTGCTGTACATTATTGCTGTTTACAGTTTATCTCTATCTATAATAATATTCAAGATAATAACCAAAAACAGCAAAATTTTCTTAAAATTACCAATTATGGGGCAGCAACCCAACACCCGGTTGTCGGATCCATCTGAAAATTTCAGGGCAGATAGATCTTGACATGATAAACAATTTCACTCTGTCAAATTTGCTCTAAATGCTTTAATTTTTGAGTTATAAGCCAAAAACTGCATTTTACCCCTATGTCCTATATTTAGCCGTGGCAGCCATCTTGGTTGGATGGCCGGGTCACCGGACACATTTTTTTAACTACATACCCCAAAGATGATTGTGGCCAAGTTTGGATTAATTTAGCCCAGTAGTTTCAGAGGAGAAGATTTTTGTAAAAGATTACTAAGATTTACGAAAAATGGTTAAAAATTGACTATAAAGGACAATAACTCCTTAAGGGGTCAACTGACCATTTCGGTCATGTTGACTTATTTGTAAATCTTACTTTGCTGAACATTATTGCTGTTTACAGTTTATCTCTATCTATAATAATATTCAAGATAATAACCAAAAACAGCAAAATTTCCATAAAATTACCAATTCAGGGGCAGCAACCCATCAACGGGTTGTCCGCTTCATCTGAAAATTTCTGGGCAGATAGATCTTGACCTGATAAACAATTTTACCCCATGTCAGATTTGCTCTTAATGCTTTGATTTTTGAGTTATAAGCCAAAAACTGCATTTTACCCCTATGTCCTATATTTAGCCGTGGCAGCCATCTTGGATGGATGGCCGGGTCACCGGACACATTTTTTAAACTACATATCCCAAAGATGATTTTGGCCAAGTTTGGATTAATTTAGCCCAGTAGTTTCAGAGGAGAAGATTTTTGTAAAAGATTACTACGATTTACGAAAAATGGTTAAAAATTGACTATAAAGGGCAATAACTCCTTAAGGGGTCAACTGACCATTTCGGTCATGTTGACTTATTTGTAATTCTTACTTTGCTGAACATTATTGCTGTTTACAGTTTATCTCTATCTATAATAATATTCAAGATAATAACCAAAAACAGCAAAATTTCCATAAAATTACCAATTCAGGGGCAGCAACCCATCAACGGGTTGTCCGATTCATCTGAAAATTTCTGGGCAGATAGATCTTGACCTGATAAACAATTTTACCCCATGTCAGATTTGCTCTAAATGCTTTGGTTTTTGAGTTATAAGCCAAAAACTGCATTTTACCCCTATGTTCTATTTTTAGCCATGGCGGCCATCTTGGTTGGTTGGCGGGTCACCGGACACATTTTTTAAACTAGATACCCCAATGATAATTGTGGCCAAGTTTGATTAAATTTGGCTTAGTAGTTTCAGAGGAGAAGATTTTTGTAAAAGTTAACGATGACGGACGCAGGACGACGACGGACGCAGGACGACGGACGCCGGACGCAAAGTGATGGGAAAAGCTCACTTGGCCCTTCGGGCCAGGTGAGCTAAAAATAATAATAATAATAATAAATATAAATCAATTGCTTTTAAAAAGCAATTGTGAACGGTCTTTCACCCCCTTAAAAAGATGATTAATTGATGTGTGTGTGTGTGTGTGTGTGTGTGTGTGTGTGTGTGTGTGTGTGTGTGTGTGTGTGTGTGTGTGTGTTTGTTTGTTTGTTTGTTTGT
>CM034360.1:119154150-119489150 GCA_019925275.1 Mytilus edulis | reverse complement strand
TAAAAGGAAAGACCTTAATAATAATAATAAACAGAAGAAATACAGTAAGGTCTTTCCCTTTTGTAAAAGGAAAGACCTTAATAATAATCAGAACAAAAGCAATAGGTCTTTCCACGGAAAGGTGGAAAGACCTAATAATCAGAACAAACCCTATAGGTCTTTCACCTGAAAGGTTGAAAGACCTAATAATCAGAAGAAAACCAATAGGTCTTTCCACGGAAAAGTGGAAAGACCTAATAATCAGAAGAAATACAGTAAGGTCTTTCCCTTTTGTAAAAGGAAAGACCTTAATAATAAACAGAAGAAATACAGTAAGGTCTTTCCCTTTTGAAAAACTTTTATATTAATAAAGTACAAAAAATAGCTACTTCCGGTTTACAAAAGGTCACTTCCGGTTGTTTCTTTCAAGGTTAAATGGTTTGATACCTTTTTCCAAAAGTTTCATAGCTTTATCATGTATACATATAAAATAAAAGCAAAGGTCAAAATCTAGAACGTCAAATTAAGCTATGACCTTCAGATCAATTTCAAGGTCATGAACTAAGGACCTCAAATCAAAAGACCATAGGTCTTAATTATATTTGGTTAATGACTTATATCACCAAACACGTATTTCTTAATACAAGAGGGTAGAAAACTCCCTTTTACGTTCAATGTGCCCTTGCAATAAAAATTTATGTGTTACGACTTGTCGCAACTAACAATTCAGTAAAAATAATTTGTTGATATCTTATACGGTCTTTGGATATAAGTGAAAATAAGCCAAATTCAAATATTAGAATATGACCTTGACCTTTGACCTTGGCCTAATTTTAATTTTTTTGGACCAAGGACCTCAAATCAAAAGATCCTAGGTCTCTATTACTTATGGTTTATAAGATAGAAATGCATATCACTTATATCAGATGCATAAGGAGAAATAACTCTCATATGGAGCGGTCATATTGCTTCGGTCAAAATAGGACAAATCATGCAAAGGATATAACGAGCAATTTTGTAAAATAAATTTGTCGTTATCTTTTACGGTTGCAAAGGAATTGTGAGCACAAGGAAAACAGTGTTTGGGGAGATAACTCCTACAAAGAAAAGTATTCGGTTACGCAGGGTAAATTTCAAAAGCGCATAAACTGTTCGATATCATATACTAAATATCAAAGCGACATATTGCGAATGTTTATCGCAAGAACAAAATTAGGCGGAAGAAAAAAAATAGGTCTTTCCACAGAAAAGTGGATAGACCTAATAATCAGAAGAAAACCAATAGGTCTTTCCACGGAAAAGTGGAAAGACCTAATAATAAGAACTGACCAAAAACAATAAGTCTCCAAACTTTGTTTGGGAGACTTAATTAAATAATTTAAATAACCCTGTTTATATCAGCATATAAGTCAAGGGACCTAAATATTCAAAACTTTCACATATGCATACATGTAAATAAACATATAATTTGCACAAGAAAATATGTTAATATTTCTCTTTCTTTTTAATATCAAATATACAAATTCGTAAACTTAGAAAAAAACCTATTTAAACACAGGCATGAAATTGTAAACAATGACGTATGTATACACAATTCACAACAAATAGTAGTACAGTACAAGTTTTATTATCAACACATTCTTTAATGAGTGAACACTTTTCAGACGGTAAAACCGACAAGACAATTAAACAAAATGAAAAAAAAAAATTTGATAACAACTATGACATTAAAAGATCTGACGCACACAGTTGTATCAATAATTCATGAAAAATAAAATAAAAACATATAAATGATATCTGACATCAGAAGATCTGACGCTCAACGGAAATTCAATGAATGAAAAAAAGAAATGTGTTGATTTGTATTAATATAAATAAACAAAACCTGAAATAAACCAAATAGATAATCAAAAACTATCCACTAGTAGTTTGTTTATAAGGTTATATTGTCTTATTCTCAAGGTGTATGCAAATCTGTGTATTTTTTAAATGTGTTACAAAAAGGGGGATGGGATTTTTATCACACGGAAAGTATGATAATCACAATATAAATATGAAACAAATATATCACTCACGCAAACATCAATAGTACTGATAAATCAGCGCGCCATAAAATAATACAATCGCGGGAGAGAAGATACAAAGATTTTCCTCTCGCGAAAACAAAGAAAAAATATGAAAATATGGCGCGAATGGATGTCACCGATTAACAGTGTAAATCAGTGGATTCGTGCCGACTTCTGACACTACTGTAATGATTTTATAGGGATAGTGTATGCAATATATTAACTATAATATCACAATCCTAGGCTTGAGTCAATGGTTATCTTTTAGGCCGCTCATCAAATGGGGACGTCCGATCAGGATTACAACTATATTATGACTGTCAAATATATCATGGGGAAACCCGGAATTCCATGATATGACGTAGTAGTCTTCCGAATGTACATATGTAATATTAAACCCAAGTATGTGTAGTTCCGAGTAAACTGGTGTTATCCAATTTCATTACAAAGGTACATAACTCAAGAACGGTAAAAGTGACCTTACCCAAATTTGTAGTTGATCTGAGTTTTGTGGTAATAAGCATTCTGCATACGTTTCATAACATTTGGTTAGACATCGGAAACGAAAAATTCAGCAATTTTCCCTTTTGTAAAGAGGCATAACTCTAGAACGGTAAAAGTGACGCCACCAAATTTCAAACTTGATCTGTGTTTGTGGTAATAAGCATTGTGTATAGGATTCATAACATTTGGTTGAGAAGTAAGAGAACGGAAACGAAACAAAATTCGCATTTTTTTTACCATTTGTAAAGGGGAATAAATCTAGAACAACAAAAGTGACGCCACCAATATTCACGAAAAATTCAGCAATTTTCATAACCTTTGGTTGAGGCAAACTTAAGTCAGAGAATGGTAACCAATTTTGAGACGAACGGACAAGGGTAAAACTTAATGCCCCCTCCGCTACATTGGGGCATAAAAAAGTTTAGAAAAAAAAATCTTAACCCAAATTTCATAAGGTAGCTATTGGCCAAAATAGTGGGAGATATTATGGACATAATTGTGCAAATCTTGATACAAGCATGAAATTTGGTATAAAGGTTGACTAAATGATACTTATAAATAATCCGCTGCTGGCCAGAAAAGAAATCAATTTTTCAAGATGGCCACCACACATTTTGGAAATGGCGCCATTACAAATTGCCAATAGTTCGTTAATCCTTCGACAGGTGTGTTATATGTAAAATCCAATGTTACATTTGATAAAAAGTAAATGACAGTTCCTAAATTACGACTAGACAATACATTAATGAAACTAAAGGTGACTTCCGGTTTCAAAATGCCGGCAAAAAACTCAAAAATTTCAATTTTTATACATTCTAGCAACTTCACAAGGGATGTAAATCCTTGAAAGATGTGTTATAGGTATAATCCAATGTAAGTTATGATAAAACGTTAAAAAGCAGTTCGTAAGTACGACAAAACAACACATAATCGAAAAAAATAGTGATTTCCGGTTCCAAAATGGAGGCAAATACCTAGAAATAATTTTAATAAATTCCATCAACTTAACAAGTGATAAGACTCTTTGTTAAGTTATAATGCATAGGTTGGTTAGAAAGACAGGTTGCTTATCTTATAATTATCTGACAGATGCCTATACAACAACCCGTACAAGGAAAGCCAGAACGGTAGCATTTACAGTTACCAACACAGCTGAATTTTTACCTCCGCATTTCAAAAGTTCCTGACACGAGGATGCAACGGCAGTCACAGAAGTCCATTTCGGTTTCAAACTGTCATTGATTCTTTCTTTCATCCAACCCCAGTGTCAATGACTTGGTACATGTACCTGTCGAATACATGAATCAGACTGAGCATAAACAACTCCTCCTTGATTTACCTTTCTTTTGTTGTGCTCTGGAAAAGAACCTCTTGTAGGTGGAAGTGCATTACAATACCGCTGCTTCCTGACAAACAATTCACATCGTGCCTTGCTTCATACTTCCTTTAAATCTGAAAAACCTTCTATTGTCAGCCAAGCTGACCTCTTCCCATTCCCACGACAATTCGACAAAGTGTCACATCCACCGAATGCATGAACGCAAGGAAGAGCAGCTACACAAGGACCAAACTCATTTGATATGTTACGTACAGGAAGCCAACAAAAGTCTTTATTCCTTCCATAAACTATCCACAATGTGTTCTACCTAGTTTTGCGATTGCTGCAATTCTTGATAATATTACATCTGTGTCAGTACTACCTAGAATTACATTTTACAACACTTTTCATAATCATGCAGAACATGGACAAACATTCGTGTATCTGCTTCTTCATGATACAAGGGGTAGATAGGAAGTATCCTTATTGAAATTGCAAAGAATATTTTCACCATGAGTAATATACACATTTTTATTATTCTCTTAAGAAGCAATTTTGTCAGCAAGAAACTTGAACAATTTCGTTTCGTTGTCATCTTCACAAAGAAAACTACTCCAAACCCTTGGTGTTCTACCAGAACCAACACCTTTCCATCTGGCACAAAAACCTTGCCTTTTTCTTGTCACAGCCTTTAAATTATTCATTTAATAAACATCAAATACAATGTCTACTCTTGAATACTTATCGATGCAAGATTTTATGTAAGGCAGTATGACATCATTTGCATAATCAATTCATCTTGTCCAACTTTGTGACCTGGAACTAACCATTGCTGCCCCATCAAAGATAAATGCGTCCGAATTTGGATCAGCAAATCGCAGAATGTTTCAAGTAAACCCATTTGCAGCGATGTAATACCACTATTTCAAAAAACATCCTGGGATCAAGACGGAGGAGAAGTTCGGTTTTTATGGATAAAGAAATATTCCAAGTAAAACTGTCTACTGTGACAAGAAATGAAAAGTCTAGAAAAGGTATCGCAATCCCTTTTAAGGTTCTCTAGCTTTGTTTTTGACAAAGACGTTTCCAGTTTCATTTTGCGGACAAAATAAGAAGTTGTTATTTTTTATTTGGTTATAAAATGCAGATTCTCCTTCGTTTTGCATTTGCTTGATAAGATCTTCATATTGTTTTTACCAATATCTTGGAGTTTATTTACATATCTTACCTGTTCAACATTTCCTAAATGGAGTATATTTTTTACAAATCTGACGACTCTTTTAGAAATGAATTTCCAAACTCGTTCATCACTTTATAAAACCTTTAAAAGCTGTTAAAAGACGTCTTTTTGTGTTTTCGTAGAGTCTTCGTTAGGTCGTTGAACTGTTATAGAATGACCCAAACCACAAGATCTTTCAAATTCATTTTCTAGTATACTGACTACTGGTCCAGCTACCATCCATTTGTCTAAATGGGATCTTCGGTTAATCCTATGGCACGAACATCGCCCTTCACATTTGCATTATTATTTTTTTGTTGTGCCTTATTAGTTTGCTGGTCTTGCGTACAGTGAAATTATCAATTTCAAATTCCATTGCCGCCTGTGGGTGATGTTCGGGAAGGGAAGTCATATATTGGAGATGGGTCGGTAACGATCGAGCACAATTTACACGATCAAAACCTAAAACAATACGCTATCATGCTTTATATGGACTGTTTGTAAAGTACGAAATAGCACTCATGAAATGAGCATAATACCAAAATCAGAAGAAGTTCTTAATTTATAATTCAACGCCAGTCATGAAACTGTAGTCGAGATGACTCTATACACCAGTCTTTTAAATCATTGAACGTCACAGAGTCAGGACATAATTATATATTCTGAGTTAAGCTTTCATAATCCGAAATTAACAGTTTAAGCAAAACACATGCAGTTGCCTGATGCTCATGTCTAGTCCTAGGTACATTTGAACATACATAAAACGAACCTGCCGTTCTTGGTGTTGCAATGTTGGCTTCAGTAAGACAACATGTCCATCCCCTATCACGCAATATATCACCCAGAGTTTTATTACAAGTCATTTCAATGTGCAATCCACCAAATATGACGATAAACTTATCTTTTCCGTAAAATCAGGCCATTCCCAGTGAATTTGCTTAAGCATTTTCAAAAGTGACTGATCTGCAGTTAAAATTGATGTTTCTCCGGGATTCACCAAATTTTCGCCTTATCAATCGAATACCTGAGAATTGCCTGGTAGTGCATACAAATCGCTCTTGATGTCTATAAATAGTTTGCACATGCGCATAAGTGTTAAACACATGTGTATCATAACCTTGAAAAATGTTATTAAACCAATTCATAATATCATTAGAAATCCCAAAACACTAAATATATAGTAAATAGTTCAAATTTTTTCGAAATAATTTTGTAACATATTCGCGCATGCGCAAATACTGGATATATCAAATATTAATTTTTAATAAATATGTGATGTAAGGAAGGTGGCCGCCACACCTAATAATTTGCTTTTACTAAAAGGAGTTCAAAGAAAAGTTTTCCAGAAAAATCAGTATTTTCAATCTGAAGAAAACAGCCATTTTAGAAAATGGCAGTGGCCATCTTGAAAAAAAATAATTTTTGAATGGCCAGCAGTTATTTCTTAAAAGGTATATAATAATGATGCTTTGTTGTAATTTTCATGCTTATATCATCATTTGCACAATTCCCTCGATTTTGCTTGCTAATATCTTCCACTAAAATATTTATTTGAACAGATTAAATTCTTCAAAATTCATAGCAAAATAAATTTTGAGAACTGAAACAACATGATCACAGCAACGCTATGACATTGTTACGTAAGTTTTAACAATAAAACAAAAGCATTATGACTGTTTTTCTAGAACTAATAATGTACTGTTTAATAGAATAATTACATTATACATTTATTCTGATTCAGTAATAAAACAAACAATCTAACAATGTCAAATGATGTCAGTTCATTCTTTATATTGAATTACAACACTCATAAAAAAAAGAAGGTTTTATTGATTTATCAAGTCCGCCGAACTTCTACTTTTTTTGTTTAATAATCGGTTTGATTTTTTCGCCTAGCAATATCTAGTGGTGTTAGTCCTTTACATTTAAGGTCAACGTCTGCTTCATGCTTTAATAACAGTTCAACAATATCTGTATGACATTTTTAGCAAGTTATAAATACAGGAGACTATCCTGTTCTCAAACACTTAATGTCAGCCTTATTGTTTATTAAGTACAGCTCTTTATAAGAACCAGGCAGAGTGCCATATACATGTGATACATGGGGGGTTTCAGATTTTATCTATAATTGGCCTAGTAGAAGCAATAAATGAATCCTGCTCAAAAAATAATTTTGAGTGGGAAAATATGAGTGGTTGCCATGGTAACGGACACACAATTTTTTGGTTGTTAAGCGTAGCAAAATCTTTCAAAAATCAGCTAAATCGCCACATTTCAGAGCCTGATTATGAATAGAATCATGCATTTTTCATTCATTTTCATATGTAACATTGATAGAACTTGGTTTAAGCTTCATTTTAGTGAAGATTGCATGTCGACCAAATTTGTAAATTTTTTGAAAAATTTTGCGAAAAAATGCATATTTTCAACTTTTCTGAAATTGGGATTTTTGCGAAATTATCAAATTTTCTCTGGTGTTTTTCAGAAAAGTGCAAATGTGTACAGAATAGTTAGCACTGTAGTTATGAAGTTTGGATACTACTTTACCAAATTTAATAGAAAAATGTGTGGGATTTATTTTAGTTTTATCACCATAGCAACCGATTTTTTCCTTAAAAACAGAGTTTTCATTTGCAGAATATTGCGGTTTCAGAGCTTAAATGTCCTGAATTGTTTTATAACCGATAACAAAATACATAAAAGCTAACGCAAACGTTAAATTACTATCGTCAAGTGTTGTTGACTTCAATTGTTACCACGGAGGACATATTATTCATAGCAACATCCACTAAAAAACTGCATATATAGAAATTTATATAAAAAAATATATAAATAGAGGGTGTTTATTTTCAAATTGGAATATGACTTCATTCTTTGCTTCAATTACAGTCTTGTCTGGGTTTTTTTCTTCAGATTGTTCAATAAATGTACATGTAATATGTAATGAAACATTGGGGTTGGGGGGCTTGGAAAAAAGGGGGAGGGGGGTATGTTGTTTTTTTAAATGTTGCATACAAGTAGATACTTGAAAAGATAATTGCGTTTCGTCGTCCGAAGACACATTGGTTTTCGCACTTAAACTTTAGTTTAAGTTAATAGAAATCTATGAAATTAAAACACAAGGTTAATTACCACAAAAGGAAGGTTGGGATCAATTTTGAGAGTTTTGGTCATAACAGTTTAGGAATAAGGGGCCAAAAAAGGGCCCATTTAGGCATTTTTCTTGGTTTTCACACAATAACTTTAGTATAAGTAAATAGAAATCTATGAAGTTCAAACACAAGGTTTATGAACACAAAAGAAAGGTTGGGATTGATTTTGGGAGTTTTGGTCCCAACAGTTTAGGAATTAGGGGCCAAAAAGGGGCCCAATTAAGCATTTTTCTTGGGTTTCGCACCATAACTTTAGTATAAGTTAACAGAAATCTATGAAATTTAAACACAAGGTTTATTGCCATAAAAGGAAGGTTGGGATTGATTTTGGGAGTTTTGGTCCCTACAGTTTAGTAATTAGGGACCCAAAGGGTCAAAATTAAACTTTGTTTGATTTCATCAAAAATTGAATTATTGGGGTTCTTTGATAAGCCGAATCTAACTGTGAATGTAGATTCTTAATTTTTGGTCCCGTTTTCAAATTGGTCTACATTAAGGTCCAAAGGGTCCAAAATTAAACTTAGTTTGATTTTAACAAAAAATAAATTCTTGGGTTTCTTTGATATGCTGAATCTAACCATGTATTTAGATTTTGGATATTGGATCATAATAGGTAAATGTCCCATTTTTAAGTTTTTAAGTTTAAGTTCTTAGACCACATTCATTCTATGACAGAAAACTATGTTGTGTCAACTATTTAATCGCAATCCAAATTCAGAGCTGTATCAAGCTTGAATGTTGTGTCCATACTTGCCCCAACTGTTCGAACTCTGCGGTCGTATAAAGCTGTGCCCTGTGGAGCATCTGGTTTAAGGTTAACAGATGATGAACTTCATGGGATTGCAATAGCCGGGCCAACCTGGCTTATGGAAAGGCAAGATAGATATGGCCCTAACAATTGTAAGACAATTCTTAATTTCTCATGGCACACATCCGTCAGAGATGTTATTCCACCAGCATAAATCACAAAATTGACCCGTTACACAATATTAATAAACCAATAATAGAATCATTTGGTCAAAGCATTTCTAAACTGAAACTGAAGTGTGATGGACGGGCGGAAAGACGGACAGGCAAATTGTACACATTTTAAGTTGGTGGTGATTTAAAAAATAATAATAGTCAATGGGTGATTGCTAATATCGGAAGTCCAGTATAATGGAATCCTCTTAATATATACATGTAGCTATTAACATATCATTACTAACTGCTTTGTTGTACTACTATCCCGCAATCAGAATTCAGGATCTCCGAGATAGACAAATAGAATACATCTGCTAAGTTGGAATTGTGCTAATCCCGGTAAAATAATTATGCTATTACCGGCAAAACTATCAAATCAAAATTATCAAGCAATATAATTGTATCAATAATGGATCATTCCTTACTATGCTTCGTTCTACATATATCTCACAAGTTCAAGATTCCGATAACATAATATCTTGTTTTGTGTGTGTGTGTGTGTTGGGGAGGGGGATAATGCCGAAGCACACTTCTTATCCTTCTGAAATCCCCCTCCTCTCCTTTAAGATAGTAAACCTGTAAATAGAGGTATCATTTTTTTAAGGATAAATCTTCAAAAAAATTGTTTTGCTATTCTCAACGTTTTTTTAACCTTTACATGAATACGCCCTTATTTTCTGTATCTGTCTCTGTAATCTTTACAAAAGACTGCATTAATCCTGAGATTTGGAATGGAATCACTAAGCTGAGAATGTCATTATAATATCAGTATTAATTTGAAGACGAATTCCACACATTCAATTAACTGCAACACTAGAAACAGCACAGTACATACCAATCTTATTTTTCTTTGTAATTATCAATGCTTTCTAGTCCCAACAAGTTGTAAACATTCATGAATACAAGACTTTAGTGTCCCATGTGAAATAAAGGAATAAATTTCCAATGTCCCACTCTATGTGCACACATTTGATCGATTCAAGGTACAAGGACAAAAACTAAAATAAACACTTTTATGGGTGCCGCAATTTTTTTTTTTTGGGGGGGGGGTTGTAGTAGGTTAAACCCATGTTCATCAGTACATTGGTCGTCACAAAGTTGGTTTCCATTTTATAATTTTAGTTTGCCTCAATCAAATCTTATGAAACATGTATACACACAGAGATCAAGTTTGAATTTTGTTGGTGTCACTGTAAAAAAAGTGTTAACTGTATAATTTGCCTGATATGGCCTGGTTAACTAAAGAAATTTCTAAAAGTGACCATTGGATCTTAGGAGAACCTTTCTTTAGTCCGCTTTGTTTCATACATACAATATTATATTTTTCGACTTTCATGTAGATTTCTTTTATCTTTTCTGTTAATTAAAAAAAAGAAGATGTGGTATAATTGTTAATGAGACGGTTACACGCCATTATTCCGACAGCCCATTAGCCCGACAGTCCATTAGTCCGACAACCCAATAGCCATACGTCCGACAACCCATCCCACACCATCCAACACTTAACATCAAGTCAAGCATAAGGGTAACAGGATAAAAAAAATTGTCTGTATTATTACGTTTAGATATAATAACATGTTTTTAAAGAAATAACTCCGTATATACAACATAAGGTTTAGGTAGTTCGGATACTTTCTATATACTCAATTCGAAATCTGTATATAGAATAAAACAGAACAGAATATTTCATTTTTCCAAATTAAAGGGTCTATAAAGAGCATATAAACGACCAATGATGGTGCGAACTACTGATGATACCCCGCCCAAAAACTTCGTTGTTGAGTTGTGAATCTGAAAAAGCATCACACAGTATAGCTGACTAATATAAATCCTGAAACCAAATTTCAGAAATCATGGTATTGTAGTTCCTCAGAAAAATATGACGATTTTTTTTAACTTGGCTGTCATGTGAAAAGTGTTCGGTAAACAGGAAGTGGTTGAGTAATGAATCTGAAAACTTATCACACGATATAGCCAACTTCAATAAACCTTTCAGAAATCGTTGTAAAGTAGTTCATGAAAAAAATGCAACGAAAATATTCATGGGACGGAGGGATGAACTGACGGACAGACTGACGGATGGACGGTTGGATGGACGGACAGACAGAGGTAAAACAGTATACCCCACTTTTTTGCAGCGGCGGTATAATGATTGGATCAACATAAAGACTTTACAACAATAATAATATGATATAATTATCTTTATAGCACCATAAGCCTCAGTCAAATCGGAGCCAAAACAAAATAGAAAAAAACAACTATATATATCAAATAACAGTCAGTATCAAGACATGTACTACATTATTCAAAAGAACTATTGTTTAACAATACAATCGTCAGTATCCCCCATAATAGTAAAGTTTTCTTGTGTTAACATCGAGATGTGCTAGAAATGTGCTGAAAGAGTTCCTTCCTCAAATTATTATGAAGTGAGCATTCGATTGAAAAATGACGCTCATCCTTAACTCTATCAGCTGTACATTATGAGTATCTGGCATTTTTCAATTCTTAATGTAATGGGTGAGCACCGATTCTTAATTAACAAATGCACTACCTTTCTTAAAATCTACGGAAGCGTATTAGCGCCACACATTTTTTAAATTTTTTCTTCCTATGTTTGCGTTACAACGCAAACCTTTGCGAAATAAGGCAAACCTTTGTTTTATCTAATTTCTTATTTAAGATTCAGAGGAAACAGTAGTTATTAATAGAGGAGGCTGTACATATTAAAATGTATCACCATTGTAGTCATTGCAAAGTAAAATCCTTGAATAATTAGATCATATCATTGACTTCAATAATGAGCAGAATAATATAAGAAAATGTGGTATAAATGCCAATAAGGAAACCCTCTATCTAAGTCACTATTCCTAAAAGTAAACCATCATAGGCCAAATTACGGTCTTCAACACGGAGCATTGGCTTACACTGAACAACAAACTATAAAAGCCCCCAGAAACGATATCCTTGTTACTACTAGTATATATATCACAAAGAAAATTGAGTAGATAGAGGTTATACGGAATAACAACAAGAGTGCACACACTAAAATGTCTCGCCTTCTTTACTAATCATTGATATTATGTTGATAGTCCTAAGTATAAAGCTTTATTACAACTGTCACATAAACGTTACATTAACCAAGATAACTAAACAAAGACCAATGAACCATGAAAATGAGGTCAAGGTCAGATGAACCATGCCAGGCTGACATGTACAGCGAACAATGCTTCCATAAAACAAATATAGTTGACCTAATACTTATAGTTTAAGAAAAATAGACCAAAACACAAAAACTTTACACTGAGCAATGAACCGTGAAAATGAGGTCAAGGTCAAATAAAACCTGCGTGACTAATATATAAATCATAAAATATTTCCATACACTAAATATAGTTGACCTATGGGTATAGTATCAGATAAAAAAATTGATTCTATTTATAATCAGGCTAAACATAATCTTTTCAAGAATCTACATGTATGATATCTTTAAAAAATAAACCTACTCCCCCCCTTTTTTTCTAACCTTCCAACCCCAATATTACATTATATATTACATTTGTTAAACCTTATGAAAAGAACAGAAAAGACTGAGAGTGAAGCAAAGCAATGCAGTAATATTCCAATTTGAAAATAAACACCCTCTATTTATGTATTTTTTTACATAAATTTCTATTTATGCAATTTCAGAGTGAATGTTGCTATGGATTATATGTGTTTCCGTCGTAACAATTGAAGTCAACAACACTTGACGATTGTAATTTAAAGTTTGCGTTAGCTTTTATGTATTTTTCTTATCGGTTATGAAAAATTCAGGACATTTAAGCTCTTAAACTGCAATATTCTGCAAATAAAAACTCCGTTTCCAAGGAAAAAATCGGTTGCTATGGTGATAAAACTTGAGAAAATCCCACGCATTTCACTATTTAATTTGGTAAAGAAGTACAAAAACTTAACACTGAGCAATGAACCGTGAAAATGAGGTCAAGGTCAAATAAAACCTGCGTGACTAATATATAAATCATAAAATATTTCCATACACTAAATATAGTTGACCTATGGGGTATAGTATCAGATAAAAAGACCAAAACCGAAAAACTTAACTTTGACCACTGAACCATGAAAATGAGGTCAAGGTCAGATGACATCTGTCCGCTAGACATGTTCACCTTACAATCATTCCATACAACAAATATAGTAGACCTATTGCATAAAGTATGAGAAAAACAGACCAAAACACAAAAACTTAACTATAACCACTGAACCATGAAAATGAGGTCAAGGTCAGATGACACCTGCCAGTTGGACATGTACACCTTACAGTACTAGTCCTTCCATACATCGAATATACTAGCCCTATTGCTTATAGTATCTGATATATGGACTTGACCACCAAAACTTAACCGTGTTCACTGAGCCATGAAATGAGGTCGAGGTCAAGTGAAAACTGTCTGACGGGCATGAGGACCTTGCAAGGTACGCACATACCAAATATAGTTATCCTATTACTTATAATAAGAGAGAATTCAAAATTACAAAAAATCTGAACTTTTTTTTCAAGTGGTCACTGAACCATGAAAATAAGGTCAAGGACATTGGACATGTGACCGACGGAAACTTCGTAACATGAGGCATCTATATACAAAGTATGAAGCATCCAGGTCTTCCACCTTCTACAATATAAAGCTTTTAAGAAGTGAGCTAACACCGCCGCCGCCGCCGCCGCCGCCGCCGCCGCCGCCGCCGGATCACTATCCCTATGTCGAGCTTTCTGCAACAAAAGTTGCAGGCTCGACAAAAATCAACCCTGCTAATATAGCTATAACCGAATATAAATATACTTTCAAAGTAAGCTCTTGTTCGAGAACTGTGTAACGTAGGTTGGCAATAAATATATAGAATGAAGATGTTTTATTAATAAAATTATGTTCTCTCTATTCACATTGCTACCCAAGCATCTTAAAAATACTTCATTATATTGAGAAAAAAAATCAATGACTTTCTATCTGTAGAATCTTGATCATATTCTGAGATTTAAAAAAAAATGTTTCCTTATTAGAAATTCATTTTAAAGCAGATAACTTTTGTCCATTTGACTTGGAGTTTCACAATTGTATGCATTATTTTGGATCTGTCAATTAAATATAAGTGAACATAGATAAATATCGATAGGGGATTAATAAAGGAATCAAAAGAGTAAAAAATTATACAGATCAATGTGCATGTTTTTGAGATATTAGCCATTGAAATTTTGGCGGGAAAATATTCTGTCTTGACTTTTCATAGCTTTATCCTTGACAAGTTTACATTCTCAAAAACTATTATCAAAGAATAATTTAAATTTGATAAGACTTTTACAGATGGCTTATCATTATACATGTAAAAGATTTATAAAAAGATAAATAGGGGTCAATGCCATTTTTTAAGGCATTCAAATGAATAAAACCTGAGGTTTCCGAAAATCTGACAAAAATCTCAAAACATGACAAGCCAACTACAATGTACCTTAACTAAGCTCTGAAGCTAAAACCAAGTTATAGATTATCGATATTATATATGAAATTTCTGATAAAAAATTGATTCTATTTATAATCAGGCTAAACATAATCTTTTCAAGAATCTACATGTATGATATCTTTAAAAAATAAACCTACTCCCCCCCCCCCCTTTTTCTAACCTTCCAACCCCAATATTACATTATATATTACATTTGTTAAACCTTATGAAAAGAACAGAAAAGACTGAGAGTGAAGCAAAGCAATGCAGTAATATTCCAATTTGAAAATAAACACCCTCTATTTATGTATTTTTTTACATAAATTTCTATTTATGCAATTTCAGAGTGAATGTTGCTATGGATTATATGTGTTTCCGTCGTAACAATTGAAGTCAACAACACTTGACGATTGTAATTTAAAGTTTGCGTTAGCTTTTATGTATTTTTCTTATCGGTTATGAAAAATTCAGGACATTTAAGCTCTTAAACTGCAATATTCTGCAAATAAAAACTCCGTTTCCAAGGAAAAAATCGGTTGCTATGGTGATAAAACTTGAGAAAATCCCACGCATTTCACTATTTAATTTGGTAAAGAAGTATCCAAACTTCATAACTACAGTGCTAACTATTCTGTACACATTTGCACTTTTCTGAAAAACACCAGAGAAAATTTGATAATTCAGGAAAAATCCCAATTTCAGAAAAGTTGAAAATATGCATTTTTTCACAAAATTTTTCACAAAATTTACAAATTTGGTTGACATGCAATCTTCACTAAAATGAAGCTTAAACCAAGTGTTATTAATGTAACTTATGAAAATTAATGAAAAATGCATGATTTTATTCATAATCAGGCTATGATTTAGCTGATTTTTGAAAGATTTTACCACGCTTAACAACCAAAAAATAGAGTGTCCGTTACCATGGCAACCACTCATATTTTCCCACTCAAAATAATTTTTTGAGCAGTATTCATTTATTGCTTCTACTAGGCCAATTATAGAAAAAATCTGAAACCTTCATGTATCGCACTCTGCCTGGTTCTTACAAAGAGCTGTACTTAACATTCGTATTACTTCATCATGTCCTTCCTGACAAGCAATGTACAGAGGCGATATTCCAGTATCTGTACACTTATTAATGTCAGCCTTATTGTTTATTAACATCTGTACTATTTCAGTATTTCCTGTATGACTAGCAATGCAGAGAGGTGATGCACCACTTATTGCACACTTATTAATGTCAGCATTATTGTTTATTAACATCTGTACTAATTCAGTATTTCCATTCCCACAAGCAATGACCAGAGGTGATTCTCCAGTATCTAAACACTTATTAACGTCAGCCTTATTGTTAATTAACATCTGAGCTACTTCAATATGTCCACAAAATAAAGCAATTATCAGAGGTGTTTCTCCAGTATCTACACACTTATTAATGTCAGCCTTATTGTTTATTAACATATGTACTACTTCAATATGTCCATTCTTACAAGCAATGAGCAGAGGTGATCCTCCAGTATCGTCACACCTATTAATGTCAGCCTTGTTGTTTATTAACACCCGAACTACTTCAGTATGTCCAGTTAAACAAGCAATGAACAGTGGTGATTGTTTAGTTTCACAACTCTCATTTATGTCAGCCTTACTGTTAATTAACATCTGAACTACTTGAGTGTGTCCATGCTGACAAGCAATGAACAGAGGTGATGCTCCAGTATCATTACATTGATTTATTTCAGCCTTATTGTTTATTAACATCTGTACTACTTCAGTATGTCCTTGCATACAAGCAAAGTGCAGAGGTGATGATCCAATATCACTACAATTATTTATGTCAGCCTGACTGTTTATTAACACCTGAACTACTTGAGTGTGTCCATGCTGACAAGCAATGTGCAGAGGTGATCCTCCAATATCACTACACTTATGTATGTCAGCCTTATTGTTAATTAACATCTGAACTACTTCAGTGTGTCCTTGCTGACAAGCAAGATACAGAGGTGATATTCCAGTATCATCACATTGATTTATGTCAGCCTTATTATTTATTAACATCTGGACTACTTCAGTATGTCCTTTAATACAAGCCAAGTGCAGAGGTGTTTGTCCAGTTTCACAACACTTATTTATGTCAGCCTTGGTGTTTATTAACATCTGCACTATTTGAGAATGTCCTTCACCACACGCACTGTGCAGAGGTGAAAAATCAGTTACTGTAAATTCATGTATGTTATCAGTACCCCCTGCCAAACAAGCTAGAGGTGATACTTGAATTTCACAACACTTATTAATGTCTGCCTTGTTGTTTATCAACATTTGAACTATTTCAGCATGCCCTCCCATACAAGCCTTGAACAGAGGTGATGCTCCAGTATGACTACACTGATTTATGTCAGCCTTATTGTCTATTAACATCTGGACAATTTTAGTATGCCCTGACTGACAAGCACTAAATAGAGGTGAATGACCAGTATCTATACTCTTATATATGTCGGCCTTATTGTCTATCAATATCTGAACTACTTCAGTATGTCCGTTCTGACAGGCAATGTTCAGAGGTGATCCTCCATCATCTTTACACTTATTAATCTCAGCCTTATTGTTTATTAACATCTGCACTACTTCAGTATGTCCTCCATTACAAGCCATGAACAGAGGTGATTCCCCAGATTCACAATACTTATTAATGTCGGCTTTATTGTTTATTAACATCTGAACTACTTCAGTCTGTCCTACTTGAGAAGCAACGTGTAGAGGTGATGCTCCAAAATATTGACACATATTAATCTCAGCCTTATTGTTTATTAACATCTGAACTACTTCAGTGTGTCCTTGCTGACAAGCAAGATACAGAGGTGATACTCCAGTATCATTACATTGATTTATGTCAGCCTTATTATTTATTAACATCTGGACTACTTCAGTATGTCCTCTATGACAAGCCATGAACAGAGGTGATTGTCCAGTTTGACAACACTTATTTATTTCGGCCTTATTGTTAATTAACATCTGAACTATTTCAGTATGTCCTATCCAACTAGCCATTAATAGAGGTGATGATCCATCATCACGACAATAGTTTATATTACTGATACAATGATGTAAACACCATGTAACCATATCATTATATCCTATTTTGCAACACAGTAACAATGGAGAACTTTGGTTATTTCTGTCATATGAACTAACCAATTGCTTCTGTTGTGATATTTCTAAATATTTTACATGAACAAGCAATCTGTGTCTGAAGATTTGATCGTTCATATTGATATTACTGAAGACTTCTGCTACATTTCCTCTTAACCATTCATCTACCAATCTATTTATATACATTTGCTGATATCTTTCTGGTACAGTTATTAAGAAGTCATTCTTATTGCCTTTTTTTTCAAAAACAAACCTTTCACGAATCAAAAGACTTGAAGCATTATTTATCAAACAACAAATCATTACACTGCCAAAGTAGAAAGCAAGAAAGTCAAACAGCTTGTCATGAATAGTTCGGTACACTTCACCATCCTTTCTGATAAATGTATGAGTAAGTGCATCCAGCTCATCACGAAGTACCAATCGAGATGTTCCTTTCACCACTTTACAAGCTTCATATGTGTTCTTTATAACTGTTTTGATATCTTTATCAACAGTTACAGTAAGCCATTCTTCCTTTAAATGATTATTAAACATCACACACAAAGCAAGGGCACAGTATTTTCCATAAGCTCCTTCTGTTTGTAATTTGTCTATCTCTTCTTTGTAAACTATAAAGGGATTTTTAAAGAAATCGGGTATTATCAATTTAGTGCTTTTGCTGTATAATTGACATAAAAGAGGATAGCAGTCAAACATGTCATCAAGATCAATGATCTTAGAAGCGTTTGTACTTAAGTAAAGTTCAGCGATAGATTGCTTTTCTTTTTTCGATAAACGTAGATCTTCAGACAAAAGATTACATTCACAGGATTGATAAAATGATACAGATTTCATTTCTTTATCTTTGTAAACCTGTAGTCTACAAGACATAATTAATTTAACTGGTTCCTTTTCTACTACTTTTTTAATTTTTCCCATCAGATTTTTCCAGCTTTCCAACTTTAAAAGATTTATGGTATATGTTCCACAAAAGTCATCCACGACAAACAGGATTTTCTTATTTGGGTTGTACCACCTGATAATTTGTTTAGGGTTTGTTAATGGTAAAATATCATAGCCATTTTCTTGCATTTGTAGAGCAACATGACGCATCAATGATGATTTTCCTGTTCCCGAACTTCCGGTGACAACAACACAATCATTTTCTTTAATACATTTTAATACACTCTTTGCTCCATTTGTTTCTATAAACATTTTGTCACTTTCTGTCCAAGTTTCCAATTCTTCTTTGATTTGACCTAAAAGAAAAGATTATTATTTTTTAATATTTTGTTTATTTTGAGAATGACTTCTGTGACATGGCCATACTATGGAACGCCAACACTGTCTTGTTATGACCATGTTCATTATATGATGTGCATTTACCTTTGTATGATGTGCACTTGTGCAAACACCTTTATATGATGTGCAAATATCTTTATATGTGCCAATATCCTTATATGATGTGCAAACATCATTATATGGTGTGCAAACATACTTATATGATGTGTATATATACTCATATGATGTACAAGTATACTTATATGATGAACAAATATACTTATATAATGTGCAAACATTCTTATATGATGTACAAACATTATTATATGATGTACAAACATTATTATATGATGTGCAAACATTATTATATGATGTGCAAAGATCCTTATATGATGTGCAAATATACGTATGTGATGTGCAAAGATCCTTATATTATGTGTACATATCATTATATGATGTACATTTTCCTTTATATTACGTGCAAATATCTTTATATGATGTGGTTGTGTCATTATATTATGTGCTTGTTATCTAATATGATGTGGTTAGGTTTACTTCATTATATGATGTCCAAACCTTTTTCTGTAAACTATTAAATATTTGCCTATCGCTAGCGAAGGTGCAATTTATAGGGAAAATGAGACAATGCAATTTAACAAAATCAACTTTTCAAACATTTCGACGGAAGATTAAGATCAGTTAATACAGGAGCTAGTTGAAGAAATTCCCTGCTGTGCATGAAAAAAAATGATAAATAAAGGCAACAGTAGTATACCACTGTTCAACACTCATAAATCCATGGACAAAAAACCAAATAAAACACATTTTGGAGCTCTTCATAGGTTACTTTTCGGTTTAAGCAAAGGCTCCGTGTTGAAGGTCGTACTTTGACCTATGATTGTTTCCTCTTACAAATCATGACTTGGACGGAGAGTTGTCTCAGTGGCTTTCATACCACATCTTCTTATTTGTATTCATGGCAAAAGACACCATTGGAATCATAGTCAGTTTCAAAATATTTCATAACAATAGCTATAAAATTATCTACTCATGCATAATATGGCGAGATGGTTTGTTTTATAAAATGTTATTGAATAATATTTATCTGTAAATGGTAAAATGTATAATGTAGTATTGAATATGTACAATGATATTGAATATTATACATGTATATCATATAATCAATGCTACTAAAGGAAGAGACCGATTTCATTGAGCGGCAACTCCTCTAAAACCAAACAAAGTCGGAAATATTTGTGATATGACGTATACATGTAGCTTTTTACTTCTTTAGTTTGTCTTTGAACCAATATTTTCCACAGAAAACGCCAATTATGTGAAACAATACACAATTTCGTCGACGTAGTGCATGCGAAATGGCTATGTTGGTTAATTATAAAAAAAAAAGATGTAGTATGGTTGCCAATGAGACAACTCTCTACAACAGACCAAATGACACAGAAATTAACAACTATATGTCACCGTACGGTCTTCAACAATGAGCACATATTTGCATATACAGTTTGTTTATTTTGAGCTCATTTTAATGGAGATTTTTTTAATTGCTTTTAAAATTCTGCAACTTTGATTATGTCAACAGATTTGGAGTAGCGTCAACGATTTCTGAGATACAAGGGGTTGGTTCCTGATGAAGTGTTTTAGATTAAAATTTTCGTCCGATTAGATCACATTTTCCCCATTGTGGTATTCATTTTGATCCTTTTCGGTAATGTCAACGGATTTTACGTAAATGATACAGTTATAAGGTAAAAGGGGGAAAAAAACACTGAAAATCACACATTGCCGCACTTTTTACAATAACAGCGGATATATAGGTACTAACCAAGCGGTCGTGATCGATTTTTCTTCTGACACGGTACGAAAATCTTTGTTTTGTTTACATAAAATCAATGTGTACTTCAATCAAAACATAATTGTTGTTTTTAGAAATGATTTGGTCGTAGGTTGGTGATTATAGAAGTCTCATATTTTCCCAAACAAGAACGCTAACTAAAACATGTGAAAATACTTGTCAAAGAAGTTGGCGCTCGTCTCATCCGATATGATTCGATAATCATTGCAACTTTTTTTTCTTATAGAAGGCAACTGTTTGTGCGTAATAAGTATACATGTAGCTGTTTCAATAATTGGCATTGAAATCTATTATATGTGTATATATTATTTTTCGATATTTTATTCCGACAAAAACTGTTGTGTACGGTGTATAGCGGACCACATAAATCCTTCTTTACGGTGCATAATTAAATGAATGTACGATATAAAGCTTTTCACGCTTGGAAATACCTATAAAGCTATATCCGCTGTACCGATGATACACGGTGGTAATTATAATTCGGACTATTTTGCTTTCTTGTGACAATGGTGTTCGACAAGGAGAAAACTTATCACCTTTCCTATTTTATTTACTTTTGATTGACTAAAATAAATTCTTAGTGACTAAAAATATTACAGAACTAAACAGAACTATACTAGAAGATTTGGAAAGAGAATTAGAAATATATCTTAAGTGTTTTGTTATATTGTTTGCAGATGGCACGGTTTTGTTGGCTGAAACAGCACAGGACCTGCAGACTCAACTCAATGCTTTTCATGATTATTGTATGGCTTGGAACTTGAAAGTAAAAAAAAAGTTAACAAAATTAAAGTCTTAGTGGGTTTTTATCACCGGGACGGCAGCCAAAAGATCTCCGATTTTATTACAATAATACTAACACTGAGATCATAAAACAATATAACTATTTGGGAATTGTTGTTACTAAAACGGGAAATTTTGATATGACAAAAAAACATTTATCCGACAAGACCTTAACGCCATGTACGAAAACCTGAGAATGGGAAGGATGAATCAGCTTCTGTAAAATGTGAACTTGATCTTTTTGACAAAATAAGAATGCCCATTCTGGTGTATGGGTGCGAAGTATGGGGTTTTAGTAAGAAATATATATTATAAAAGAGATATATTTAAAATTCTGTAAATAAGTTTTAAATCTGAAATTATATGGTGAACTAAAAACTGCTACTTGTATAAAGCAAAGATTGTAAGACTAGTTTTTCAGTTTCGGAACTGTTATTCGCTAATCCAAAATTCGTAAAAAGCTATTAATTACAGTTTTTAAAGAAAAAACAAAAAAATGAGGAATATTTTAATATTTTGAACGTTAAACATGACGTTATTTTCCGTCGATTTCGATTGACAAATAACAAATTGCTGATAGAAACAGGAAGGTTGCAAAATGTATTAAGATTAAACCATTTTTGGCATCACCAGGCACAAGTTGTTTCCTTTTTTCTTTTTCCTTTTTTCTTTCTCGGTCTTCAAATTTTAAAAAATATATCAAGTCCAACCGAAATTGTTTTTTCCCTCAAAATTTTTTTTTCACAAAATTGTTTTTCCTCAAAACTGTTTTTCCTCAAAACTGTTTTCCTCAAAAAATTGTTTTCCTCAAATATTTTTTCACAAATTTTTTTTTCATCAACTTTCTTTTCACAAACATTTGTCCTCATCTTTTTTCGTTTCATGATTTGTTTTCTATTTGCATCTTCGATTTTCATTTCCTTATTCGATTTTCATTTCCTTATTCGGTTTCTTTTTCCTTATTAGATTAACATTTCCTTATTCTATTTTTATTTCCTTATTAGATTTCTTTTTCCTTTTTCGGTTTTTATTTCCTTATTAGATTTTTATTTCCTTATTCGGTTAGCACGAGACTTAGTTGTTTCTTCGTATGTAAAGTGCTGTCTAATCTTTATCGTTTAAAAATGGTTCTCCAATTCAGAAAAAAAATGAGATCTCTCTAGTATACGTAACAATGTAAAACGAACTGGAAAGTTTATATGAGACATCAAAATTATATAACAGTGGCGGATCCAGAAGAGGGGTCCCGGGGGTTGAAACCCCCCTTTTTTTGGCCGATCAATGCACTTTAATGGGGACATGTAGTTGGACACCCCCCCTTTTTAAAATGACTGAATCCGCCGATGTATAACATGTGCATTTAGAAGCTGTTTCGTAAGAACAAATGTCCCCTACGAAACAATACAAGGTATATTATGAAATGCCAGCGTATTCCCGATTTTGTTATTACATCCTCCGTGTTTTTACTTCTTTTATACAGAAGCGACAAATAACAACCTCAGTAGCCAGGTCAATACTTTTCTATATATAGATCGGAATTCCTTCTAGTTATAAAAGACTCTGATTCATATCGGTTAGGGACATTTTTCTGGAACTTTATAAATACAAAAATAATAGGATATAGATAGCAATAATCGTTATTAAGTGATGAAAACATCGGGTTACTTAATGAAATATGACTTATAGTGGAGGGGGCATTAAGTTTTGCCAGTCTTGTCCGTGTGTATGTCCGTATGTAAAGAAATTAGTTTCCGTTCTTTTATCTTGAGTTGGATTCAACAAAATGTTATGAAACGTATACACAATCCGTACTACATCAAAATACAGATCACATTTGAATTTTGGTGGCGTCATTTATATCTAGGATTATGCACCTTAACAAATTAAAAAAAAATGATGTTTTTGTTTCCGTTTTCTTACCTAAGTTTGCCCGACACCAAAACCAAGACATATTCATAATAAATTTGCAGCAAAGAAACAGCGTCATTATTGCTGTTCTTCATCTTGACAAAATACAGTGAGATCTTCAACACAGAGAAATCATTCTCGTATCAATGAAAGATGCAAGACAGCCCCTAGCACCGGTTTCAGCAGAATTGTTTGCTAAAGTCAATATCGTCACAGTTGTATAGCTGGCAACGAAAGGCTAACAAATCTGTCATAGAGTGCCCGACAATTTTACTTAAACATACATTAATATAAAACGAGACATATTTAAAATGAAATACAGGGTAGGTTTCTAGAGGTTGTATATATGAGCCAGTTCATGCGAAAATATACAAAAAAAAACTTTTGGTAAACTTTACAGGACACGTTATCAAAGTTTGTAATAGTATTTTTGAAAAACGATTTTATCAGAAAAAAATTACATTGATGTAAACTTTCATAAGATTTTCAATTCTATCCCGAATTTGTCAATTAAAACAGAAAAAGACGTAGCAATATCTGAATTTTGTGGTATTTGAGCCCGGACTAATGCTTTACTGACCAGAAACTTAAAATTTACGACACTACAGAGACAAAAGTTAATAATTTCCGTCAGTTCTACAGGTTTTAAGAAAGTAAGACAACATTTAAACATGAGGGAAAATACAAAAGCTATGACAACTTGTGTTTCAGAAATTGACATTGAACCGGCCACGTCCACTTTTATTTTTTGTCTATCTGATGAGTTAAGCCTTTTTCAACTGATTTTTATAGTTCGTTCTTATGTTGTACTGTTATACCACTGTCCCAGGTTAGGGGGAGGGTTGGGATCCCGCTAACATGTTTAACCCCGCCACATTATTTATGTATGTGCCTGTCCCAAGTCAGGAGCCTGTAATTCAGTGGTTGTCGTTTGTTTATGTGTTACATATTTGTTTTTCGTTCATTTTTTTACATAAATAAGGCCGTTAGTTTTCTCGCTTGAATTGTTTTACATTGTCTTATTGCATGCTGGTACAGGATTGGGGAAATGTTCGGTAACGTTCGGTAACGTTCGCCGAGTTCGGTAACATATCTGAAAACTACTGAATTCAGACTGTTCGCCGAGTTCGGTAACATGTACAAACACTTATTAATTGCTTAATTTAGTATTATAATATTTTATCTGAACTCTACTTTGTTCGCCGAGTTCGGTAACTTCGGTAACCTATCCGAACACTAATGAATTCAGTCTTTTCGGTAACTTCGGTAACCTATCTGAACAATACTTTGTTCGCCGAGTTCGGTAACTTCGGTAACCTATTCAAACATTGATTAGTATGCTTTATATTGTATAATAGTATTTCATCCGAACACTACATTGTTCGCCCAGTTCGGTAACTTCAGTAACCTATCCAAACACTTCTGAGTTTGTTTAATTTGGTGTAAAAGTAATTCATCCGAACACTACCTTGTTCGCCGAGTTCGGTAACTTTGGTAACATATCTAAATGCTATGAGATTGCTTAATTTGGTATAATAGTATTTCATCCGAACACTACATTGTTCGCCCAGTTTGGTAACTTCGGTAACCTATCCAAACACTTCTGAGTTTGTTTAATTTGGTGTAAAAGTAATTCATCCGAACACTACCTTGTTCGCCGAGTTCGGTAACTTCGGTAACATATCTAAATGCTTATGAGATTGCTTAATTTGGTATAATAGTATTTCATCCGAACACTACATTGTTCGCCCAGTTCGGTAACTTCGGTAACCTATCCAAACACTTCTGAGTTTGTTTAATTTGGTGTAAAAGTAATTCATCCGAACACTACCTTGTTCGCCGAGTTCGGTAACTTCGGTAACATATCCAAACACTTCTCAGTTTGCTTTATTTGGTATAATAGTATTTCATCTGAACACTACATTGTTCGCCATGTTCGGTAACTTCGTTAACCTATCCAAACACTTCTGAGTTTGTTTAATTTGGTGTAAAAGTAATTCATCCGAACACTACCTTGTTCGCCGAGTTCGGTAACTTCGGTAACATATCCAAACACTTCTCAGTTTGCTTTATTTGGTATAATAGTATTTCATCTGAACACTACATTGTTCGCCATGTTCGGTAACTTCGGTAACCTATCCAATCACTTCTGAGTTTGTTTAATTTGGTGTAAAAGTAATTCATCCGAACACTACCTTGTTCGCCGAGTTCGGTAACTTCGGTAACATATCTAAATACTTATGAGATTGCTTAATTTGGTATAATAGTATTTCATCCGAACACTTCCTTTTTCACCGAGATCGGTAACTTCGGTAACCTATTCAAACATTTATTAGTATGCTTTATATTGTTACAATATATGGACAAGTAAGCCTTGTATTACTGTTACCCTTGAAAGTATTAGTAAGCATGCCAAATCTGACGCCCACAAGGAAGCAGAACAGTTGGAGGCACAACGTATTCTGTCTGGGAATGGTCAAGGACTAGTGCAAGCTGTAGCAGCTCAGGCATCTATTGAGAAGACTGCCTTGATTGGAGCATTTAGAAGTCTGTATTGGTTGGCCTCAGAGGAGATACCGCACACAACAAAATATTCATCTTTACTTGGATATGCCAAGAGAATGGGATGTTCTTACTTAAATAATCTGCAGAAGGGAGGAAATGCCAATGATGAGAGTCAAAGGACTTTACAAGAGATGCTACATATCATTGCAGAACAGATTGCAGCCCCAATTCTTCAGGACATATGCAACTCACGTTACTACAGTATACTAATTGATGAAACCACTGATATAGCAGTCATCAAGCAAATGACCATCCTAGCCAGATATATAACTGAAAATAACCAGGTCAGTAATTTTCTTATAATAAACTTATAAGTTGTACTCCTTTATGTAATATTAATCAAACTTATTCAGACAGAAAGATGTTGTATTGATAAATAAACATTCTGAAATAATGCAAAGTAAATAATAATATTGATGATAGTTGATGTAAAGTTTTTTTTTAATTTTTTGCAGGTAAAGACTTCATTCCTTGGTATGGTAGAGTTGCCAGATGGGAAAGCAGAGACAATAATGAATGCTTTGGACAAGTTTCTGAATGAACTTCAGCTGCCAACAGAGCATTTGATAGGTCTTGGATCTGATGGTACCTCTGTTATGGTTTGGAGAAAATCTGGGGTAGGCAGATATAAAACATTTTTTTATCAGAAATCATTTTTATACTTATTATAAGAAAGCATAACTGACTCTTATAAATAAAGACACAACTATGACTATGTTAAAATACTTTAATCAGTAAACCTGTAAGTTTAAAAAATATTTTAGTAAATAAGTAAAATGTTGTCTCCTCTGTAAACTTGTATCACACATAGGTGACTTGCATATCAAATCTTGTCTTTGTTTCTACAGGTTGCTGCAAGACTAAAACAACGTAATCCTGAGCTTGTGAATGTTCATTGCATTGCACATAGATTGGCACTGGCTGAAGCTCAGGCTACAGACAATATTCCATATTTGAAGAAGTTCAAGGACTTATTGCAACAGATATTTAAATTCTACCAAAACTAAGCAGTTAGAATGTCTGGACTTAAAGAAATTGAGGTAATATGTTTTAACTATATGTACAACACTTATACATCTTTATGGTAATCTTTATTGTTGCTTAATTATACTTATATATACGAATACTAAAAGTAAACAGGAAGTCATTACATATTACAGTATTTGAGTAACTTCAGTTATTTGAGTAGATTAGTTTGGCCGTACAATCAAACATTATTCCTATTTTCTATATTCAGACAATACTAGGTGGACCACAATTAAAGATGAAAAAAGTCCTTGACACAAGATGGTTGTCACATGATAGAGCAGTGACTGCTATAAGAGAATGCCTCCCTGCACTTATTGCTAGTCTAGAGAGAGAAGCCAGTGAGAGGTCAGATGCAACAGCTGCTGGTCTTGCAATGTTTGTAAAGACAACCAAATTTGTTGCCTCTATCCATATGATGTCAGACATTCTGCCACACCTTGCAAGATTGTCAAAGACCTTCCAAGTGAGTTAAATATTACTTTTTTATAATTCACCATCTAAGTTAAAGTTATTTATCAAATTAAAAAATTACAATTCTGTGTCTACTTACTCTTCATTATTTTTACAATTAAAACAATCCACCATTTATGGGTCAAGAAAGACAACTCTTTCTAAAATGTGAAAGGGAGATAACTTGTGGAATAATAGAAGTTATGTATAACAATTGCATATGCTTATATTAATTAATATATTAAGTTCATTTCAATGGTTGTTGTGGAATTCCATATTTTAATATTTATCTTTGCAGAAAACAGATATTGACTTCACCTTAATTGAAACTCTTGTGTCAGCAACACAAATAACCATCACAAAACTGATTGAGCAACCTGGACACTATATGCAGTCATTGCCAACTTGTCTGGACAGCCTGTCAGAGTATGGTGTAAGACTGAGACAGTCTGACATTGATAACTTTAAAAGGGATATATACCAGCCCTACCTAGAAAATGTGATCCAGAACCTCCATGACAGATTTCCAGACAACCCAGTACTGGATGCACTATCTGTCATGGATCCAGACCTCTTAAATGCAGATGACCCTTCATTGAATGAATGGGTTCAACACATAAAATTGAAGGTTTGTACTTTGAAGTTTTCAATATATATATATATTTAATAAGTTTTTAAAATACAAATAAATCTTACTACTTATCGTCTGAGGATAAGGAACAACTTATAAACAAATAGTTAAACCTTTTTATTTATCAAGCTGGAACATACACATACAGTATGATTATTCAACTGAAGTTTTAGACATATAATCCCTACACTACAATATTTTTTTCAGACTCTAGCCAAACATTTCAAGTCCGTTGGAAGTGAAATAGAAGTTCTGGAAGAATGGGAAACACCGAGAACACTGTTAGTGAAAGAATGTAAAGACCTGTCATTTAGGAAGACAATGAACAAAGTTGCCAGTCTTGGAACTTTGTATCCTTGTCTGTCTAAGTATGCAGCAATTGGTCTTGTTTTGCCAGTTTCAACAGCTGATTGTGAAAGATGTTTTTCCTGTTTGAACAGAGTGAAAACATGCTTGAGAAACAGACTATGCCAAAAAGTGCTGAACTGTTTAATGCATATATCAATTGAAGGACCAAAGGAGGAAGCTTTTGATTTTGACAAATGTGTAGTGACCTTTGGAAAGTTAAAACAGAGGAAAATATCAAAAAATAAGGTGTACCTAACATTATGTGTAAATAACTATTGCAGACTGGATTATTTTTATTTTTATTATTGTTTGTAACTTAAGGGCTTTCATTTATTCCTCTCATTTGTGATAAATGCTTTAGAGTTGTATGAATTGCTGTAACTATAATAAAACAATTATATTGGTATATTGCTTTTAATATATACATTATGTAGTGTAAATAGATCTGAAAAAAGAAGCGTCGCGCGCCGCGTTGCAAATTAACCATGGACCCACCATGCATGAGAAATTTTCTAGGGAAGACACTGTTGTATAATAGTATTTCATCCGAACACTACCTTGTTCGCCGAGTTCGGTAACTTCTGTAACATATCCAAAAACTTATGAGATTGCTTAATTTGGTATAATAGTATTTCATCCGAACACTACCTTGTTCGCCCAGTTCGGTTACTTCGGTAACATATCCAAACACTTCTCAGTTTGCTTTAATTGGTATAATAGTATTTCATCCGAACACTACCTTGTTCGCCGAGTTCGGTATCTATCCAAACACTTTTGAGTTTGTTAAATATGGTGTAAAAGTGATCACAACACCTAATAAATTTTATATTTGTACATTTGATAAAGTGTATAAGCACTTAAAGTTGCTAAACATTAATTGCTGAATTAAAGTGTTTTTCATATGGAATCTTTCCTCAGTTATTTTTTAAAATTTAAATTAATTTTTTAAGTAAACAAAGATTATTAATTTTATGAAAAGAATTTTATAGTAATTATAAATACATTAAAATAAGACTTACCAAATAAATTCCAGTGATTACGTTATATTTACTGTACCTCTTTTATTACTGCCATGCTGTTATATATCTGAATCCTTTTTTAAATATGCACTAGTGCTATTTATTTATGACTTATTTGCACTTTGTGCATATTCAAAAAAATATCAGAAAGTTAGATTTAAATTTAGAAATTAAACACTACCATGTAACATGTTGTTTGTTGTTGATTTTTTTTTATTATGACTCATCTTCCGGTTACAAATTTGGACATTTCGCCCCTATTTAAAATGTTATTATAACCCTCCTCCAGATTATATCTAAAAATGTTTTTTTTTTCTATTTATGTCCAACAATTCTTTGCTCATTCTTAATAATTGTATCGTAAATGTTGTGTGCTTAGTGTTTGGTGAAGTAGCAAATACCTTTTATAAGTCTCTAATTATTATTATTAAAACAAACTAATTTTATTTTATCGCGAAGTTGACTGAGTTGTGCCGGAACATATGTAACGTAACGGTACCCAAATTGCACCGAGTACCCAAATTGCACCTATTTTATCAAAAATAGCAGCGAAAATCAAACAAGATTTACTAGAGACTAAAAAAAATGGTATTTTTATGATTTGATACTATGCACGTCTTTCAACATAGGTGAAAATATTTAGATATACACAAAACGTTCACAATATTTATCAACAGATGAAGTGTTTACTGAAAAAGCAAAATGTACTGAAACGTCGCCATGCGACGTCATCAAATTGTCATCTTTTTAAAATTAACAAATACAATACGTTTCAAGTATCCATTTCTTAAAAAATGAAGAGTAAGCTTGGACAAATACCCAATTGTTCAAAATATTTGAAAAAAATAAACAAAAGCTCTGTTATTCGACTTTTGACGATGCGAATTTAAGCATGGATGCAATTTGGGTACTCCTCATTACAGAATCTGGGATGGTTTGGAGGTAAGTTCAGACCAATTTTTCTATGATTCCTTATGGATTGAAAATCAAATTGGTGTACCTTTATAATAAAGAAGGATACGGCTACAAAATAAACACAAAATGGAAATTTTTGTCTTGATCATAAAAAAACTTAGTTGAAAAAACTGTCAAAATAGGTGCAATTTGGGTACCGTCACGTTATACGTACAAATTATGTGGTAAAATGCATTGAAAGTAAATTTGAATATAATATGAAATGTGACTGCCATTACTAAAAAGATGTTGAAAATAGTACAGATAATCAGTTTAGTTATTCAAGTTTTACAAGGTGTTCAATAGTTCCAATTGTACCTTTTTATGAAATTATAATCCAAATCAGGACATAGATTTTTAAGGTATTGCCACTAAAGCAACAACTTTAAAAATTTTATAATAGTAAGCTTTAAAGTAAGTCAATGTTACAAATTTTCAATTTACTCTTTTAAGAGTTATTTCCCAATTATAAGTTGAAATATTTGAGGATTTATTTTTCTTTAAAAACATTTTTCAAAATTTACTTATATATAAATAAGATGTTGTATGAGTTCCAATGAGACAAATCTCCATTCAAATCACAGTGTATAAAAAGTATCAATTACAGGTCAAAGTAAGGCCTTTAACTCGGATCGTTAGCTCGCACCTAATAGTAAGACATCAAGGTCTTTAAAGTTACCAGTTTAACACAATTCAAACAAGGAAACCAACTGTCTAATATAATTACAAAAAGAGAAACATCTATGAAACCAGAGACATATAAACTTACCGACAAACAACTATTGAATGTCAGTTCAAGTTGACAACCGATTAAAACATGTGTTGGGTCATGTAGGTTATATCAGAGACATATTATACATTATTATATGTCTCTGGTTATATGAATTGTATTTTTATTTGAGTATCAGATTAGTAAATATGTCTTTATGTTCATTAGTATGATATGTTTACTAATCTGTTAGAAAGTTTACATGTATTGTTTGATGAGAAAAAAGTGGACCAAACTTGGCAAAGAGGAACGTGGTATAGAGTTATGTGCTATTTAGCACAGTTTATATAGAATAATAGGTAGTTTTGTTTTTGATACTGCATATATCATGCTGAATAATTAAACCATCCAGTTTTCAGTGATAAATACAGTACGTTGATACTTGAAAACACTAGGCAGTATTAAGATCAAATAGATAATAGACGAATTGCCGATAAATGTGTTGTGTCATTTAGTGTTGTATGTTGTGTCGAAGAGCTATTTAGCGCCGTACATAGGATATTTCAAAGATTGATTTAGCTATGTAAGATAATAAAAATAGGTACTTGTCATGTAGATTTATTCCATGGATTAGAGTTATTTGAGGAGTATGGGCTAGGGTATTTTCCATCCTAGAATTGTTTAAAATATCTACTTGTCTACCTGTTAAACATAGATCATTAATAAGTTGACAATATTTTAACCTCCATGGGTCACCATATGAACAAAATGATATTAAGAAATACTGAAAATATAAATAAACATGTGTCAATGTGTCATTGAGCGTTGTAAGTAATATGTGTTAATGTTCCATATAGGTACGAAGTTGTTTCAATGTGCCATCTATCGCCGTAGGCTGTGTAAATGTGCCATTTAGCGCTGTAGACTGTATTAATGTTCCATCTAGTGGCTGTAGATTGAGTGTAAAAGTAATATGGAGCTGTTGTTTTTTTCAAAAAGCGATTTAGCTCTGTACAGATTGAATCATAAATGGTAGAACTATTTCCTTAGTGTTAGTATATGGGTAATAGTAATTGTTGGCATTTATTATTTGAATGGTAAGGGTATTATTACCATATTATATGGTGTTTTCCTTCTTATTTAATTGTTAACATTATAGGTTTAAACCTTGTACCAGTTAATAATATTTAATGGTAAACAAAAAAAACTTAACATATATACCAGTTAATCATAGCTACATACTTGTGTCACTATATTAATAATTGGAACTATATTATGAAAAAAATAAACAGGTGTCATCTCATGATGGCCACGCTTCCTAGGCTATATACGATTGCGATCTATATGAAGGATGAGGATGTGTGATTGTTTTATCTAGCGCCGTTTGCTGTGTCAATGTAACATGTAGTTCCGTATACGCTGTCAATTGATGTCACTGAGTGGAGGATTCAGGCGGAGGGGGTTCTGTGGGTTCGCAAATCCCTTTTTGCAAATTAATGCATTTTTATAGGGTCACATGTTCTGCACCTCACCACGTCCTTTGGCCATGTCTCCCCCTTTAGAAAATTCATTATGTGGGTTCCCAAATCCCTTTATTTTTGCAAATTAATGCATTTTTATAGGGTCACATGTTTTTCACCTCACCACGCCCTTTTGCCATGTGTTAACCCCCCCCTTAGAAAATTCATGTATAATCCCCTGGACGTGTTCACTTTAGCGACGTATATATGTTGTGGCAAAGAGTTATTTAATGGCGCAGTAGGCTGTGGTCAAAGAGTATCTATACAGCTTTGTAGGTTGAGTTAAATATGAACTTCTTTTGTGTTGTGTGTGTTGTTTTTTTTTTGGGGGGGAGGGGGGTATGGACTTATGAGACTTGATGCAACTGTCATAATTTTATCCAAAAAGGACCAGTTTGACTGACATACATTTCATAATTCATAGTTAGCCTGGTTCCTTTAATTGCAGTCAAAAGTGTGAAAACTCATACAGCATACGAGACTAACCTTGTAGTCATAGATAACTCTATATTTATTTCTAAAGAATGTGTTCATGGTAATTTATTCAGTTTCACATTGAAAGGTATGTCACTGTAGACTGCAGTGTCAGAAGGAGTATATATATATATGTACTTTAAAATAGTTGTGCGGATAAGGCATCAAGCAATTGTATATCTTTTAAATAGTTATTAAAGTTTTGACGATGTGAATTTATGCATGGATGCAATTTGGGTACTCCTCGTTACAGAATAATGGGTAGTTTGGAGATTGATTCAAACCCATTTTTGTATGACTCAATATGGATTAAAAATCTAATTGGTGTACCTATACAATAAAGAAGGATTGGGCTACAAAACAAAGTATGGACATTTTTTTCTTGATCATAAAAATACGTAAGTGGAAAAACTGTCAAAATAGGTGCAATTTGGGTACCGTCACGTTAAGTGACGAATGTTTATGGGGCGATACTGAACACGTGATACAGCTGTTTTATGGACGCCGATTAAATTCAATCTGGAGAAACTGGTTGAAAATGATGAATTAATGAAGTTTTCTTTGACCTGGTAGCTAGAAAATAGTTTACATGCAAGTAGGTACTGCACACTTAAGTATAATATTTAAAAAAAAAATTGCCAGATTAAAAAAATAAACAAATTTCATAATATGTAAACAAACTACCATAAGTTTACATTTTATAAATAACCACAGTGGATTGTTTACTTAACTTATCTATTGGTTTACATTGTTAGTTTACCCTGAAAACAGTAACAGGTCCCTGAGTAATAACCCCAAACATAAATTTTTGAATGTACGACAAACCCTGTATAATTATTTCACTTATTTTTTAACATGTTTAAGATTTTTGTTTTCCTTTTTGGAAACTATTTATGGGCTATTGAGTGTTTTATACTATAGCACTATTTAGTTTTTGAATAGGTTGCATTTTATCAACTTGATATTTTTCAATGAAGAAGGTAAAATATTTATTGATGTGATTGTTTTATTTGTTTTATTAATAAAACATCATAAAACCTCAGTTAAGTTTGCAAAACCAGGGAACTGATAAGAAATGTAACCAAAGTTACCGAACTTGCCAAACTGGGGTATAGATCAGAAATCAGAAATGTTTGCATAACAAGAGTACTGATATGAAATGTTACCGAAGTTACCGAACCTACCGAACTGGGGTATAGATCAGGATTAGCAATGTTATCAAACATGCAAAACAATAGATCTGATTTGAAATGTTACAGAAGTTACCGAACCTGCCGAACTGGGGTATAGTTCAGATATCAGTAATATATGTAAAACAAGAGTTCTGATATGAATTGTTACCGAAGTTACCGAACCTGCCGAACTGGGGTATAGATCAGGATCAGCAATGTTATCAAAATGCAAATCAAGGGTACTGATAAGAAATGTTACCGAAGTTACCGAACCTGCCGAACTTGGGTAGAGTTCAGAAATCAGAAATGTTTGCATAACAAGAGTAATATGAAATGTTAACGAAGTTACCAAACCTGCCGAACAGGGGTAACGTTCAGAAATCAGAAATGTTTGCATAACAAGAGTACTGATATAAAATGTTACCGAAGTTACCGAACCTGCCGAACTGGGGTAGTGATCAGAAATCAGAAATGTAATGAAACATGCAGACAGGAGTACTGATAAGAAATGTTAACGAAGTTACCGAACCTGCGGAACTGGGGTAGAGTTCAGAAATCAGAAATGTTTGCATAACAGGAGTACTGATATGAAATGTTACCGAAGTTACCGAACCTGCCGAACTGGGGTAGTGATCAGAAATCAGAAATGTAATGAAACATGCAGACAGGAGTATTGATAAGAAATGTTACAGAAGTTACCGAACCTGCCGAACAGGGGTAGGGATCAGAAATGTTACCGAAGTTACCGAACCTGCCGAACAGGGGTTGAAATCAGAAATGTTACCGAAGTTACCGAACCTGCCGAACAGGGGTAGGGATCAGAAATGTTACCGAAGTTACCGAACCTGCCGAACAGGGGTTAGGATCAGTAATGTTACTGAAGTTACCGAACCTGCCGAACAGGGGTAGGGATCAGAAATGTTACCGAACTCGGCGAACCTTGGCGAACATTACCGAACTTTTCCCCGAACAGGATTTGGGAAAAGTTCGGTAACGTTCGCCAAGGTTCGCCGAGTTTGGTAACATTTCTGATCCCTACCCCTGTTCGAACAGGATTGGGGAAAAGTTCGGTAACGTTCGCCAAGGTTCGCCGAGTTCGGTAACATTTCTGATCCCTACCCCTGTTCGGCAGGTTCGGTAACTTCGGTAATATTTCTGATCCCTACCTCTGTTCGGCAGGTTCGGTATCATTTCTGATCCCTACCCCTGTTCGGCAGGTTCGGTAACTTCGGTAACATTTCTGATCCCTACCCCTGTTCGGCAGGTTCGGTAACTTCGGTAACATCTCTGATCCCTACCCCTGTTCGGCAGGTTCGGTAACTTCGGTAACATTTCTGATCCCTACCCCTGTTCGGCAGGTTCGGTAACTTATTATTACTGTCTTATTGGGGCCTTTTACTGACTATATGCGATATGGGCTTTGCTCATTGTTGAAGGCCGTACGGTGACCTATAATTGTTAATCTTTGTATCATTTTGGTCTTTTGTGGATAGTCGTCTCATTTGCAATCATACCACATCTTCTTTTTATATTGAAGTTAGGTTAAGTTATTTAAATTTCAATAAATCAACCTTAGGTGCACGGGATTCTAACTGTTCCGCGGTTTGATTGCATTGATATCAACATCGTAAGCGAGTGTCTTATCCCCACTGCTACCGGGGTTAACATTATTTATTTGCAAATCCAGCCATTTAAACTTTACTTTGAAAGTTATTGAAATATATGAAATAATTCATTAAAAATCTTGATAAAACTAAAAGGGGGGTCTCAACACTTGCAGGTGCGTGTAGCTCACAGCTTAATGATATGAGGAAAAGTAAATGTGTTTTATAAATCACAAGTCTACTACCAATAATTATGCACACTTTTTAGAATTTCGTAAATTTTTCGTTTTTATACCTTTTCGCATGAACTGGCTCAAATACATAATCCCTCAAAAATGAAGTTTAAGTTGGTATGTATGTAAGATTAACCAATTGTGTTCCGTCTTGCCTGTCGGTTTGTCAATAGATCTGGAAAGTACTAGTTCACTACATTATGTAGGTGGTCTTTTTACCTAGCACAGAAAAATATTCCATCATACATGTCATTTTTACCGCGCTGAAGTACGTCCATCATCCATTTTTCATTATTCAAAAATTAATAATGAATAGTGAAATAGTTCACTATTCACTATTCAATGTTATGTAATGAATGATGAAATAGTTATTCAAGTTGGAGGGGTGAATAGTGAAATAAAAATTAAAAAAAATAACTGACACTACAGCTCTAAATTCGTCATTTCAGTGTTATCAAACGTACATTCAAATTGTTAAAAAAACAAAAAACTCTGTAAATCTTTAATTTCATTTATTTATTTAGTTTTGGAGGATGAACTAATGGCTTTTCCTTAACTTTTTCAAAAGAAATTCCATGCATACCAAAACACATATATCAAAATTAAAATACTCCAAGTTGTCTTCTTTTATTTTCCCTGGACCTTTGCTATTCTTCATCCTCTGATTAAAGATATAACAAGTTGATTGTGCAGCAATGACCATTAAAGGGGTAACGGAGTACCTAAATGCCAAAACACGCGTGAAAAATAAGAAATAGCCAATTTTGAATCATCAACGGATATTTTGAATATTGGAATGTACTGCTGTGACCCTTCAGCCTGTAATTCCAGATAAACTTTATACCTCATTCGAAAGCTTATTAAGAGAGGGAAAAAGGTATCTAGTCAATATGTTCTGCAACGCATATTAAAGGAGAACTGACGGACTTAATATCGAAATACGCGTGAACATTGAGAAATAGCTTATTTTGAATGATGGAACGGACTGCTGCAACCCGTCAGCTGCTAATTAAGGAAAACATTATACACCTAATTAAAGCTTATTAATAGAGAAATACACTGATAATAAACGATATGTGCCGAAATGACCATTAGAGGGGTTACGCAGGACCTAAATGCAAAAGTACGCGTGAAAATTAAGTAATAGCCAATTTTGAATAATGAAATTGATATTTTGAATAATGAAATGGATTGCTGTGTCCCTTCATCCCGTAATTACAGATAAACTTTAGTTTATACCTTTTTCGAAAGCTTATTAAGAGAGGAACAAAAGATATTTAGTCAATATTTTCCGCAACACATATTAGAAGAGTACCGACGGACAAAAATGTCGAAATACGCGTGAACATTGAGAAATAGCTTATTTTATATAAAGGAACAGACTGCTGCAACCCGTCAGCTCGTAATTAGGAAAAATTTATACACCAAATTAAAGCTTATTGATAGAGGAAGACACTGAAAATAAACAATATGTGCCGCAATGACCATTAGAGGGGTTACGGAGGACCTAAATGCCAAAACACTAAAAAATAGACAATTTTCAATAAAGAAATTGATATTCTAAATAATGTAATGGACTGTTGTGACCCTTCAGTCCGTAATTACAGATACACTTTATACCTCATTCAAAAGCTTATTATGAGAGGAACAAAAGGTATATAGTCAATATGTTCCGCCGCATATAAGAGGAGTCCCGACGGATTAAATATCGAAATACGCATGAACTTTGAAAAATGGCTTCTTTTGAATGATTGAACGGACTGCTTTAACCCATCAGAACATAAGTAAGGAAAAAATTATACACCAAATAAAGACTATAAGCAGCCGATCAAAATAGCAGCCACTTTTTTTCCAGCAAGCTAATTTTGTGTTTAAAAACCAAAAACTGCATGAGACTCAAAAGTTCCAAAAATCGCTAAATCTTAGTTAAATATTATTTATCAGCGGAATTCGGCAATTTCACTGCTTGTACTGATTTGAAAAACGTTTCATTCCGTTTAAGATATGCATTTATAGTCGACAGCCGGTTCGTTATTCGATTATTGATATTCAATTTCCAATATCCAACCTGCTGCAAGCAGTTGTTTCAATACTCAAATTTAGTTGAAAATTATAAAAAATCAAAGCGCGAAAGCGCTGTAAAGGCAGTTAATTACAGGTTGTGTGTATTTCTAGTCCAGTTATATCATTATCTTCCATAGAACAGAGGTGGTTTGTAGTATTTAAGATTTAGAGTTCTCTTGTACCTAGTTCACCTATATCTATAGTCTACTGTTTACAGTATATTTTCTGTACCTCGCCATGAAATGCATTTTTAAGACATAAGAACTTTTCCTTTTTAATGTAAATAAAACTATTTTTAATTATTGATTATATACACATATTCAATTACTCCTATCCTATGAAAAATAATTCACAAAGCTTGACTAGTCTCCGTTCTGTGTGTATTGCTAGAACATCAAGTAACATAATGGTTAATGTACATAGTAACATGTCAACTCTTTTGAAGACAGACCTTTTTTTAAATTCTCCCTCCAAGCAAAATTATTTTTCAGTATAAACATGATAAAGTTATCTACCTGTATTAATGACATAGAGACTCTCAAGAGCCTGTGTCGCTCACCTTGGACGGTCTATGTGCATATTAAACAACGGACACATACATGACATATAAAATGACAAAATTGTGTTTTTGATGATGGGGATGTGTTTGTAGATCTTTCTTTACTGAACATTCTTGGTGCTACAATTATCTCTATCTATAATAAACATGGCCCAGTATTTGCAGTTGAAAATATTTTTTAAAAAATTAACAAAAAATACCAAAATTTATGAAAATTGTTAAAAATTGACTATAAAGGGCAATAACTCTTTAAGGGGTCAACTTAAAATTTTGGTCAAATTGACTTATTTGTAGATCTTACTTTGCAGAACATTATTGCTGTTTACAGTTTATCTCTATCTATAATAATATTTAAGATAATAACCAAACTCTGCAAAATTTCCTTCAAATTACTAATTTGGGGGCAGCAATCCATCAACGGGTTGTCAGATTTGTCTGAAAATTCCTGGGCAGATAGATCTTCACTGAAGAGACAATTTCACCCTATGTCAGATTTGCTCTAAATGCTTTGGTTTCAGAGTTATAAGCCAAAATCTACATTTTACCTGTATGTTCTATTTTTGGCCATAGTGGCCATCTCGGTTGGTTGACCGGGTCTAACCACACATTTTTTTAAATTAGATACCGCAATGATGATTTTGGCTAAGTTTGGTTAAATTTGGCACAGTAGTTTCAGAGAAGATTTTTTGTAAAAGTTTATGGACGACGAAACCAAGTGATGAGTCAGGTCAGGTGAGCTAAAAAGGAGTTTTTAATCAAGGTAACAATGACATCTGGTGGCCATAAAAGCTGTCTCATTAGCATTTTAACCACTTCCCATATTTCCTTTTAAGACAATAGAAGAAAATTATTCAATGCAAAAACAAAACTTACTTGTAAATATGAAATTCTCTTTACAGTATGAGTTTTTCTCATTGTTGGAGATTGTACAGTAGTACAGTCCTGTAACTGCTTATACCCATTTCTTATCCCCTTTAGTTTGATAAACTTACAGAATATCATATATTTACATTGTGCCACATCTCCTTATTTTTATATGCATTACAATAACATGAACAATTGTAATTCAAATCTATATATCAAAGCAAAATGAATTTCACTACTTTCATTCATGCATCCTTTGGAAAAATATAAGTTCTAAAATGACACAATATATGTTTATTTATATAAAAATAATATTTAGTTTTCGACTCTTAACAGGTATAAACAAGAATGTGTCCCCAGTACACGAATGCCCCACTCGCACTATCATTTTCCATGTTCAGTGGACCGTGATATTGGGGTAAAAACTCTAATTTGGCATTAAAATTAAAAAGATCATATCATAGGGAACATGTGTACCAAGTTTGAAGTCGATTGGACTTCAACTTCATCAAAAACTACCTTGACCAAAAACTTTAACCTGAAGAGGGACAGACGGACGGACGAACGGACAAACGGACGAACAGACGAACGGACGCACAGACCAGAAAACATAATGCCCCCCTACTATCGTATGAATGTACATCTGTTCAGGAAAATCAATTTCACAAATCAAAACTTTCCTCTAGATTTCTCCTACAATATTCATCCAGTTTAGTTCTTTTGGTTTAACGGGACACCGTCCTGATTTTTAATTTTGTAAACCATTCAGTCTCTTGCTTACAAATGGTGCATGAAAATAGGATGGGAATGCATGGCAGTAGACAAGTCTCTATAAAGTGGGTATGTGCTCTGAAAAAAGTTTTATAACATTAGCTTTTTTGAAACTTGTGAAAGACTTGTGCAACACACATACCTAAATAACTATAACATAGGTGGAGAGCATCATTCATGTCAATGTTTTGTTCCTGTTTACATTGTCATTGATATTTTTCAAGAAAGCCCGAGGCATAGCTCATGAATTCTTGTCATTACAACCGAAATTTACATAATTACTGCTAAAATAATTATCAGTATAATATATCTCTTGTAGAAAAACCATACAATTGTAGTATTAACCAAAAAATGTCAAACAGTTGATATTGAATCGTAATCCCAAAAGTTATGACGTCTTGAATTCACCACCCTTTTTATTCTAAAACGATAATTGCGGTTGCAAACAGACTTTGGTTTACTTGCATGGCGATTATATAAATAACAGTATATATTTCTTAAAGAAAATAAAGTTTTACCATGAATAGTTTCCTGAACGTAGTCGTTTTCAGTAAAATGTGCCTTGCAAACAACAGCTGATTGATATGGGTTCTACGATTGCATCGCACATGACAATCTACGTTTGAGCCATGGCGTTGATCCAACTTTTCCTTCTTATTAAGTCATTTAGAAATGCAAGTCCTCCTCTTAAATGACACTCAGGTACACACCAACAAGGACTAGGCATCGTTAATTGTGTGATTGTTTTGCAGTGCAAAAACGGAAGTTAAGGACGGAACTAACTGGTCTCACTAATAAGAGACAAGAAGAATTTTAGAGACAAACAGCGACAAGAAGTTTAATTTAGTGACGAAGCGACAATAACTAACAAGGGACAAGCGAATCGTAATTCTCTCTCGAGGCTATTCTCATTTGATGTGATAGGGTGAAGCTACACCTATCAAATATGTCCCTATGAAAAAGAAGAATTTCACTGTTAGAAAGGAAATGATATTGCATGGTTTTGATTCAATAAATTCTTTAAAAGGAAATTGATTTTTTTTTGTTTTGATGGCCAATTTTTAGCGTGTGCTTAAAATATATTTTTTTTTATATCTAATAAAAACTAATCCCTTTCTTCTTAATAAATACCTATTTTTATCTATCAATGTACAGTAATATAAAAAATGTTTTATAACCGCCCCTATAATAAAAAATAATGCATGTTTTTTTTAATATCTATGGGGAATAAGTTGTTGCAATGACATTTTTTCTTATTTATGTATAGTCGCTATATAGTCTTCTTGACGCTTCTTCTCGCTAAATTAATTATATTGTCGCTTCTTATCGCTATTTTAATTTTATTGTCGCTTCTTATCACTTTTTGACGCTTCTTGTCTTTAATTAGTGGAACCCTATTCAGGAACGATAATTTCATATTTTACATAACTGAGACCGAAATAACTATAACGTCATACGGCTTCACGTACAGAAATACTTTAAATTGTATATTATGCAATATAATTCACGGTCAGTCGACTTTTAATTATAATATCATGTTATATCAACGAGTGAAATGATTTTAAAATATCTTTAGATCGCAAATAGTACTCGAAATTGAACGGACCTCTTTCCACACGGAATTCGAATAATGATAGTTTGTAATCAGATTGACTGCTTATAATGCAAAAGACACATTAATAAACAGATTTTTAAAACGAACAATACACACTGATCGTTTCTTTATTTCCCAATGTAAATGAAAGGAGCAAAAACCAATACATACCACAAAAAGTAGAGGAGAAATTTAAACATTTCCGGATCTATTTCTTGCAAAATGACCCCCAGCAAAGATTTGCTTAAGGAAAGATGAACCTCATGACTTGAAAGTCAGGCCTTAAAGCACTGCTTTAAAAAATATTACATTAAAAGCATGATCTTCATAGTTAAAAAGAGTGAAAAGATACGCCTGAAATTTGTTTTATGACCCGTTCAAGCTGTCGTGAACTCTCGTTAACCTCGAATGATAAATCATTATATAAGTTGAATATTTAGTCTTTATGGAATATAGAATTTTATCAATAAAAACGCATCAAAGATTCATCAAAGATGTATTTTGATCAAATCAATCAAATCAAATCAAATCAGGTTTATTGTACAAAAACAGGCCTCCAGCACACGACACATTTATAAATTCACAATATAATATCAACTACAGTTCAATAATAACATTTATTGTATAGCAATATAATATTTCCCACAGAACGTAACCCAAAGTTAGCGTGCAATAAGTATAGATTATTACATGGCATTTTTTCATATCAGACCCTTTATCGGCCCAAGGTTATGATATCAGCCCAAGAGCCGCAGGCTCGAGGGCTAATATCATGGACGAGGGCTGATAAAGGGTCTGATATGAAAAATGACATGTACATGTGATTATCTTTTGATCATATACTTCAGCAGAAGAAATACAGACAAGAACTATTAAAATTAAATTTTGTTTTTCTTTGCATTTTCAAATAATATTTACAGACAACAACAAAAAAATCTTAACTCTAATTGTTTTTATTGCATGCATGTTGTTGTCTGTAAATATTATTTGAAAATGCAAAGAAAAACAAAATAATATTTATCTTTTCACAACAGTTAGCATGTTCTTCATTAATATTGTCAACTCATTTATGTCTTTCAAAAAGCTTAATTCATTTTTGCTCCTCAACCATTTTAGGAAAAGTCTTATCACTTGCCGTTTTCCGCGTTCTATTGTCGTTTTCAAACAAATTTCCGGAAATGCACGGAGTTGCATGTGATAAACGTCACGGAAATTAACGGAAAGGTATGTGATAACATACCGGAAGCAGTCAGTAAAGGTACCTTTATCAGCCCGCTATTCACAGTTGGAAAGCAAGTCCTTCGATACGGCCGTTGTCGTCAAGCTCTATCAGCAACAATAGCAGGGGGAATTAATTAGGTGGCGCTACAGTCGTCCGTAACGTCAAAAAGTCCGCCAAATCAATCGGCTTAAAGATTGACGTTTAAAGTATTTTTTGAAACTTGTCATGCTTTTATTATAATTAAATTTAAAAATTTGTAGGTTTTGTAACGATTATAATTTCTTTACGACATGCAAACATTACAACAAATAGCTTTTTATTGCTATTCCTTTATCCTGTCCGTTCTAAAAAAAAATAGCCATCTTTTTGTTCGCCAAAAAACTCGATTTTTCCTAATTTGACGTTTGCGTATCCAAATACAGAAAAGAACGGTTATAATCTTAAATGAATCCGGGAAACCTGTTTCAAAGTTCTGCATAATTTTGAAGCCATCATTTTTTACTTTTATACATCAATTTTTGTGACCACCAGCCATGTCAATTTGTATCTGGTTTTAGCTACGTTTCTACTTCCAAACAGTGAAGTTTAGCTTCTTTTCATTGTACCTGTTTCAAAGTGCTATAACATACTGATTTTATTAAAGACATGACTGAAATTTTGATTAAAAGTTACGGATTTTCACAATTCCATACGATACTTGTATTTTAAAGTAACTAAAACCCCTATTGATCCCCTACATAAATTGACGGTGACATTGTTTTCTTTTTGCAACATACGTCATGTAACGTTTATAACAAAATATGTGTCAGGGTCATGTGCATAGTAAAAATTACACATTGGAAAAGTGAAACAAAAAACAAAGATCTTCTTTATTGCGTTTAAAGCTAAACGTCTTTGAAAATTCTGACAGATCTGACAAATTATTGATAGCCTACTGTACAATATGGATGGACAAAAGCACAAAAAATGCAATAGAAAATGCATTGCAAAGAAAATTCTGTAGGAAAAAAACATATGAAAAAAGGAAATGAAGGTCAGTTAATAAAATCTTGCTTAGATTATTATCTCTTTACTTAGTAAGCTATAGTAATAAGATCAAAAACTAGCTTGTCAAGCCTAGTCAGCAAAACAAGAAGTTAATTCATAGAGATATGTTCTTACAAAATGGAATATATGGCAAATTCTTGTCAAATTAAAGCATCATTGATCATTATTGAAGTAAAATGCACAAAATGTGTCCCACCAGTTTCATTTCATTTCCTTTTACTAGTATTCAGGTAAAGAATATATATACAATACTTTGTTTATAAATATGTAATTAAAGCAGCTGATACAGCAACCTGTCCAAGAGAAGAAGCCCCATTTTTTCAAAAAAGTTTACTTTCATAATCTATCAAATACCCTGAGAAATAAGACAAAGGGCTACTGTACAAGCTAATCTAGCTAAAAGTTTAATTTCATAATAATAATAATGATTCTGAAATTCAAAATTTTGTCACTTTCACTTATAATTTAAAGCATTTTTTTTTTTACAGAATTTCTGTCAATATTTTCTGTATAAAACTTATAAATCCCTTTTCTGTATTTTAATGTTCAACTAAGAAACATAGGCTTGAGTTTAAAGGCTCTCTTAATTTGAAGAAATTTGTTGAGACTCTTGCCAGTCTTGGTCACATTTTATAGAATATAAAATATATATTGTCAGTACTATTTATTTTCAAATAATTATATCAATTTTCAGAAAGATTATTCAAATTGTATAGACTATGTTTTATTGCATTAAATATTATCAGAATTAGTGTTTAAAAAAATTCTGCTAGGAATGATCCCACATATAAAAATAACATGTAGTATATTTCATCCACCAGATCTAATTTCTTTAAATATAGCTAGGTTTTTAGTTTTACATGTAGGTGTCATTATTTACATTTCTGAATTGATTTTCTACTTATATTTTGTCCTTTAATTTTTTACATTTAGTCCTTCTCTGAAAAACAGGAAGTATCTCTTCTTTATATTATCATAACATAGCTATAAATCGAGTTTCATTTATTTTCATTCTAATTTTTGTAGAGTAAGCTCCTTTCTTAATTTTTATGCATTTTCCTGGGTTTTTATTTTTGACTGGTGATAGTAAGGGGAGATAACCACTTGCACAAATCGGCATAAAAACCACCGCTTCGTTTTGAAATTAATTTGACGTTTGCGTATCCAACATTCTATTGCCGAGTTATTCATATCGAGTGTTTGTCTTAATGAGATGCTTTATTAAATTTAAATTCAGCCCATCATTTTTAGTTTCCTCGTAGAAATTTAGATTTTTCGATCGGGAGACTTGACAATTTTCACCCAAACTCCAAGTTTGCAAATAAAATAAAGAATAAAGGACTTTGATTTGATGTGTGAGCTTTGACGAGAATAAAATATGGATACTCAAGATTATTTAGGTCAATAAGTTTTTATCACGACAATAGTATTTAGTGATTAAAAATGATGTTTGTCTCGTCCGCTTTTTTACTGAATTTTCACGGTCACGTGACTCTATTGTTGCTGATAAACTTGGGGTCAAACCGTGACCTGCTTTCCAACTGTTAAATCCCAAGGAATCTGGTCAATAAACCTAGTTAATCCTTTCATAGCCTTTTGATATTTTCAAATGTTATTGAACTGTAAAAATTTTCGGAAAGTTTTTACAAATTTTAATTTGTATTAAATTCATTTATTTATTATTAAGTATATTCATTGTATCAAGTCAAAGTGACAAGACTTCTTCTTTACAACATTTAGCTTTTTTAGCCAGATTTTTCTAAGTAATTAAATTTTCTGTTCTAAGAAGACTAGTTAAAGTGTCTCTGTTACAATTACTTTGACACCATAATGGTAACATTAATATTTAATATATGATATATAAAACAAAAACAAATACCAATCAATCCAGTGATATTTAGAACATTAAATAGAAATATTTCTGGAAGCCAAAAAAAGAAATGTACAGTGAAAACCTACTGTAGACCGCTTAGACGATGTTGAGACCCCCGGTCTTTTAATGTCCAAAATTCGAAGAAATAATAGACACTGTAATATATAAAATTTATACCAAATGGATGTAGATACAAACGTGATTAAAAGGAACTTGGGTTCTGGGTATTGTATTTATGTTAAAGGGCAACTTTGAACCTATGTGGTGGCCAGACGGGCCCGGATCTCAGAAAAATATCTAAGTGGGTAATTGACTAGGTCAATACCTTTGAAATGAGCTAGGTCCAGTTTGGAACTTTGACGTAGGGATATGCCGAGTAGTACCAAATGTGTGGTTAATACGGAAAATTACGTTAAGGTGAACCTTTGAACCTCTGTGGTGGCCAGACTGGTCCGGATTCCAGAAAAATATTTAAGTGGGAAATAGCCTGGGGAATGCCTTTGAAATGAGCTAAGCCTAGTTCGGAACTTTCCGTAGTAATATGCTAAAAGAGTACTGAATGTGTGGTCGGAATGAAAAATACGTAAATGGACATCTTGGAACATCTGGGTTGGCCAGACGGGCTCGGATCCCCAAGAAATATTTCAGTGGAAAAGGAAAGGGACTGACACAAGCTATTTCCCACTTAAATATTTTTTTAGGATCCAGGACCGTCTGACCAGCGTATTGAAATAGAAACCGAATAAGCAAACAGAAAACAAATAAGGAAATGAAGATCGAATAAGGAAAAGAAACTGAATAAGGAAACAGAAATCGAATAAGGAAATGAAAATCGAATAAGGAAATGAAAATCGCATAAGGAAATAAAAACCGAATAAGAAAAAAGAAACCATATAAGATAATTACAATTGAATAAGGAAATAGACACCGAATAAGGAAATAGTAACCGAAAAAGGAAATAAAAATCGAACAAGGAAAAAGAATCCGAATAAGGAAATAAAAATCGAAAAAGGAAATGAAAATCGAATAAGGAAATAGAAATCGAATAAGGAAAAAGAAACCAAATAAAGAAATGAAAATCGAATAAGGAAATGGAAAATCGAATAAGGAAATAGAAACTGAATAAGGAAAAAGAAACCGAACAAGGAAATAAAAATAGAATAAGCAATAAGAAACCGAATAAGGAAAAAGAAATCATATAAGAAAATGACAATTGAATAAGAAAATAGACACCGAATAAGAAAATAGAAACTGAATAAGGAAATGAAAATAGAATAAGGAATAAGAAACCGAATAAGGAAAAAAAATCATATAAGAAAATAAAAATCGAAAAAGGAAAAAGAAACCGAATAAGGAAATGATAATCGAATAAGGAAATAGAACCGAATAAGGAAAAAGAAACCGAATAAGGAAATGAAAATCGAATAAGGAAATCAAAACTGAATAAGGAAATAGAAACTCAATAAGGAAAAAGAAACCGAATAAGAAAATCAAAATCAAATAAAGAAATAGAAACGGAATAAGCTTTTAAAAAAAAAGAAACCGAATAAGGAAATGAAAATCGAATAAGGAAATAGAAACTGAATAAGGAAAAAGAAACTGAATAAGGAAATGAAAATAGAATAAGGAAAAGGAAACTGAATAAGGAAATGAAAATCGAATAAAGAAATAGAAACCGAATGAGGAAAAAGAAACTGAATAAGGGAATAGAAATGGAATATGGAAATGAAAATCGAATAAGGAAATAGAAACCGAATAAGAAAAAAAAATTGAATAGGAAAAAGAAACTGAATAAGGAAATGAAAATCGAATAAGGAAATAGAAACAGAATAAGGAAAAAGAAACTGAATAATGAAAATAAGAAACCGAATAAGGAAATGAAAACCGAATAAGGAAATGAAAATCGAATAAGGAAATAGAAACAGAATAAGGAAAAAGAAACCGAATAAGGGAATGAAAATCGAATACTAAAAAGAGCATCGAATAAGGAAATGAAAATAGAAAAAGGAGATAGAAACCTAATAAAGAAATGAAAATCGAATAAGGAAATAGAAACAGAATAAGGAAAAAGAAACTGAATAATGAAAATAAGAAACCGAATAAGGAAATGAAAACCGAATAAGGAAATGAAAATCGAATAAGGAAAAAGAAACCGAATAAAGAAATGAAAATCGAATAAGGAAATAGAAAACGAATAAGGAACCAAAAAAATGAGGAAAAAAATGTGAGGAAATAAATTTTGAGGGAAAAAATATTTAAGGAAAAAAAAATTGTGAAAAAAATTTGAAGGAAAAAAAAATTGTGTAAAAAAGATTTGAGAAAATAATTTTGAGGGGAAAAATTTGAGCGAAAAAAAAATAATTTTTAAAATTTGAATATCGAAAAAGGAAAAAGGAAAAAGGAAAAAACTTGTGTCTTGTTTTGTTTTGCCATGAATGTAACAATCGACAAATTGAAGACGAATATCACTATAATAACGTAAAGAGTATGTATCCTCCAATTTTATACAACGACATGATACACTACAGTTAAATTCTTTGAACTTATGTCGCGTACTCGAAACCCAGTCCTGAAGAAGTTCATTTATACAAAAAAATATAAACACGTGCGCTTGTACTCCAGGTAACTTTTTTGAAATTTTGAAACCTCTCTCTCTGATTTGTATATATTGTAAAAAGTTATTATTGTTATTTGTATACTGATGTCATACATTGACTTTTTGAGAATAAATACAGATTTAGAGGCCATAAATATACCGTTATGGATGATTGATTAACTGTTATTTAGCGCCACTTTCAACATCATGCTATTTCGTGGCGGTGAGTTTATATTGGTGGAGAAAGCCGAAGTTCCCGGAGAAACCCCCTGGCCTTCGTTTGGAAAACAGACAATTCTGGTCAATTAAGATTGGAGTCGAGCTTACATGCCATGCAGTTCAACTACTTATAAAAAAGAAGATGTGGTATGACTACCAATGAGACTACTCTCCACAAGAGGTCAAAATGACACAGAAATTAACAACTATAGGTCACCGTACGGCCCTCAACAATGAGCAAAGCCCATACCGCATAGTCAGCTATAAAAGGCCCCGAAATGACAATGTAACCACTCACCATCGAGTGCCCATCCCTTTCACCCAAAATGGATTAAAGGAGATATGGAATGAACCTGAACTCGGTGCATTAAATTTGCGTGCAGCTTTTTATTATGTTTTTGTGCATAATCCCGCGTGCTTAGCAAGGAAGCAGCATGCAAATATGAATTTTATTTTTTTTGACCCGTTTTGTTAAATATTCAGGTTTTAAAAATTCAGTTGAGCGGAACGAGGCGTAAAGATTGATGCCTACGGATGACGTAGAATTTGCCATAACATTATACCGCGGCAAATTTATAACTATGAAATTGAATGCCACCTTTCCATTCCAAAAATGATAAAATGAAAGGCACCCTTTATTTTTCCTATTCCCTCTTTTTTTAGTTACAAATGACCGGTCCCTTATATGAGCCATTACCCTATCAAAGTCCGATTTTTTCCAATTCTTTTGTGTCTATCTTAAGAATATATAAAGAGAAACTCGAACAGCTAAAACAATCAGCAAGGCAATATTTACATAAATGAACATACTAGTATTCGTGTATTCGTGTATTAACTTCTTATAGATTAAATGCTAACGTTGATAGACCGAAATCGACAAATATAATGCCTTCCCTCGTTAAAACGATCATAGAGTATGACATAAAAGAATTGTTTCTTAAATTTGATAACCTTAACCGTATTGTAGACTCCGTATGTACATTATTGATGATCCGTCGATTTAAACAAAACTTTGCAATTCATATATATTTTGAAAATTTCCCAACAATATCAGATGTGATTTTTTGCATCCTAAAACGAGTTACTAACATGCCAAGGTTTATCTCAAGTCTCAACCATTTTCCAAACGGTAGCTACAGATTTGAGCCTAGTTAATTGTAGTCCGAGATTACTCTGACATTGAACGGCTGTTTTGCCAGACAAGCTTGGGCCAGCTTGTCTTGCAAAACAGCCGTTGAACGTCAGAGTAATCTCGGACGCCCAACCTTGTCTGGCAAAACAGCCGTTGAATGTCAGAGTAATCTCGGACTACAACTCTGACGTCCAACGGCTGTTTTGCCATGCAGACAAGCTGGGGCCAGCTTGTCTGGCAAAACAGCCGTTGGACGTCAGAGTAATCTCGGACTAGTTACTCCGCAGAAGCAGATCGGAATTAGTTATGACGTAGACAGTAATCATTCTAATCGTAATCATATTCATTCACCATAACGACGATGAAAGCAGATCATATAATGACGTTTCGACATCATATAATGAAGTAAAAAAAACACAGTATATAAGATTACAAGCACATTTCTTTGGTTACATCTTCTGACATCAGACTCGGACTTCTCTTGAATTGAATTTTAAATGTATGTAGTGTTATTCGTTTACTTTTCTACATTGGCTAAAGGTATAGGGGAAGGGTTGAAATCTCATAAACATGTTTAACCCCGCCGCATTTTTGTGCCTGTCCCATGTCAGGAGCCTCTGGTCTTTGTTAGTCATGTTTTATTTTAATTTTAGTTTCTTGTGTACAATTTTGGCATGTGGTATGGCGTTCATTATCACTGAACTAGTATATATTTGTTTAGGGGCCAGCTGAAGGACGACTCTGGGTGCGGGAATTTCTCGTTACATTGAAGACCTGTTGGTGACCTTCTGCTGCTGTTTTTTCTATGGTCGGGTTGTTGTCTCTTTGATACACTCCCCATTTCCATTTTCAATTTTACATAATATAAAGACACAAACACATCATATAAAGATGTTTGCACATACAATGTAATATAAGGGAAACTATACATCATATAATGATATGTACACATCATATAAATATATTTGCACAGCATATAAGTATTTTTGCACATCATATAAGGATCTTTCAACATAATATAAGTATATTTGCACATTATATAAGAATGTTTGCACATCATATAAGTACATTTGCGCATCATATAAGTATATATGCACATCATATAAGTATATTTGAACACCATATAAGTATATATGCACATCATAATATAAATATGTTTGCTCATCATATAATGATGTTAGCACATCATATAATGATGTTTGCACATCACATAAGGATATTTGCACATCATATAGGGATATAAGCACATCATTTAAAGGTGTTTGTACATCATATGATGACTAGTGCACATCATATAAAGGTAAATGTACATCATATAAAGGTAAATGCACATCATATAAAGGTAAATGCACATCATATAATGAACAAGAGGCTGTCACAACGACAGCAAACCGGATTTATTAACATTTATTTGCGTCCTGGCAATATCACAAGAACCATTACTGATGAATGGTGAAAGTGAAAATCGTCAATATCAAATTTGACCTCCATTTTGTCATCAGTATCAACATTTTAAAATTTGAAAAGCTTAGATTGAATGGTTCATGAGTAAATGCAACAACGTGAATGGAAACGCCATTTTACGATCTTTCAAGAACCATAACTCCTGAACGGTAAAAGTCAAAATCATCATTATTGAAGTTGACCTCTATTTTGTCATCAGTAACAACATATTAAAATTTCAAAAGCTTTGGTTGAATGGTTTATGAGAAAATGCACGGACACGACGGGAAACACCATTTTTCAATCTTTCAAGAACCATAACTCCTGAATGGTAAAAGTCAAAATCGTCATTATTGAACTTGACCTCCATTTTGTCATCAGTAACAGCATATTAAAATTACAGAAGCTTTGGTAGAACAGTTCATGCATAAACGCACGGACACGACTGAAAACTCCATTTTTCAATCTTTCAAGAACCATAACTCCTGAACGGTAAAAGTCAAATTCGTCATTATTGAACTTGACCTCCATTCTGTCATTAGTAACAACATATTAAATTTGGGAAGATTTGGTAGAACAGTTCATGCGTAAACGCACGGCCACGACTGGAAACTCCATTTTTTCAATCTTTCAAGAACCATAACTCCTGAACGATCAAAGTCAAAATCGCCATTATTGAACTTGACCTTCGTATAGTTGTCAGTAATAACATATTAAAATTTTAAAAGCTTTGGTTGAACGGTTCATGAGTTAATGCACGGACAACATTTGATTGCCGCCCGGCCGCCCGCCGTACATCCCCAAATCAATAACCGACATTTTTGTCACAAAAATCCGGTTAAAAATCGGCATTGCAAAACAGTGTTGGCGTTCCATACCATACTGTTATGTACTCGTACCTTATACAATTAACACAACTTTTGATCTTGAACGTACCTGATGAAAGTTATACCTCAATTACGATATGAAATGATTTTGATCCAGATTTATAAGATTTGTTATATAGATACAATGGATAAGCGTTGATTCTTGAAAAAGAAACAATGAATCTGAAGGGCCAAGGTTTGTTTTTCATGAATCAACTCTTATCCAGTGTACCTATAACTTAAACTATTGTGTTAATGTCTTTTTAAAAGTAAAGCCTTTTCTTTATTAGAAGGTATTGCAAGTGAGTTTAAATAGCCATTTTATCATGTTCAACGATGCAAATATCACAATTAATTGGTTAGAAAAAATGCTTTATCATGTTTATTAGTGCTTGTAATATCTGAGAATAGTGAGAATAGACCAAATCGGGAAAACTTAACGTTGACAAATGAACCATGACATGAGGTCCCTGCATGCCAGACATGTACACCTACTAATCATTTAATACCCAAAATATAGTTGACTTATTGATAAAAGTATTGAATCAAAGAGCTGATAGCTCTGAGGTGGAATAAGGTGAATAAAAGGTAACCTGAATTACCACAAAAGCAGCCCCACTTACCAAGGCTGCTTTGATCCATTATCGTTATGATGTATTTTTTTTTTCTTCAAACTAGAAAAGGTCATAAGTACATGGATTTCCCATCCGTACAATCATTTTCTATGTTCAGTGGACTGTGAAAATTAGGTAAAACCTTTAAATTGGCAGTAAAATTAAGAAGATCCTATCATAAGGAACACATGTGCACTAAGTTTCAAGTTGATTGGATTTCAACTTCATCAAAAACTACCTCGACCATAAACTTTATAACCAGAAGCAGGACGAAAGGACAGACCAGAAAACATAATGCCCATAAATGGAGCATAAAAATAGTAAGGCTTGTTACATACCCGCCAACTTTTGAAAGTTCCCATAGGGTTTTTTAGTGCACAACAACAATTTTAAGGTTACAATTTTAAGCGAAGTATTTTGCACGATCTGGATTGTCTAGAAAAAGTGTCATATTTGTATTTACATGCCTTTTTCTTAAGTCTGTTTGCATGATTCTAGTTATTAAATCGGTAGAAGAGATGAGGCCCCTCATGGGGGGGGTCCTAGTAATCACATAATCACCATTTTTTTGCCAATATAATCACATAATCATTAAATATTTGCTTATCTTTAGTAATCAAATAATCATAAACTAAAAATACAGTCCTCGGTAATCAAATAATCATGAAATATTTGGCTTAATAATCAAATAATCATTAAAAAAACGGCCAAGTAATCACATAATCAAAAACCCCATGAGGGCCCTCAGAGATGAAGCTAGCAGATCAGTGTTTATTTTCTTGTGTAAGAATATTAGATGCTTGTTGAAATTTCCAATTTTGAATTATGCACACAAAGATGGACATTTAACAGGTTGGGAACAACACTCCAAATGACGGGTAACCTTATTGGCAGAACATTACAACCCACTGTAAAAAATGAGCACATGTTTATTCATATTATTTGATGAAACTTTCCCCCAAGAACTATGCATCTATTAAGTACTAAATGGTCAAAATATGTCAAAAGAATTTTCTGTTGTTTCTAAACTTATATCTTCTTTATTAACTTGACCCCTCATTTAGAAAAGTTGTTCCAAATATAAGAATTTCCCCACTTTTGAGTTTAATAAAAATCTTAAAAATGTTCTTTCTTTTTTTTTTCAACAGTAAAATGACCCCTTGTTCTACGAACAGTCTCTTATTTAAGGGACAGCACTCATAATTGGGGGGGGGGGGTCCCAACCTGAATACAAAAATATAATATGTTACAACCAGTATTATGTCAATAAATTAGTGAAAAAAAATACTATTTACTATCTTTATCATGTTTATGGTAGTACAGTAGACTCCGGACAATCGGATACCCAAAATTTCAGCTAAAAATATTCGATTACCCGATATATTCAATTAGACGATGAATGTATATTCAATGATTATTCTACAATAATAAGTAGATCTATTGCTTAATATGAAAAAGGGCTGTAGGATTGATGGAGTGATTTTTATCAGTAACATCACCACGATGTTTGCGAGAAAAATTATCAACTGATTATGTAGCTAATGATTAAATTTGTTTCCACTTGCAGTTTTTAAATCCTATATTTATTAAAATCAATCAAATGTCCTGAAATATTCATGTAAATTATTATCTTCCATCCATAGTTTGTCTTTACTTGTTTAGTAAACAAATTATTTACATTTTCACACAGGTAAACTAATTTGGCTATAAATAGATCACAGCATGTCTGAGTAGAATCTCTTATCTAAAATCGTAATTGTTATAATTTTATTTCTTTAAATAATCAAATTTAAATTTATGAAAATAATCATGATTGATAAAATAGTATTGCATAAAGTTTACGCTTTCAGAGAATATTTATGTTTGGGTCATGGTTCTACAGGCTTCTTCACATATTTGTAAACAAACCAATATGGCCGCCACACGTGGTTACCTTTGCACATGTGAAAAAAAATATTTCTGACAAAAGTCAGATTTCTCTTGTCAAAAGGGATTTATATTTATATTGCAATAAATTATTCAGAAGGAGGTACATTCAGTTTCAATTATATTTCTTATTCTATGAGCAATTAGAGTTACAATTTATGACTAAAATTAGCAAAGACCCATCAAAACAACATTTGATACAAAAATTTAACAATACTTTTAGATATTTGGATGATATATTGGCTCTAAATAATGACGACTTCAGTATGTATACTAAAGAAATTTATCCTGTAGAACTTACTTTAAATAAAGCTAATGATAACAATGACCACTGCCCTTTCCTCGATCTTGATATCTATATCATAAACGGGAAGCTTAATACAAAAATTTATGATAAAAGAGATGATTTTTCATTTCCTATTGTTAATTATCCATTTTTAGATGGTGACGTTCCCTTGTCACCATCTTATGGTGTTTATATATCTCAACTTGTACGATTCGCTCGTGTATGTAACAATGTATTAGATTTTAGCGAGAGAAATTTATGTATTACTGAAAAATTATTACACCAGGGTTTTCGATATCACAAACTGGTCAAAACATTTACTAAATTTTATCACCGGTATAAGGAAATAATTCGTAAATATAACTCAACATGCAGACATCTTATACGTTCAGGTATTTCACATCCAAAATTTTATGGAAATATTCTTTATAAAGCACAAAAATGTCAGTATTCTCCTCAGAAACTAACAAAACCTTTAAATAGACTTATTAAAAGGGGATATAGTTACGATACTGTTGTCAGGTCATTAAAGATTGCATATTTTGGCTTTAACATTGATTCACTGATAGGGTCTTTGCATCAAAACTAAACACATTTATTTCTAAAAAAACAGTTGTTGGCATGACACGGGTTATGTTCTTCTCATATATTTTATGATAGTATGATACTAAACCCCTAACGGGAGGGATTGTACCTGATATTCATATGATGAAGACATAATCTTTCAATCAGTTTAATTGAGGTCTGGAGCTGGCATGTCAGTTAACTGCTAGTAGTCTGTTGTTATTTATGTATTATTGTCATTTTATTTATTTTCTTTTGTTACATCTTTTGACATCAGACTCGGACTTCTCTTGAACTGAATTTTAATGTGCGTATTGTTATTCTTTTACTTTTCTACATTGGCTAGAGGTATAGGGGGAGGGTTGAGATCTCATAAACATGTTTAACCCCGCCGCAATTTTGCGCCTGTCCCAAGTCAGGAGCCTCTGGCCTTTGTTAGTCTTGTATGATTTTAAATTTTAGTTTCTTGTGTATAATTCGGAGTTTAGTATGACGTCCATTATCACTGTACTATTATGCATATTTTAGGGGCCAGCTGAAGGACACCTACGGGTGCGGGAATTCTCGCTACATTGAAGACCCATTGGTTGCCTTCGGCTGTTGTTTGCTCTATGGTCGGGTGGTTGTCGCTTTGACATATTCACCATTTCCTTTCTCAATTTTATTTAATCAAATTCTCCAAACAGTAACGTACTGCTCTTGTCAACTGAGTCTCAATTCAAACTATTTCAAGTAGAAATGCATCTTATTCACTTGACAAGGAAAACAATGAATAAAGACAGCAATTTAATAAGAAATAGATACTTTTTTTATTTATTAAAAACAAAATCTTCTTGTCTGCAAGATAACAAATTCGTAACTTCAAGGGCGAACTTGTAAACAGGGCAAGTTGTCCCGATACCAAATTCACGCATGCGTACTACAAATATCTACAGTAAAAACATCCGGTTACAAGTAAACAAATAACGTTCATGGATTTCATGTGGATGAGATGAAATCTATTAATTTACATAAATAAAGATGTCATATTTACGAAAGTGATTGTTTTTCAATCCTAATTTACAAATTAAATGATTCAGATGCTTAATCATGTGTAAAAATCGGTGTCAGGAATATTAAGTTGTTATGAAATTGTAATACAACAAATGTACACAGAAACGAATGCGGCATACGGAGGCTAAATGAGTTCAAAGTCGGTCCCATAGGTCTTCAGAAGACTTGACGTCTTCTTCCACCAAAAAATGAACCATGACAAATGAAGCCTAAGTAAGACTATCCCTGCTAGATTGACATTTCCATACTACAATCATTCCATATACCAAATACAAATATGATCCATTGCTTTAAGTATCTGAGAGACGAACATGACCATTAATATCTTAACCTTGAACAAGAGTGCACACACTGAAATGTCTCGCCTTCTTTACTAATCATTGATATTATGTTGATACTCCTAAATATAAAGCTTTATTACGACTGTCACATAAACGTAACATGAACCATGAAAATGAGGTCAAGGTCAGTTGAACCATATGCCAGGCAGACATGTACAGCTAACAATGCTTCCATACACAACATATAGTTGACCTATTGCTTATAGTTTAAGAAAATAGACCAAAACACAAAAACTTAACACTGAGCAATAAACCGTGAAAACCAGGTCAAGGTCAAATAAAACCTGCACAACTGACATATAGATCATAAAATATTTCCATACACCAAATATAGCTGAACTACGACATACAGTATTAGATAAAAAGACCAAAACTCAAAAACTTAACTTTGACTACTGAACCATGAAAATGAGGTCAAGGTCAGATGACATCTGCCCGCTAGACATGTACATCTTACAATCATTCCATACAACAAATATAGTAAACCTATTGCATAAAGTATGAGAAAAACAGACCAAAACACAAAAACTTAACTATAACCACTGAACCATGAAAATGAGGTCAAGATCAGATGACATCTGCCCGCTAGACATGTACAACTTACAATCATTCCATACAACAAATATAGTAAACCTATTGCATAAAGTATGTGGAAAACAGACCAAAACACAACCAGATGCTCCGCAGGGCGTAGCTTTATACGACCGCAGAGGTTGAACCCTGAACGGTTAGGGCAAGTATGGACACAACATTCAAGCTGGATTCAGCTCTAAATTTGGATTGTGATTAAATAGTTGACACAGCATAGGTTTCTGACACAGAATGAATGTGTTCTAATGAACTTAAAATTTTTGTTTTCTCTTAGAGCAATTCACTATGCTGTTGAATATTAATCCTCTCAAAAAAATGTTTGAAGAAATTTTCTTTTTTATTTATGAAATTTCAAATGAGATAAATTGAACCCAATTTTTTTAATCACATCCCCCTTTCCCTTATTCCAAAACTAATCTCAATTAAAATTTCTAATGGAGTTTGCAACAATAACTACTCATTTAAATACATCATAAAATATTAAGATGTAAAAAAACTGCTTGTTATCACTGAATGGTAAAGATTATTTTAATTTATCAGTTGGTAGTAAAAAGTGAATATACATTGTATATTGTATATAACAAAGATTTAAGTTGATTCTGGACAAAGAAAGATAACTCCAATTAAAAAAAAATCTTGCTATTGCACAATATTTTGCAATTAGATATTTCTTGCTTACTATTCTGGACAAAGAAAGATAACTCTAATTAAAAAAAAAATTGATATTTCACAATATTGTGCAATTAGATATTTCTTGCCATTGCGCAATACTGTGCAATTGAAAAGACTTGCTATTGCACAATACTTAATATAATAATTTTAGATCCTGATTTGGACCAACTTGAAAACTGGGCCCATAATAAAAAATCTAAGTACATTTTTGGATTCAGCATATCAAAGAACTTCAAGATTTCAATTTTTGTTAAAATCAGACTAAGTTTAATTTTGGACCCTTTGGACTTTAGTGTAGACCAATTTGAAAACAGGACCAAAAATGAAGAATCTACATACACAGTTAGATTTGGTATATCAAAGAACCCCATTTATTCAATTTTTGATGAAATCAAACAAAGTTTAATTTTGGACCCCGATTTGGACCAACTTGAAAACTGGGCCAATAATCAAGAATCTAAGTACATTTTTAGATTCAGCATATCAAAGAACCTAACTGATTCATTTTTTGTCAAAATCAAACTAAGTTTAATTTTGGACCCTTTGGACCTTAATGTAGACCAATTTGAAAACGGGACCAAAAGTTAAGAATCTACATACACAGTCATGACAGTTAGATTCAGCATATCAAAGAACCCCAATTATTCAATTTTGATGAAATCAAACAAAAGTTTAATTTTGGACCCTTTGGGCCCCTTATTATGTTGGGACCAAAACTCCCAAAATCAAACCCAACCTTTCTTTTATGGTCATAAACCTTGTGTTTAAATTTCATAAATTTCTATTTACTTATACTTACGTTATGGTGCGAAAACCAAGAAAAATGCTTATTTGGGTCCCTTTTTGGCCCCTAATTCCTAAACTGTTGGGACCTTAACTCCCAAAATCAATACCAACCTTCCTTTTGTAGTCATTAACATTGTGTTTAAATTTCATTGATTTCTATTTACTTAAACTAATGTTATTGTGCGAAAACCAAGAATAATGCTTATTTGGGCCCTTTTTTGGCCCCTAATTCCTAAACTGTTGAGACCAAAACTCCCAAAATCAATCCCAACCGTTCTTTTGTGGTCATAAACCTTGTGTCAAAATTTCATAGATTTCTATTAACTTAAACTAAAGTTATAGTGCGAAAACCAAGAAAATGCTTATTTGGGCCCTTTTTGGCCCCTAATTCCCAAAATGTTGGGACCAAAACTCCCAAAATCAATACCAACCTTCCTTTTGTGGTCATAAACCTTGTGTTAAAATTTCATAGATTTCCATTCACTTTTACTAAAGTTAGAGTGCGAAAACTAAAAGTATTCGGACGACGGACAACGACGCCGACGCCAACGTGATAGCAATATACGACGAAAATTTTTTCAAAATTTGCGGCCGTATAAAAACTTAACTATAACCACTGAACCATGAAAATGAGGTCAAGGTCAGATGACATCTGCCCGCTAGACATGTGCACCTTACAATCATTCCATACAACAAATATAGTAAACCTATTGCATAAAGTATGAGAAAAACAGACGAAAACACAAAAACTTAACTTTAACCACTGAACCATGAAAATGAGGTCAAGGTCAGATGACACCTGCCAGTTGGGCATGTACACCTTACAGTCCTTCCATACACCGAATATACTAGACCTTGCTTATAGTATCTGAGATATGGACTTGACCACCAAAACTTAACCTTGTTCACTGATCCATGAATTGAGGTCAAGGTCAAGTGAAAACTGTCTGACGGGCATGAGGACCTTGCAAGGTACGCACATACCAAATATAGTTATCCAATTACTTATAATAAGCGAGAATTTAACATTACAAAAAATCTTAACTTTTTTTCAAGTAGTCACTGAACCATGAAAATGAGGTCAAGGACATTGGACATGTGACTGACGGAAAGTTTGTAACATGAGGCATCTATATACAAAGTATGAAGCATCCAGGTCTTCTACCTTCTAAAATATAAAGCTTTTAAGAAGTTAGCTATCACCGCCGCCGCCGCCGGATCACTATCCCTATGTCGAGCTTTCTGCAACAAAAGTTGCAGGCTCGACAATAAAACTAAACAGGTGATCTAGTAATCACAGATACCCCTGCTCACAGCAAATGAGTAATTATCATTTTTTTTCTGAGGCAGTATACAGAAATTTTATTTAAGAATTGAATGCTGCTTTTTTGTAAGTTTATTGTAGTGTAAAAGCGTGGACTGAAGTACATTGTGTATGAAGCTCGGAAGCGCTTCTAAAATTGTGCACATGGTCAATGCTTTTACAACTCTACAAAATAACTAAAAGAAACATCCAATACTTATAATTACATTTTTTTTATCATGAAAACACGATTTCTGTAAAGTTTTTCTTTTATTTGAATATGCACTTTATTGTGAATGCAGACGTGTCATTATGAATGTTACAATTAATTTTGAAATGAAGGTTAATTTCAGAATGACGCGAGATTGGTGTTAGCCAATCAAAATAACGTTTTATATTGAAACATACATGTAACGTAATTCTAAATTGATGTAATATGTTTGCCATAATTCAAAGGCAGTGTATATGTATAACAGTTTTCTGTATACGCAAAAAATCTTATTGCAATTCTATCCATTTATGATGAAAACAGTTCCCGTCAAACAAACAAAAAAAATAAAAAAAATCATTTTCAATTTGAAAAGAATAAAATATTTAATTCATATGATAAAGAGGTGTAACTTTAATTTTTTTTATTACGTTTTGGGAACGATCTTTGAAAAAATGACAACATTTTGTCCAACCTAAAAAAATTGAATTTTTCCAACAACCAAGAACCATACTTTTGTACTTTAACTCGAGAATATTGAAAGACTTAACTTCTACCTTTTTTTTACAGTCAAAAACTGTAAACATTGGATAATTTAGGGGCAATAACTTAAAAACAAATTGTAAGATCACAAGTGACCAGAATATCTTTTTTGGATCCTTGTGGTAAGGTGAGATAAAGAGCCATAAAAATTCAAGAAATAGATTTAATTTTGAATGTGTATTCCTTTGTTTTACACCCTTAACTTCCACTTTACTTGTCATATCTGAGTATAACATTATAATATACCTCTGATGTTTCGTGGTAAAGGTTCGTTCAAAAGTTCTTTGACTTCCGTGTGCGAATTTTGTAACGTCCTCAGATTTTCTGTTACTTCTGACTGCTCTGTTCTTAAACTGGCCATTGTTTGTCTCAGTTCTGTCATCTCTTCCTGTGCATGTTCCTGATTTGACTGATCTAAGATTTTCACCTTTAGCTCTTGACACTCTTGATTCATTTGGAGACCACCCAACCTACTTACAGCCTACAAATAAATGTTAAAAAATTAAAGCGCCCACATTGTCTATCTGCTAACAAAATCTTAATAGATTTCTAAGTTTATAGACTGGTCCAAGTATAGTAAAATCGAGAATGGAAATGAGGAATGTGTCAAAAAGACAACAACTCGACCAAAGAGCGGAAAAAAAGCGGAAAGCCACCAATGCACATCTAAAAAGTTTTAAATAAGTATGTTGTGTGATTTCAGCGGAGTTGAGATGACAAACTGTAGCCAAACATTCTAACTTTCGAGGGATACAACTCCTAGAAAAAAAACTAGAGGCTCTAAGGAGCCTGTGTCGCTCACCTAATATGTTTGTTTACAATTGATGCATGAAATAATCCAACCATTATACTTTTGCTTTAGTTTCAGAGATATAAACCAAAAAACTGCATTTAACCCATGTGTTCTGATTTAAGTCATGTTGGCCATGCAAGATAAACTAGATACCCTAATGATGGTTGTGGCCAAATTTGGTTAAATTTGTCACAGTAGTTTCAGGAGAAGATTTTTGTAAAAGATTATAAAAATTTACGAAAAAATTGTTAAAAATTGACTTTAAAGAGCAATAACTCCTTAAGGGGTCAATTGACAATTTTGGTCATTTTACTTATTGGTAGATCTTTTTTTTGTAATTTGCTTATTTTTGACATAGAGACAGAAAACAATCAAGCAGGATTATACACATATACAGTTTCAAGTATGGTCTTAAAGATATTATTTTTATATGACAACTCTAAATAGCAAGTGAACAACACAATATAAATATAATTTTGTACCAGTTATAAAATATTTAAATCACCTAGGACAGATTGTAATGGCAACCATTTTTTATCTATATATTCTTTTTGTGTAGGAGATGAGAAATTTACTGTATGGTGTTCTATTCAGTATTTTAAATATGCAATACTACCTTTCACAGAAGGTTTTTCTCCTGAATGTTTACAGCTATAAATATAGAATTTTAAAATCAACATTATATGTTGTACTACATTATATGGGTCAAATATTTCCCCAATACCAAAAATAACATCTTTTGCCTTTATATGTTTAAGGCTAAATCCACATTTTAATAATAAATCTTGAAGTGCTATCCAAATATTTTTGCTGTATATACATTCCCAAAATATATGCAATAAGCTTTCTTTGGTTTCAGTGCAAAAAGTGCACATTTCTGTTTCTATTAAACCACATTTATAAAGAAAAGAGTTTGTGTATACAATTCTATGTAATAACGTGAAATGAAAATTTTGAAATTAGTGTTTTTTGTTGCTTGAAATGCCATGGAATAGATTTTCTCCCAGTCATCAATCTTAACACATAAATCATCAGACCATTTGTTTAGTGATCTTAAAGGATTTTCTTTATTTTTTTTTTCTAGAAATAATTGATAAAAATTTTGTTATGTTTTTGTTTTTTTTATCATTTTTGAGTTTTTCTACAATATCATTTTCAATAATATTTAATCTACCGTGATCTGAAATTGTTTTCTTCAAGATATCTGGGATTGCACTAACAAGACCATAATATTCAACAATTTTTTTTTAACTGCATACTGAGTTTTAAGCTGCTCAAATGTCAGTATGTTTTTCCCATCTGAGATTAGATCATTTATAAACTAGAGGCTTTCAAGAGCTGCGTCGCTCACCTTGGTCTATGTGCATATTAAACAATGGACACAGATAAATTCATGACAAAATTGTGTTTTGGTGATTATGATGTGTTTGTAGATCTTACTTTACTGGACATTCTTCTTGCTACAATTATCTCTATCTATAATGAATTTGGCCTAGTAATTACAGTGGAAAATATATTCTTAAAATTTACAAAAATTTATGAAAATTTATGAAAATTGTTTAAAAATGACTATAAAGGGCAATAACTCCTTAAGGGGTAAACTGAAAATTTTGGTAATGTTGACTTATTTGTAGATCTAAATTTGCTGAACATTATTGCTGTTTACAGTTTATCTCTATCTATTATAATATTCAAGATAATAACCAACCAGATAGCTTTATACGACCACAGAGGTCGAACCCAGAACAGTTGGGGCTAGTATGGACACAACATTCAAACTGGATACAGCTCTGAATTTGGATTGTGATTAAATAGTTGACACAGCATAGGTTTCTGACACAGAATGAACGTGGTCTAATGAACTTAAAATGTTTTGTTTTTTTGCTTTTGAGCACTGAAATAAGAAAAATTGAACTCCACCATTTTTGTTTCACCTCCCCCTTTCCCTTATTCCAACAAGAGTGCACACGCTGAAATTTCTCGCCTTCTTTACTAATCATTGATATTTTGTAGATAGTCCTAAATATAAAGCTTTATTACAACTGTCACATAAACTTAACATTATCCAAGAAAACTAAACATTGACCAACGAACCATATAAAAATAAGGTCAAGGTCAGATGAACAATGCCAGGCAGACATGACTGTACAGCTAACAATTCTTCCATACAACAAATATAGTTGACCTATTGCTAATTAAAAATTAAGAAAAACAGATCAAAACACAAAAACTTAACACTGAGCAACATGAGCAATGAACCGTGAAAAGGAGAAAATGGTCGAATTTACGTGCGCAACTGACAATTAGATCATAAAATATTTCCATACACCAAATATAGTTGACCTATTGCATATAGAATTAGAACAAGAGTGCACACGCTGAAATGTCTCGCCTTCTATACTATTCATTGATATTATGTTGATAGTCCTTAGTATAAAGCTAAGCTTTATAACAACTGTCACATAAACTTAACATTAACCAAGATAACTAAACATAGACCAATGAACCTTGAAAATGAGGTCAAGGTCAGATGAACCATGCCAGGCAAACATGTACAGCTAACAATGCTTCTATACAACATATATAGTTGACCTATTACTTATAGTTTAAGAAAAATAGACCAAAACACAAAAACTTAACACTGTGCAATGAACCGTGAAAATTAGGTCACGGTCAAATAAAACCTGTGCGACTGACATAAAGATCATAAAATATTTCCATACACCAAATATAGTTGACCTATGGCATATAGTATTAGATAAAAAGACCAAAACTCAAAAACTTAACTTTGACCACTGAACCATGAAAATGAGATCAAGGTCACATGACATCTGCCCGCAAGACATGTACACCTTACAATCGTTCCATAAAACAAATATAGTAGACCTATTTTATATAGTATGAGAAAAACAGACCAAAACACAAAAATTTAACTTTAACCACTGAACCATGAAAATGAGGTCAAGGTCACATGAGATCTGCCCGCTAGACATGTACGCCTTACAATTATTCCATACAACAAATATAGTAGACCTATTGCATATAGTATGAGAAAAACAGACCAAAACACAAAAATTTAACTATAACCACTGAACCATGAAAATGAGGTCAAGGTCAGATGACACCTGCCAGTTGGACATGTACACCTTACAGTCCTTCCATACACTGAATATACTAGCCCTATTGCTTATAGTATCTGAGATATGGACTTGACCACCAAAACTTAACCTTGTTCATTGATCCATGAAATGAGGTCGAGGTCAAGTGAAAACTGTCTGACAGATAATGGTTTACTTTTTAAATTGTTATTTTTTGGAGAGTTGTCTCATTGGCACTCACACCACATCTTCCTATATCTATGAGGACATTGCAAGGTACGCATATATCAAATATAGTTATCCTATTACTTATAATAAGAGAGAATTCAACGTTATAAAAATTTGAACTTTTTTTTCAAGTGGTCACTGAACCATGAAAATGAGGTCAAGGACATTGGACATGTTACTGACGGAAACTTTGTAACATGAGGCATCTATATACAAAGTATGAAGCATTCAGGTCTTCCACCTTCTAAAATAAAAGATTTTAAGAAGTTAGCTAACACCGCCGCCGCCGCCGTATCACTATCCCTATGTCGAGCTTTCTGCAACAAAAGTTGCAGGCTCGACAAAAAAAGACCAAAACTCAAAAACCTAACTTTGACTATTGAACCATGAAAATGAGGTCAAGGTCAGATGACACCTGCCAGCTAGACATGTACACCTTACAATCATTCCATACACCAAATATAGTAGACCTATTGCATACAGTATCAGAAAAACAGACCAAAACACAAAAACATAACTATAACCACTGAACCATGAAAATGAGGTCAAGGTCAGATGACACCTGCCAGTTGGACATGTACACCGTACAATCATTACATACACCAAATATAGTAGACCTATTGCATACAGTATAAGAAAAACAGACCAAAACACAAAAACTTAACTATAACCACTGAACCATGAAAATGAGGTCAAGGTCAGATGACATCTGCCAGTTGGACATGTAAACCTTACAGTCCTTTCTTACACCAAATATACAAGACCTATTGCTTATAGTATCTGAGTTATGGATTTGACCACCAAACTTAACCTTGTTCATTGATCCATGAAATGAGGTCGAGGTCAAGTGAAAACTGTCTGATGGGCATGAGGACCTTGCAAGGTATGCACATACCAAATATAGTTATCCTATTACTACTAATGAGAGAGAATTAAACATAACAAAAATCTTAACTTTTTTTTTAAGTAGTCACTGAACCATAAAATGAGGTCAAGGACACTGGCCATGTGACTGACGGAAACTTCGTAACATGAGGCATCTATATACAAAGTAGGAAGCATCCAGGTCTTCCACCTACTAAAATATAAAGCTTTTAAGAAGTGAGCTAACACCGCCGCTGCCGCCGTGGCCGCCACCAGATCACTATCCCTATGTCAACTTAAGTCGCAGGCTCAACAAAAATGATCTCAATTCAAATTTCTAATGGAGTTTTCAACAATAACTACTCATTCAAATATATCATAAAATATAAAATGTCATACAGTCATGATTTAAGATGATTTGACTACTATTCTGGACAAAGAAAGATAACTCCAATGCAACATTTTATATTGGCAAATTTCCAATGAAGTTCATTAAACTACAGTTTTTGGCAAATTTTCAATGGAATTTATTAATAACAAAGATTTTTGCAAATTTCCAATATACATAATTTAAGAACAGTTTAGGTGAACTTTTAAAATGAGTTTCAATTACAAACCTTACACTGTTTGTAAATTATGTTTTGTACTTAAGTAATTTTCCATTAACCTGGAAACCCTTTTCCCCCTTTTTTGCACCTTATTCCTTAACAGTTTGAGCCATAACTCCAAAAGATAATTCTTACCATCCCTTTGTGGTATTCCAATATCCAAAATCTAAATAATCACATGGTTAGATTCATCATATCAAAGAACCCCAAGAATTCAATTTTTGATGAAATCAAATAAAGTTCAATTTTGGACCCTTTAGACCTCAATGTAAACCAATTTGATAACCGGTCTTAAATATTAAAAATTTAAATACATGGTTAGATCTGAGACTGCTATATTAGTCTCAGGTTAGATGCAGCATATTGAAGAACCCCATATATTGATTTTTTTTTAAAAGAAATCATAATCTTTCAGTCAGTTTAATTGAAGTCTGGAGCTGGCATGTCAGTTAACTGCTAGTAGTCTGTAGTTATTTATTTATTATTGTCATTTTGTTTATTTTCTTTGGTTACATCTTCTGACATCAGACTCGGACTTCTCTTGAATTGAATTTTAAATGTGCGTATTGTTATGCATTTACTTTTCTACATTGGCTAGAGGTATAGGGGGAGGGTTGAGATCTCACAAACATGTTTAACCCCGCCGCATTTTTGCGCCTGTCCCAAGTCAGGAGCCTCTGGCCTTTGTTAGTCTTGTATTATTTTAATTTTAGTTTTTTGTGTACAATTTGGAAATAAGTATGGCGTTCATTATCACTGGACTAGTATATATTTGTTTAGGGGCCAGCTGAAGGACGCCTCCGGGTGCAGGAATTTCTCGCTACATTGAAGACCTGTTGGTGACCTTCTGCTGTTGTTTTTTATTTGGTCGGGTTGTTGTTTCTTTGACACATTCCCCATTTCCATTCTCAATTTTAAAGTTTAATTTTGGACCCTGATTTGGACCAATTTGAAAACTGGGCCCATGATAAAAAAAAACTAAGTACATGTTTAGATTCAGCATATCAAAGAATCCCAAGAATTCAATTTTTGTTAAAATCAAACTGAGTTTAATTTTGAACCCTTTGGACCATAATGCAGACCAATTTGAAAACGGGGCCAAAAATTAAGAATCTAAATACACGGTTAGATTCGGTATATCAAAGAACCCCAATAGTTCAATTTTTGATGAAATCAAACAAAGTTTTATTTTGGACCCTTTAGGCCCCTAATTCGTTGGGACCAAAACTCCCGAAATCAAACCAAACCTTCCTTTTGTGGTCATAAACCTGGTGTTAAAATTACATAGATTTCAATTAACGTATACTAAAGTTATTGTGCAAAAACCAAGAAAAATGCTTATTTTGGGACCTGTTTTTTGGCACCGTATTCCTAAACTGTGGGGACTTTAACTCCCAAAATCAATCCCAACCTTCCTTTTGACTTTGCGGTCGTATAAAAACTGCAAAGTTTTCTTAAAATTACTAATTCTGGGACAGCAACTAAACAACAGGTTGTCTGTTTTGTCTGAAAATTTCAGGGCAGATAGATGTTGACCTGATAAACAATTTATTCCCTGTAAGATTTGCTCTAAATGCTTTGGTTTCAGAGATATTAGCCAAAATCTACATTTCGCACCTATGTACTATTTTTAGCCATGGCGGCCATCTTGGTTGGTTGGCAGGGTAACGCCACACATTTTTAAAACAAGATACGCAAATGATGATTGTGGCTAATTTTGGTTAAATTTGGCCCAGTAGTTTCAGAGGAGAAGATTTTGTAAAAGATTACTAAGATTTGCGAAAAATGGTTAAAAATTGACTATAAAGGGCAATAACTCCTAAAAGGTTCAACTGAAATTTGATGAAAATTCCTTGTATTTCTTGTATAACCTGAACTGGTGGATTTGGAAGTACTGTCAGAACCTGTACCAAAAGTGGGGGAGCCAAAGGTTTGATAACAATGGTTTTGCCAATATATGTAAAGTTTCTGTATGACCATAAATTGAGAAGGATTTTAATGCTTTTAATTTTTTCTGTATAGTTTTCTAAAGTTTTATCCTCATTTAAGAGATTGAAACGAATTCCCAACAGGTTAAACTTTCCTGACGTATTCCAAGATAATTTCTTATTTGGTAACAGTTTTTCATTACTGCCTAATCTTGAGCCAACTCTTAGGGCCTCAGTTTTATCTACATTTACCCTCAAACCAGCATTCTTCATTTTCTTCATTTTTATCCAGAATCAGAGAGGAGTCATCTGCATATTGACTTATAAACTTAGAGTCGTTTACTGTGACACCAGAAACAATTGTGTCATATTTTAAAGCTGAACTAAGTAGTTCCAACACAAGGATGAATGGATAAGGGAATAAAGGATCCCCTTGTTTAACCCCTAGCCAAATTAAAAAAAATCTGATAAATGTCCATTATTTGTAACTGTACTGGTAATGTATAAAATCATTTTATCCATATACAGTGTGGGACCAAACCAATAAAAATCTAAAGTTTTTTCAATAAAGGACCATTCGACCGTGTCGAAGGCTTTTTCAAAGTCAACCAGTAATAATAATCCTGGAATATCTTCTTCTTCTAGTTTATCTATCAAATCTGCAATAATTCTAGCACATTCACTAAAGTATCTTCCTTTTAAAAATCTTTTTTGTGTCTGACTTATAACATTTTGCAGTAGAGGTTTTAATCTCTTTGCTATGCAAGCAGATCAGATGCTTTTTTATAGTCAACACATAATAAAGTGATTGGTCGCCAATTTTTGATGAAGTGTTTTTCTTTTCCCTCCTTTTGTAGACACACTATTAACCCTTGTCGCTGGCTTACTGAGAATTTTCCCTTATCAAGGCTCTCATTCAGGCAATTGACAAGTGGAAATTTTATATCATTCCAGAAAAATTTATAGAATTCTGCAGTAAAACCATCTATGCCTGATGACTTAATTTTTTAATATTTTTAAGCGCAATACTGCATTCCTTTCAGGTAAGTTTGACCCTCACAGGAATTTATCTCTTATCTGCTAGGTTTATCTAAGAAGGGGTCATTTTCATTCATGAATGTGGCATTCTCCTTATCCCCTGGGTTAGAACTTCTGTACAAAGTTTCATTAAATATTTTTTGTTCCCTAAGAATAGCATTTGGATCTTGAATAACTTGATTACCTTCCAAAAGTAATTTTGATATAATTTTTTCTGTATAATGTTTTTTTTTTCAAGATTACAAACGAAACGTGTATTATTCTCCCCTTCAACTTGCCATTTTGCCTTTGCTCTTATTATAATTCCATTAATTTTATCTTCTCTTAAAATTTTAAGTTCTGTTTCAACCTTTTCAATACCAAGTCTAATTTCATCTGAATTATTTTTAAAAAGCAAATAGGTTGTTTAATATTTCTAATTTTCCAAAAAGCATATTCTCCATCTTGCCTTTTTCTTTTTTCTTGAATGAAGAGCAAGAAATGGTTTTGCCCCTTATTTTCATTTTAATAGTTTCCCAAAGTAATTGATTATCAATTTTGTATGCCTTATCAAGTTTTTCAAGATTTTCATTTGGATCACATTCATATTCAGATATAACCTCTGTAATATCATGCTTGACTTTTTTAATAAAATCAATATCCTTCAATAAACTATTGTTAAATTTCCAAGTCCCTTTTCCCGCTAATCTGATTAATAAATTTGAGCTCAACCCGCACTGGTTAGTGGTCAGATCTATAACTAGTCCCAATATCTGATGTCACAGTCACAACAAACGGTTCTAAGTCAGAAGAAATACAAAAATAATCAAGACGTCCTTGTTTTTTGTTAGGGTCCCTCCAAGATTATCTTTTAACTGTAGGATTTTGTATCCTCCAAATATCTAATAAGTCTAAATTATTCATCATTTCATGAATCTTAACTTGAGCTCTGGGATTATTTTCAGTTTGATAGTTCAGAGTATCAAGACTATAATTGTGTACTACATTCCAGTCTTCAACAACTATATCTGAGGAATTTTCAAAAAGACAAATTTGTTTTCCAATCAATGAAAAAATTCAGGACAGTCCTCATTTGGGCCATACACTGCTACAAGTGTTAACCTTTAATCTTGAACAGTAATATCTAAAATAATGAAATTACCATTATTATCTACAATTTCATTATTTATTTTAAATTCAAAAGAATTCATAAACAAGACTGCTACTCCTCTGCTCCTGTTTGAATAGCTACTAAATTTACCTGTATATATCCCCATTCTTGAAGCTATTTATTTTCATTTTCTAAACAACACTGCAATATCATAACGTTTCTTACAAATTGAAAAATATCTAATCTTTACCTTATTTGCTAATCCCCTACAGTTTACGAGCATGTTTCGCTCACCTTGGTCTATATGCATATTAAACAAAGGACACAGATGGATTCATGACACAATTGTATTTTGGTGATGGTGATGTGTTTGTAGATATTACTTTACTGAACATTCTTGCCTCTTGTACAGGTATCTCAATTTATAATGAACTTGACCCATTAGTTCATTTGTAGTTACAGAGGAAAATATTTTGTTAAAATTTACAAAATTATTAAAATTTGACTATAAAGGACAATAACACCTTAAGCGGTAAACTGACCTTTTTATCATGTTGATTTGTTTGTGGATCTTACTTTGCTGAACATTATTGCTGTTTACAGTTTGTCTCTATCTATAATAATATTCAAGATAATAACCAACCAGATGCTCCACAGGGCGCAGCTTTATACGCCCGCAGAGGTTGAACCATGAACAGTTGGGGCAAGTATGGACACAACATTCAAGCTGGATGCAGCTCTATATTTGAATTGTGATTAAATAGTTGACACAGCATAGGTTTCTGACACAGAATGAATGTGGTCTATTGAACTTAAATTTGTTTTTGCCTTTGAGCAATTCACTATGCTGTTGAATATTAATCCTCTCTAAATGTTTGAAGAAATTTTCTTCTTATTTATGAAATCTGAAATGAGAAAAATTGACACCCCCCCCTCCCCCTCCCCCATTTTTTTTCTCACATCCTCGTTTCCCGTATTCCAAAATTGATCTCAATTCAAATTTCTAATGAAGTTTGCAACAATAATTACTCATTTAAATGCATCATAAAATATTAAAAAGAAAAAGTACTTGTAATCACTGAATGGTAAAGATTGTTTTAATTCATTAGTTGGTAGTAAAAGTGAATATACATTGTTTATAGTATAAAACAATGATTAAGTCGATTCAATTGCTATTCTGGACAAAGAAAGATAACTCCAATTTTCAAAGAATATTTCATAAAAACTGTGCGATTGAAAATTTCTTTCTATTGCGCAATATTTTGCAATTAGATATTTCTTGCTACAGCACAATAATGTGCAATTGAAGATTTCTTGCTATTGCACAATACTGTGCAATTGAAGATTTCTTGCTATTGCGCAATAGTGATACTGTGCCATTGAAAATTTCTTGCAATTAGAAAATAGGACAAACAATTAAGAATCTGAATACATGGTTAGATTTGGCATATCACAAAACCCCAATAATTCATTTGTTGATGAAATCAAACGAAGTTTAATTTTGGACCCTTTTTGCCCCTAATTCGTTGGGACCAAAACTCCCAAAATCAATCCCAACCTTCCTTTTGTGTTCATGGACCTTTTGTTAAAATTTCATGGATTTCTGTTTACTTATACTAAAGTTATTGTGCGAAAACCAAGAACAATGCTAATTTGGGCCCTTTTTGGCCTAAAATGCTTATTTGGTTCCTGTTTTTTTTTGTCCCTGATTCCTAAACAGTTCGGACCAAAACATCCAAAATCATTCCCAACCTTCCTTTTATGGTCATAAGCCTTGTGTTTAAATTTAATAGATTTCTATATACTTTTACTACAGTTAGAGTGCGAAAACCAAATGTCTCCGGACGACGACGACGACGCCAACGTGATACCAATATATGACCAAAAACTTTTCAATTTTTGTGGTCGTATAAAAATAGCAAAATTCCCTTAAAAATTTCCAATTCAGAGGCAGCAACCCAACAACCAGTTGTCGGATTCATCTGAAAATATCACGGCAGATAGATCTTGACTTGCAAAATAATTTAACCCTATGTCTGAATTGCTCTAAATGCTTTGGTTTCAGAATACATCATAAAATATTAAGATGTAAAAAAAAACTGCTTGTTATCACTGAATGTTATTTATTATAATTTATCAGTTGGTAGTAAAAAGTGAATACACCTTATCGCTATTTGTCCGCCATTGCTGGAAATCACACAGGTTCCCGTAAAATTTTGACGTCATAAAACAAAATGTCTGACGCCACAATGGAAAAGTGATTGTTGTTGACGTCAAAAGTTCAAGCGGACGGGTCAGCCGGGAATAGCGATAAGGTGTATACATTGTATATTGTATATAACAAAGATTTAAGTTGATTCTGGACAAAGAAGCCAACATCTTCATTTTACCCCTATGTTCTATTTTTAGCCATGGCGGCTGTTGTGCCACGATTATTTGCAGTTTATTTTAATAATAACGTTCATTCATTCGTATTTCCCGTCGTATATTTTCCGCGAAACTAGGTCATACATGTTTTCACTTGCTTGTTATGCGGAATGATTTTCTATAGTTACAACATAATTACCTTATTCAGAAGTTATTAATGCATCCTATTTAATCCATATTTATCCTTTTATAATGTTAGAATTATCCCAAATAGAACTTGTCAACTTTATGGCCATTTTGGTTACTTCATATTGTGTACACACGTACTATTTTTAGGTGTATTGATTAACTTGATCTTTTAAACGTTTAGAGAAAAGTATAGTCAGTTTCAAATTAGATCGCAGACAGATCAGCTGTTTTTAGTAAGTGACCTAGATTTTACTATTCATGTGTTTTCACTATTGTAGCACACACTGCAATTCTATTTAGATATATTGTAATTGATTCATAATTATTATTTATGATATTAGCTTTTAATAAGGCTGCTTTAATTTAATTCCAACAAATCTTATTCTTGATTATTCAAAGTTTGGACTTCAAAACAGTTTTATTCCTTCGACTTTAAAATTGATATTTATATAATATCTGCCAACCATTTACAGTAACGGTTGGCGCTTCAATTGGTGGCAGCGGTAAAAAGAACATTTAAAAAAAAGAGAGGAAAAAAGTAATACATAAAAAAAAACCAACAACATACAAATCAGCTGATATATTGAAACTCAAACTGTGGTTTACATATTTTTATTATTGAACACCAACAAGAGTTATTGAAATTCAAGGTGTATTTTCCATAAATAAATTATTGAACACCAAGAGTTATTGAAATTCAAGGTGTATTTTTTCCATAAATAAACTATTGAGCACCAAGAGTTATTGAAATTCAAGGTGTATTTTTTCCATATAAATTATTGAGCACCAAGAGTTATTGAAATTCAAGGTGTATTTTTCCATATAAATTATTGAGCACCAAGAGTTATTGAAATTTAAGGTGTATTTTCCATAAATAAATTATTGAACACCAAGAGTTATTGAAATTCAAGGTGTATTTTTCCATAAATAAATTATTGAACACCAAGAGTTATTGAAATTCAAGGTGTATTTTTCTATGAATAAATTATTGAACACCAAGAGTTATTGAAATTCAAGGTGTATTTTCCATAAATAAATTGTTGAACACCAAGAGTTATTGAAATTCAAGGTGTATTTTTCCATATAAAATAATTGAGCACTAAGATTTATTGAAACTCAAGGTGTATTTTTCCTTAAAATATTTTAATAACATAAAGGTAACTGAAATTAAGTATTAATTCAGTCTGGTATATAAAATATGAATTTAAGACACAGACAACTACCACCTCCTATGTTTTTAAATAATGGAGGGTCCCCAAGAGCTCCCTTATGTAGTGTTAATTCCAATTTTTCGGATTTAACAAGAGAACATGAGACACAAATTGTTTCGCATAGTGCACCAGGGGCTAGTGGTATTATTTCTGATACTTACCGTTCAATTACAAGACTTTAATAGTTCAATGGCTGGTCCCAGCATTTCAAACTTTAATACTATAGGTTCACCTAGTACTAGGTTAAACAGTCAGTCATATCCTGCTTGGGGGTTACATACAAATATAAGTACTAATAGTATAAATGTAAGTTCTTATTCAAATCCAATGAATAGTACTACTAATTTGACCCAACCAATGACAGTAAATCAGACAAATACCATGACAAACCTATCACGGCCCAGAACATCTTCTTTGAGTGACAGCAATCTGAACAGATCAACATTTGTGAATCATCAACCAGATGAGGCGATGGAACTTAGACAAAGGATACAAGAACTTGAAAGAGAGAAAGAATTTAATACAAGGCAAACAATGACTACTGAGTCCCAACCTTCAGCACATAGTATGCAGTCACAATATAGAAATTATGGTAACCATGGTAACGGTGAACAACATACAAATCAGCTTATATTGAAACCCAAACTGTGGTTTACATATGATATTATTGAACACCAAAAGTTATTGAAATTCAAGGTGTATTTTCCATAAATAAATTATTGAGCACCAAGAGTTATTGAAACTCAAGGTGTATTTTTATTATTGAACACCAAGCGTTATTGAAATTCAAGGTGTATTTTCCATCAATAAATTATTGAACATGTACACAAAGAGTTATTGAAATTCAAGGTGTATTTTCCATAAATAAATTATTGAGCACCAAGAGTTATTGAAATTCAAGGTGTATTTTTCATCAATAAATTATTGAGCACCAAGAGTTATTGAAATTCAAGGTGTATTTTCCATAAATAAATTGTTGAACACCAAGAGTTATTGAAATTCAAGGTGTATTTTTCCATATAAAATAATTGAGCACTAAGAGTTATTGAAACTCAAGGTGTATTTTTCCTTAAAATATTTTAATAACATAAAGGTAACTGAAATTAAGTATTAATTCAGTCTGGTATATAAAATATGAATTTAAGACACAGACAACTACCACCTCCTATGTTTTTAAATAATGGAGGGTCCCCAAGAGCTCCCTTATGTAGTGTTAATTCCAATTTTTCGGATTTAACAAGAGAACATGAGACACAAATTGTTTTGCATAGTGCACCAGTTATTGAAATTCAAGGTGTATTTTCCATCAATAAATTATTGAACATGTACACAAAGAGTTATTGAAATTCAAGGTGTATTTTCCATAAATAAATTATTGAGCACCAAGAGTTATTGAAATTCAAGGTGTATTTTTCATCAATAAATTATTGAGCAGCAAGAGTTATTGAAATTCAAGGTGTATTTTTCCATGAATATATTATTGAACACCAAGAGATACTGAAATTCAAGGTGTACTTTTTCCATATAAATTATTGAGCACCAAGAGTTATTGAAATTCAAGGTGTATTTTCCATCAATAAATTATTGAACACCAAGAGTTATTGAAATTCAAGGTGTATTTTCCATAAATAAATTATTGAAAACAAAGAGTTATTGAAATTCAAGGTGTATTTAGCATAAATAAATTATTGAACACCAAGAGTTATTTAAATTCAAGGTGTATTTTTCTATAAATAAATTATTGAGCACCAAGAGTTATTGAAATTCAATGTGTATTTTCCATCAATAAATTATTGAACACCAAGAGTTATTGAAATTCAAGGTGTATTTTCCATAAATAAATTATTGAAAACAAAGAGTAATTGAAATTCAAGGTGTATTTTCCATAAATAAATTATTGAACACCAAGAGTTATTGAAATTCAAGGTGTATTTAGCATAAATAAATTATTGAACACCAAGAGTTATTTAAATTCAAGGTGTATTTTTCTATAAATAAATTATTGAGCACCAAGAGTTATTGAAATTCAAGGTGTATTTTCCATCAATAAATTATTGAACACCAAGAGTTATTGAAATTCAAGGTGTATTTAGCATAAATAAATTATTGAGCACTAAGAGTTATTGAAACTCAAAGTGTACTTTTCCATATTAAATTATTGAGCACTAAGAGTTATTGAAACTCAAAGTGTATTTTTCCATATCAAATTATTGAGCACTAAGAGTTATTGAAACTCAAAGTGTATTTTTCCATATCAAATTATTGAGCACTAGGAGTTATTCAAACTCAGGGTGTATTTTTCCTTAAAATATCTTAATAACATAAAGGTAACTGAAATTAAGTATTAATTCAGTCTGGTATATAAAATATGAATTTAAGACACAGACAACTACCACCTCCTATGTTTTTAAATAATGGAGGGTCCCCAAGAGCTCCCTTATTTAGTATTAATTCCAATTTTTCGGGTTTAACAAGAGAAAATGAGACACAAATTGTTTCGAATAGTGCACCAGGGGCTAGTGGTATTATTTCTGATACTTACCCTTCAATTACAAGTGTTAATAATTTTAATAGTTCAATGACTGGTTCCAGCATTTCAACTTTTAATACTATAAGTTCACCTAGTACTAGGTTAAACAGTCAGTCATATCCTGCTTGGGGGTTACATACAAATATTAGTACTAATAGTATAAATGTAAGTTCTTATTCAAATCCAATGAATAGTACTACTAATCAGGCGCGTAGCTCCCTATACGCTAACACGCAGTTGCGTGCACATCGATTCGGCATGCAAAAAATAAAAAATGGCAAAATAAAAATTTATAGATTGAATGTTAAAGGAAACACCTATGTTGTCATTTTCTAAATTGATGAAATATCATTAAATGACGGCATTTGGTTTCAAAATAAAAGTGTTATTGGAGATTATGACAAAATCGGACAATAACTTGTATCTTTTACAAGATTTGAATTTGTAATACTCAGTCTATGTAGTTTTTGGAGCACATTTTACAGTTTACGGTTCATCAGTTTGGAATGAGATGTACCAATCGGCATTAGAATTATCAGAACCCTTCGATATCGTTGAAAATATGCCGAGGCGATGTGGTCGACAGACTACCAGAGCCAATCACCCTGCAAACACGCCAAAACAGTATTGGAAAGTCTCATTATTTTTTGCGTATGTTGAAAACAAATGTACGATCAACAATGAATGACGACAGTTACTAGCATTATTGCATATTCATCGGCATTTCAGTGTGAATATTGACAATTAAAGTAATAGAGAAGTTTGTTTCTGCCTAGACCCGAAGAGCAGATTTTGGACAATTTTGAGTAAATTCTGTATCACAAATGTGTGAATTTTAATGTGCGTATTGTTATGCGTTTACTTTTCTGCATTGGCTAGAGGTATAGGGGGAGGGTTGAGATCTCACAAACATGTTAAACCCGCCGCATTTTTGCGCCTGTCCCAAGTCAGGAGCCTCTGGCCTTTGTTAGTCTTGTATTAGACTTTTAGTTTCTTGTGTACAATTTGGAGTTTAGTATGGCGTTCATTATCACTAAACTAGTATATATTTGTTTAGGGGCCAGCTGAAGGACATCTCCGGGTGCGGGAATTTCTCGTTGCATTGAAGACCTGTTGTTGACCTTCTGCTGTTGTCTGCTCTGTGGTCTGGTTGTTGTCTCTTTGGCACATTCCCCTTTTCCATTCTCAAATTTGTTGTTTATGTATTACTCTATTCAGAAGATTTATTAATAGTTTTACATTCATAATTTTTTTATAAGTCATATCTACATATAACTCCTCTTTTAACCGTCCTATGACCGAAAACCGAAAAAGAAAACATTTTTCTGCATAAAAAGGTCCCAAATTTTTTTCGCCTCGCTCCGCTCGGCAGAAGTTGCTTGCACATTGTTTCTTTCTAGCTACGCCCCTGCTAATTTGACCCAACCAATGACAGCAAATCAGACAAATACCATGACAAACCTATCACGGCCCAGAACATCTTCTTTGAGTGACAGCAATCTGAACAGATCAACATATGTGAATCATCAACAAGATGAGATGATGGAACTTAGCCAAAGGATACAAGAACTTGAAAGAGAGAAAGAATTTAATACAAGGCAAACAATGACTACTGAGTCCCAACCTTCAGCACATAGTATGCAGTCACAATATAGAAATTATGGTAACCATGGTAACGGTGAACAACAACCATATAGATGGAATCAACAAAATTCCATATACTACACTGACACAAGATTTAGTGAGACGGCCTATCCAATGCGAAATCGAACAGAATCATTTGCAAGTCAAGATTCCTATAAGTCAAGACTTCCATTTTTTAATGGTAAAGGAGACTGGAAAACTTTTATGGTACAGTTCCAGATAATTGCAGAACGTAATAACTGGAGTCCACGACAGCAAACAGAAGAAATCATTCTAGTCCTTAAAGATGAGGCCCTTATTTTTGCCACAGAGTTAGCTCCAGAAGTTCGCACTTCCTTTATGCTGTTTAACTCAGAAATGGAAAGACGTTTTGGAAACAACAATTTTCCAGAGACCTACAGACGTGAATTACAGACCATCAAGAAACAATATAAAGAAAGCATCCATGAATATGCTGCTAGGATAGAAGGCATGGTTAGATAGACTTACCCTGGAATGGACAAACAGCTGTTCAATAATATCAGTATTGAATATATGTTGTCTGGATTACATGATCAGAGTCTGGCATATGATGTGCTGACCAAGCGACCAAAAACCATGGAAGAAACGAAAAACCTGGTGACTTGGCATCTAACATGTAAGAATGGCATGAAAGGCAAAACTCAGATCCTTCAAGTGGAGACAATGGAAGCAGAAGAAGAATATGACTATGAAGACCTCAACTGCAGAAAAGCAGGTCTCCTGGGATTCGTAACTGAGGAGAGATTGAATCAGTTTGGTAGGGACATGAAAGAGTCTATGACCAGAGATATAACAAAGGCAGTTGGAGAAATAGTGGAGGAAAAGCTGAATAATCAGAGAAGAGACCATATAGGGAAAAACAACAGAAACCCAACTCCAAATGCTATTCATGCAACCAAGCAGGGCATTACAGCAGGGACTGCCCAACTAAGAAAAATTGTAAACAACAGTATACGAATAGCACTGAAAAGAATTCTTATACTGTTGTTTACCATTTTTCTTAGTTGGGCAATGCTATTCATGCAACCTATAAGGGCATTACAGCCGGGACTGCCCAACTAAGAAAAATGGTAAACAACAGTATAAGAATAGCACTGAAGAGAATTCTTTAAACAAGTAGAGGCTGGGACTGTCGGCCAAGTGTCAGCCTTAGAGATAAGAAATGAAGATGCTGATCAGTCAGCAGCATTCTTAGAGATGAGAAATGAAGATGTTGAGTCAGCAGATTTTGATATTGATATACTTTTCAAAGAATCCAAGATGCAGAAGGGAAATAAAGAACAAGAAAAGGATTTAAGTCCTTTGTCACCTGTGAGAGAAACAAAGATTGTAGAGGTAATGTCTGAGTTGACGTCAGAACAAAGTACCTCGACAGCTGTAATGACTCCTATGATGAAAACGGAGAAGATGGACAGTAGACGGTAATCTAGTTGTGTTATCCAGATAGACAGAGTGAGGTCAGCAACAATTAAAGTTCCCATAAGTATTAATGGGCAGGTGACCAAAGCTGTTTTGGATACAGGAGCGGAAGTGACGGTTCTTAATAGCAGTCTGTATTTTGGGATTCCTGAGGAAAAGAGACAAATATTAAAGAAAGCGACCAGAAATTTAGTAGTAGCTGAGGCAGGGAAAAGTATGGAGACCCATGGAATAGCTATGATGAATGTTAAACTTGGGAACCATGAATTTTCTTGGGATATGTATATTGCCCCTATTGGTGATAGTATTCTTCTTGGATGTGATATTGTAGATGAACTTGACATTACAATTAAACTCTAAGAAGGGAATACAGGTGGACGGCAAGTGGATAGAGTGTTACACTGAGAGGAAGGTGGATGACAAGATAGCAAGAGTGGTTTTAACTGAAAATGTAACCGTTCCAGCCAATTCTGAGATGATATTATTTGGTGGGAGTTATAATACTGATGTTATAGATACCAGATATACCATGTTACAACCAGTGGTTGAAGATAATCGGAAAATTAGGGTTGCACAAATCCTTGTTGACCCTTTTGAAAAAGTCATTCCATTTAGACTGGTGAATATGTCCAGTTAAAAAGAAATTACTTAGTAGGAGAATTACATCCAGTTACAGATATTACACAATTTGATGATATCCAAAACAGTACAAAACCGTTGGATGATAATACCAAGAATATCTGCAAGTTGCATAATTTGAAGATGAATATCAACCTTGCAGATGAACCAGTATGTATTCCTGATGAATGGAATAGTACCATTCGGAACTGTAAAGCAGAAAATTCTTGGGAGATGAATGATAAATGCAGAAATGAGGCCGAAATTCCTGCATTACCAGATCATCTTAAGGATTTATTTCAAAGAAGTAGCAAAAACTTAGCAAATGAAGAGACCAAACGAAAGCTTGCAGATATGCTCCTTAAGAACAGCAAGGCATTTGCTGGTTCTAAAACTGATGTTGGAACATGTTCCTTTATAAAACATAGAATAGATACAGCTGGTGCAGCACCAGTAAGACAGCCACTTAGAAGGATACCAATAGGATTTGAGAATGAAGAATTTGAAAACTTACAAGATCAACTTAAGACGGGAGTTATAAAAACCATCAAAATCAGCATGGGCTTCACCAGTAGTACTTGTTCGGAAGAAAGACAACTCTGTGCGCTGGTGTGTGGATTTTCGCAGGGTCAACGACCTTTGAATTAAAGATGCCTACCCTATTCCTCGCATAGATATGTGCCTCGATTGTTTGGCGTCAGCGTCCATATTTTCATGTCTCGATCTTCAAAGTGGTTATTGGCAGTTGATGGTGGAAGAATCAGATCAACCAAAGACAGCATTTATTACCAAGTATGGTCTGTATGAGTATACAGAGATGCCTTTTGGACTCTGCAATGCCCCAAGCACTTTCCAGAGATGCATGGAGTTGATATTTAGAGGACTTCAATGGCAAACACCCCTGATATATCTCGATGATATTATAATTTTTAGTTCTGATGAAGAAGAACATCTTTAAAGACTAGATGAAGTTTTTTCAAGACTTATAAATGCAGGATTAAAGCTTAAACCATCTAAATGTGATCTATTAAGAGAAGAAATACTATACCTAGGGCATGTTGTAGGTAAAGAGGGCATTAAGCCAAATCCAAAGATAGTACAGTCTGTAGATAGCTGGAAAGCCCCATCAACAGCAAAAGAAATACAACAATTCCTTGGTCTACAAATGTATGTAATTATTACAGGCAGTATATATACAAATTTAGTGACATTGCAGCTCCACTCAGTCAGCTTACCAGAAAAGATGTACCTTTTGAATGGACACAGCCCTGTCAAGAATCTTTTGAAAAATTAAAAATCGCACTGACAACATCACCAATATTGGCATACCCACAATCAGACGGAATGTTTATATTGGACACAGATGCATCTAATATAGGTATTGGCGCTGTGCTGTCTTAAATCCAAGAAAACAAAGAAAAGGTTATATCGTATGCATCAAAAAAATTAGACAGGGTACAACAGAGGTATAGTGTCACAAGACGAGAATTACTTGCAGTTGTCACATTTATACAGCAATTTAGACACTATTTGCTTGGAAGGGAATTTTTGCTGAGAACAGACCATGGATCATTACGATGGATATTTGCATTTAAAGACCCTCAGGGACAGTTAGCACGATGAATTGAAAGTCTTAGTCAATACAATTTTGACATTCAACACCGCCCATGAACAAAACATTCTAATGCTGATGCAATGTCTAGAAATTCTAATGAAAATGATCTTTGTATACATTTGAAAGAGGGAAATCTTGATTCCAGTTGCGCTGAATGCATTGAATGGAAACAAGAATGGTCAGAATTTAGAAAAAAGGTTGATAATGTAAAGAATTTAACAGATAAACCTATGATAAGGAATGTAACACAGTCAAGTGATGATAATTGTTCTAGTTGGTTAACTAAATACACAGAAAAAGAGATGAGTACATTCCAGAAAGAAGACCCAGATTACAGCTTTTTACATAAATGGATGGATGCATAAGAAACACCAGATAGAGATAAATGTGCCAGTTTAAGCCCAGCAGTAAGACATTATTGGCTGAATTGGAGTAATCTTGTCCGTATTGGTGGAGTAATATACCAAAAATGGAGAGAAGTTAAAAGTGAGCTAGATCATTTACAACTTCTGGTACCAGCTGTTATAAAGAAAGAAATAATAATCAGCTGTCCCGAAACTGCATATTCTGGTCATTTTGGTATTAAGAAATCAGTCCAGAAAATGAAAAATTATTTTACATGGTATCAAATGACAAAAGACGTCAGAGTACACATAGAAATTGTGTAATTTGTACTAAAAGAAAAAGTAGAAAATCAAAAGCTGGGATGGTTGATTATAGAGTGGGTTACCATTTAGACAGAGTTAGTATTGATGTAATTGGACCCTTACCACAAACACAGAGAAGAAATAAATATTTATTGGTAATAGGAGATAATTTCACCCGATGGATGGAAGTTTATCCATTGCCACACCAAAAAGCTGATAGTGTAGCACAAAAATTTGTAATGGAATTTATAACAAGATTTGGAATACCACTAGAACTGCACAGTGACCAAGGCAGTAATTTCCAGAGTGAATTGTTTAAGGCTGTCTGTAGCATTTTAGAAATCACAAAGACCCGGACAACACCTTACCATCCTGCCTCAAATGGACTTATTGAGAGGTTTAATCGAACCCTAGCAGGGATGATAAAAAGTTTCATCAACAAGAATGCTACTGACTGGGATGTAAACATCAACCTACTATTGACAGCTTATCGTAGTACACAACATCCTGCTACAGGCTTCTCACCTAATTTTCTAATGCTAGGTCGAGAAATCAGTATTCCTATCAAACTGATATATCCATTACCAGACCATAAATATGGAGGGCAATCTGAATATGCTCAACACCTTCAAGATAAATTACAAGACGTATACCAGATTGCCAGGAAACATCTTAAGACAAATGCTGAAAGACTCAAAAAGAACCATGACACGAGACTTACAAAATATAAATATAAGAAAGGGGATCTTGTATATAAATTTGACACAAGAGTGCACACGCTGAAATGTCTTGCCTTCTATGCTAATCATTGATATTATGTTGATAGTCCTAAGTATAAAGCTTTATTACAACTGTCTCATAAACTTAACATTAACCAAGATTAGATAACTAAACAAAGACCAATGAACCATGAAAATGAGGTCAAGGTCAGATGAACCATGAAAATGAGGTCAAGGTCAGATGAACCATGCCAGGCAGACATTTACAGCTAACAATGCTTCTATACAACATATTTAGTTGACCTATTACTTATAGTTTAAGAAAAATAGACCAAAACACAAAAAATTAACACTGTGCAATGAACCGTGAAAATGAGGTCATGGTCAAAAGAAACCTGCGCTACTGACATAAAGATCATAAAATATTTCCAAAATTACACCAAATATAGTTGACCTATGGCATATAGTATTAGATAAAAAGACCAAAACTCAAAAACTTAACTTTCACCACTGAACCATGAAAATGAGGTCAAGGTCACATGACATCTGCCCTCTAGACATGTACACCTTACAATCATTCCATACAACAAATATAGTAGACCTATTGCATATAGTATGAAAAAAACAGACCAAAACACAAAAATTTAACTATAACCACTGAACCATGAAAATGAGGTCAAAGTCACATGAAATCTGCCCGCTAGACATGTACACCTTACAATCATTCCATACAACAAATACAGTAGACCTACTGCATATAGTATGAAAAAAACAGACCAAAACACAAAAATTTAACTATAACCACTGAACCATGAAAATGAGGTCAAGGTCAGATGACACCAGCCAGTTGGACATGTACACCTTACAGTCCTTCCATACACCAAATATACAAGCCCTATTGCTTATAGTATCTGAGATACAGACTTGACCACCAAAACTTAACCTTGTTCACTGATCCATGAAATGAGGTCGAGGTCAAGTGAAAACTGTCTGACAGACATGAGGACCTTGCAAGGTACGCACATATCATATATAGTTATCCTATTACTTATAATAAGAGAGAATTCAACATTACAAAAAATCTGAACTTTTTTTTCAAGTGGTCACTGAACCATGAAAATGAGGTCAAGGACATTGGACATGTGACTGACGGAAACTTCGTAACATGAGGCATCTATATACAAAGTACGAATTATCCAGGTCTTCCACCTTCTCAAATATAAAGCTTTTAAGAAGTTAGCTAACACCGCCGCCGCCGCCGTAGCCGCCGCCGCCGGATCACTATCCCTATGTCGAGCTTTCTGCAACAAAAGTTGCAGGCTCGACAAAAACTATAAGACAAAAATTTAAATCCCCATGGCTTGGTCCCTATTTAATTTTAAAAGTTTTGAGCACAGTGGTCTATGAAATTTGTTTTAAAACTAGAACAGAAGTTGTTCATATTGATAAATTAATACCGTACGTAGGTGAAATACCAGACTGGGTTAATAGAAAACTCAACTATTTAGAATAAATGTTATGTTAAGTGTAAACCTAAATACTGTATACATGTATTTATTTCATGTATTTATTGCTGTTTTAAAAAATAATATTTTATACTTGTTAATTTAAAAAGTATTTTAAGTATTGATTAATTTTATTATTACAGAAATATGGTACTGTTTCAATGTTCCAAGTGTCCTTTTCGAGGAAATACCAAAAATACCATCCAACATTTTATTATAAAACATACGTCGGATGACAGAGTCACATTTTTATGCCAAACATGTAATTTCAAGACCATTTCAAATGCTAAGTTGCAAAGACACATAAAAGATCCTAAAAAACCTCATGTTAATACAGAACACATTTGTGTGAAAAGCAGTAATCCTTATGTGGTAATAGTAAGTGAGGACATTAAAGAAGTTGATGAAGCAACATTTATGAAGAATCAAATATTCATACAAGAAGAAGAGATTGAAATTGTAGAAATAAAGATTGACCCAAGAGATGAAAAAATTGTAGAATTAGAAAATAAATATATTGATTTACAATCAATACATGCCAATCAACTAAAGGAATTAGAAGAAAAACATAAATTTGAGTGCCTTCGTTTTGGTAATTTTATTGAACAACTGGAGAAAAGAAAGACAGATCTGAAAGAAGAAGTCAGAACACTTAAAAATCAATTAACATGTAATCCCGCTAAGAAGATCAGAAGTTCCGTCTGTGTTGTGAATTCAAGAAAATAGGAAAGAACTTTGTAATCATATTGAACTTTAATTTTATGAGATTTATATATATAATATTCATTATTTTACTGTTTTTATACATTGAAGACGTATGCTTCTTAGTTGAAATTTGAACATTCATTTTATATCAATTCTAGGGACAGAATTCTTTTTTCTTTAAAAGGAGCAGTGTTGTGCCACGATTATTTGCAGTTTATTTTAATAATAACGTTCATTCATTCGTATTTCCCGGCGTATATTTTCCGCGAAACTAGGTCATACATGTTTTCACTTTTTGTACACTTGCTTGTTATGCGGAATGATTTTCTATAGTTACAACATAATTACCTTATTCAGAAGTTATTAATGCATCCTATTTAATCCATATTTATCCTTTTATAATGTTAGAATTATCCCAAATAGAACTTGTCAACTTTATGGCCATTTTGGTTACTTTCATATTGTGTACACATGTACTATTTTTAGGTGTATTGATTAACTTGATCTTTTAAACGTATAGAGAAAAGTATAGTCAGTTTCAAATTAGATCGCAGACAGATCAACTGTTTTTAGTAAGTGACCTAGATTTTACTATTCATGTAATTTCACTATTGTAGCACACACTGCAATTCTATTTAGATATAATGTAATTGATTCATAATTATTATTTATGATATTATCTTTAAATAAAGCTGCTTTTATTTAATTCCAACAAATCTTATTCTTGATTATTCAAAGTTTGGACTTCAAAACAGTTTTATTCCTTTAAAATTGATATTTATATAATATCTGCCAACCATTTACAGTAACGGTTGGCGCTTCAGCGGCCATCTTGGGTGGTTTGGCGGGTCACGCCACACATTTTGTAAACAAGATACTCCACTGATGATTGTGGCTAAGTTTGGTTTAATTTGGCCCAGTAGTTTCAGAGGAGAAGATTTTTGTAAAAGCTAACGACGGACGACGACGACGACGATGAACGACGCCGGACGCCAAGTTATGAGAAAAAAGAAAATAAAATTCCAGTGTTTATTATAGCCAAAAAGTATTGCTAGGATGTACCAATAACTAGAGGCTCTCATGAGCCTGTGTCGCTCACCTTGGTTTATGTTCCTATCATAAACGAATAAAAATATACAAAATTTACTATAAAGGGCAATAACTCATTAAGGGTTAATTGATTAATTGACCATTTTGATCATGTTGACTTATTTGTAGATCTTACTTTGCTGTACATCATTGCTATTTTGCAGTTTATCTCTATCTTTAATAATATTCATGATAATAACCAAAAACTGCAAAATTTCCTTAAAATTACAAATTCTGGGGCAGCAACCCAACGAGGGGTTATCCAATTCATCTGAAAATTTCAGGGCAGATAGATCTTCACCTGATAAACAATTTAACACAGTCAGATTTGCTCTAAATGCTTTGGTTTCAGAGATATAAGCCAAAATCTACATTTTTACCCCTTTGTTCTATTTTTAGTCATGGCGGCCATCTGGGTTGGTTGGCCGGGTCACCGGACATATTTTCTAAACTAAATACCCCAATGATGATTGTGGCCAAGTTTGGTTAAATTTGACCAAGTAGTTTCAGGAGAAGATTGTTGTAAAAAATAAAAAACGACGCCGGACGACGGACGCAAAGTGATGAGAAATGCTTACTGGTGATAAATCTCATTTTTTATTTAATAGTCTTGATCACTCTTTCAACGTAATTAGCTTTGACTTCCGTATTTTGGGCAATTAGATGTTGAATATTTCTCTGTTTCAGAAGTGATTCTACTAATCTTGATCTTGATTCTTGTCCTTTATCTGTTCTTATTCTGATTGGTGATCTTCCTTGTGATAAAACATGTTTCAAAGCTTTCGCCACGGGTTCACCTTTCTTATCCTTTATAGGTCTTAGCCATACATATTTGGAGAATATATCATTCACCACCAATATAAAATTAAATCCAGTGTTAAATTTCGAAAATTTAGACATGTCCATTAAATCGATGTCCCACTGATCGTCTATTCCAATTATGATAATTCTGTTCCGCTTAAACAAACTTTTTAAAGGTCTTTGTAAGCTGTATGGCTCCTGTCTTTGTAGCCATTTTCGTATTCTATATTTACTGAGAACTAATTTTCCATCTGTTCGAAAAGTTTATCAGGCCCTGCAAACTCGCTGGGTTAGTCAAGTTCTTGTTTTCGAATATATTAATTTTTAGTTTGTCGTCTTCAGGTGTATTCTTATCCCAGGCATATATTACCTTAGCCGTATTTGACACAACTTTTTGGAATTTCGGGTCCTAAATGCTCTTTAACTTTGTACTTGTTTGGCTTTCGAACTATTTTGATCTGAGCGTCGCTGATGAGTCTTATGTAGACGAAACGTGCGTCTGGTGTATTAAATTGTAAGCCTGGTACCTTTGATGACTTATTAGATCAATGAATAGGCTCCAATATTGATACACGACGACCACAATGAATATTCACTTGCTCCCGAAAAACTAAAGGTTATAGATGATATGTTATCGCCCTATGCGAAAAAGCTATTGGACGAGTTAAGCTTAAAAGGTACATCGACAGAAAACTTGATACCAAATTTATAACGAAAGGAAAAATACGTGGTACATTACAGAAAATTAAAAACTCTACTTATCACTTGGAATGAAACTAACAAAGATTCATAGAGTCATGGCATTTGAACAACGACCCTGGTTAAAGACATATATTGATTTCAACACGGAGAAGAGAAAACATGCAATAGATTAGTTCGAAAAGGATTTTTTTAAACTCATGAATAATGCAGTCTTTTGAAAGACAATGGAAAATTTAAGAAAGAGAACAGATATAAAGCTTTTGAATGACCAATCAAAAGCTAGAAAACTAATCAGCAAACCAACATTTCAAGCCTTTAAAATATTCAACAACGACTTGGTGGTTGTTCATATGCTGAAACAACGATTATACTTAATCAAACCTATCTACGTGGGATTCACTATATATGATTTGTCAAAGACACTTATGTACGATTTTCATTATAATTATATAATTAAAAGTACAAATATGCTTCTAGAGCAACACTCTTGTTTACGGACACAGACTCGCTATGCTAAAACATCAACACAGATGATATATATCACTACAAAAGTCCAAAAGTCTGAAAAGACCAATGTTTGTCTTAATTTACATAAAAAATTACTCGACATTCTTAAAAAGTATGACTTATGTCTTAAATTTTCTTGACAATTTCCGATTTATATTAAATTTGTATAAAATTTACTCGACGTATTCTCGACATTTTGAATATGGTCTTTCTTATAAATTCTTATAAAATTTTTGAATTTAAAATTTCTTGACAAATTCTCCACATTTGAATACTGTTTTGAAATTGTTCGACAGATTCTCGACATTCTTTTATTTTCTAAGTATGGCTTGACATATTCTGAACATTTTGAATTGTATCTTAAATTTACTTGATTATTCTGAGCTGTACAAATCATGACCAATATACATGATACATCTTTTGCTTTATTTCTCTTATATTTCAAGTTACACTTATTACAATAAAATCAATAAATTGCTTCGCCGAGCACAGCTGGATACGACAGCACAGGTCCAACTCTGAACAGTTGGGGGAAAAATGGCCACAATATTCGCACTTGATACAGGTCTGAATTTGGATTGTAATTAAATATTTGACACATAATATGTTTCTGACACAGAATAACTGTAGTCAAAGAACTTGAATTGGTTATGTGATTTGAATTTGTATTCATATTTTAGCTTTTGTGTAATACACTATGCTGTTGCAAATTGACCCCCTCCCCCCCTTTTTTTGACAAAAAAAAAATAACATCTGAAGAAATTTTCTTTTTGATTTCTGAAATCTTGAGAACAAATTGTCCGCCCCCACCCCCCCCCCCCCCCCCCATTTTTTGTAACCTTCCCCCTCCTTCTCCAAAAAAAATCTTTCCTTCAAGATATGGTCATAATCTCAATTCAACTTTCCAATGGAGCTTGCAACCATAATAACCCATCTAAAACATCATAAAAGTCTTAAAATAAAAAATAACATACATAATCATGGCTAAATTTTAAATTACCTGCATCAGCATTTTTAAAATAGTAACTTCTAAAAATAAATTGACAGCTATTATCCTTGCTGAAATAAATCCTGACAATTTTTTAATCAGGATATCTCAAGATTATCCTGGGAAATCCTGAAAATATCCTTTAAAGCTTTTAGCCCTTTTTTAGGGGAAAATTAGGGGAGAATTTCAGGAAATGTCAGGACTTTCAAATCAAGCAGCCTTAAATTAGGAGAATTCTCAGGATATCTCAAGACTTTCAAAAATAAATATAATATAAACCAGGATATGTCAGGACTCTTCCTTCAACATTCATCCTTCTTTCAGGACTTAACAAATTATCTCTGAATGAAAAAACCAAAATAATATCCTTGATGATTCCTTGTATTGGGACTTAAGAAAAAATATAATAAATCTGTATCACAAATTCAAATAAGAAAGAAAATCTTTGGGACTGACATTAACTGTTGTTTGTTGAAGTAAATATTAACATGGTGTTTAAGCCAGGATTTGTGAAGGGTGATAGAATAGGGGGAAGAAACTAAAACATTTTTAAAATACACAAATTATTATAAATGCCATAAAGCAAAGGTTATTGGTGTTAATTAAAAATATTAAACATATTTTGACAGTTAACTTATTTACAGTTATTGCTGACCTTCATGGAAGCATAACGAGTTTCAGTTTGACAGTTTTTCAAAGTCAGATTTTTGCGATAAAAACAGCATTATGTCAGAGAAACTCCGACATAACAGCCGTTTTGCTTCAGAGTAATCTTGGGCTAAACCTAAGCAGGTTAAGATCATAATTTAAATGACACATCAATAATAAATCACATTCCGAACTATTTTGGAAGTGTTGAAACACACATAATTTTGACATTGCCGGATATGCAGAGTTGTTTGGTTTTATTTACAGTGCCGGTGGTACATTTTTTTTTGTTAATTGGTAACACTGTCACTGCCGTGACTCTGCAAGAAGTCTCTATTGACTCTTCCTTTCCCTAAAGATGTAAATTCTGATTTTCTCCAAGTTCACATATGAGCCTTTCTATTAATTGTCGTCCGACATATATATAACTTAGAAAAATATCAGATCAATGATAGATTGGCCAACGACAGACGTTTCGCAATGTATGTATAATGTAAATAAACCTTGACCTCGGGGTTTTTTGTAATTGTACTGAACAGTTCGGCTCTAAAAATACCGTCCTAGATAGCGCGACAACTTGTTCATTCGCATGCACCATGTGGCGTTTAAAATAAAGTTTATTTTTATCATAATTAATTATATGATAAAAACTGCATATGAATATATATTTGTTTGCGACACCCTATAATTATTTTCATAATACCGTTACGGGGACGGATCAACTTCTGGCTGATATAATTAGGGGCAAGATTGTCACCTCAATGTGAGCGTAAGAGCACTTGATAAATACGTCACCAAGATGGATATTACGCTGATGGAAACCCGAAAAAGACATTTCCAGATAGAAAGATTTCAGATAAGTGCATTAAAAATTTAATTTCAAATGACAGACATGGTTTTATTATTATAAAATATAATTTATTGAGGAACTATGATTTTTTATGGTTTTTATTTGAGCAAAGCATGAACATCAGAAAGTTTGAAAGCAAAATGAATAATTGTTTTCACATATGACAACGGGTATAACAGGTAGATACGTAAAATTTATAGTAATTGAATTGTGTGAATGGTTCTTTAGTGAAAATAATAAGTGGCTATACAAAGAATATATAGTTTCTTTTATCTTCAGGGGATAAAAAGGGGGAGGATTTTTAAATTAATTTGATTCCTAAACAGCTTCTGATGTTCTGTATAAACAGGCAACAATATTTCTATTGAATTTATTGCTTTAAAACGTCTAAAACAATCGATTCTTTGTGGATTTTGTGATACTTTAATGGTTGGATTGCATGGTAAAATGGAGCTTCTAGTTTTGATAGTAAACAGATTCCATGCAGATTTCAGTTACATTTATTCAGCAATACTACTTGAAAGAACAGAGACGGCAAAATATTACAGAAAGAAGCAGAACTTTACATGTATCCTTTTATATATCTGACGCATAATTTAATTTAAATATTGGGTGGATACAGGGGCGAATCCAGACATTTTGAAAAGGGGGGTTTCTATCTATAATCATAAATGTCCCCATTCAAATGCATTGATCTTCCAAAAACTAGGTGGGTCCAACCCCCAGAACCCTCCCCCTTGATCCGCCACTGGCATACCACTTTTATTGGTAATTTAACAATATGAGCAGCTATTAAAAATGGCCAATAAGTTTGCTAATAGTACTAGTATCTAATTTAAAAGTTAAAGAATCATTAAATACAAGGAATTTTTTAAATGGGAACTTCGACAGCCATTGAATTAAGCTTTTAAACATGGCCAATACGAATACTCATTAATATAACAACAATTCTTGCTGTAATAAATTGATATCAACTATATGTAATGTAATTCAAACCGTCAATGGCGGTCGCTATCCTTCATAAAAAAACAACATAGGATGGCGACCGCCATTGACAGTAAAACCTCATCCCACTCACTAAGCAACCCATGTGTACCAAGGCAAACATCTACCTTATCAGTGGCGTATTCAAGGGAGGGCTCTGGTTTTTTTTTTGGGGGGGGGGACAATCAATGCATTTGAATAGGGACATATAGTTGGAACCCCCTTTTTGAAATGGCTGGATCCGCCCTTGCTTAGAATGAGGAATATTGATTTAAACTAATTGAAGAAAATATTTGCAAAAGAAAAAAATTGTGCATTAAAAAAGGATTTTACTCAAATTTTGTAATTTCTTATAGAATGTACATGTAAGACATTTACTGGTCCTGAAATAAGGACATTCTCAGGATATTCACAGGATATACCAGGATTATCCCAGGATTGCACCAGGACCAACTCAATCCAAGCAAATCTGTAAATCCTGACATCAGGATAATTTCCTGAGATCAGGACCTGATGAATCATGAGCACAGGATTATCACAGGATTTTCTACTAGGATATTTATGGTCGGGATGGTCTCTGGATATCCCTGGTATATCTTTGTTCCAATACCGTCCCATGTTTACCCCTTTCTCAGGATCTGGATATCTCAAGATTACCCTGTGATTTTTCTCTAGATTATCCTGAGATATCCTGGGGATATTTTGTGATATCCTGCACCATTTTCGCAAGGGAATTATCACCTCAAGACAATACATTTCTTTATACATAATTTTAAAGCAGTGAAAGGGAGGTAATTCAAATGTTGTGTTTGAATTACCTTCCTTACACTGCTTTTAAAATATGTTTTCTACTTAAGTAATTGTTCATTAACCAGGACACCTTGTTTTCCCCCTTTTTTGCCCTTAATTCCTAAACGGTTTGAGCCATAACGTCCCAAAGCCAATTCTAACCATCCCTTTGTGGTATGAAAACTTGTGGTATAATTTCAGAGAGATTCATACACCATTCCACAAGTTATTGTCTTGAAACTAGAAAAATGCTTATTTGGGCCCCTTTTTGGCCCCTTATTCCTAAACTGTTGGGACCATAACCCCCAAAATCAATCCCAATCTTCCTTTTGTGGTCATAAACCTTGTGTTAAAATTTCATTGATTTCTATTAACTTATACCTAAGTTATTGTACGAAAACCAAATGTCTTCGGACGACGACGATGACGAAGACGACGTGATACCAATATACGACCGCAAATTTTTTTGCGGTCGTAAAAATATTGGCATGCAAATACTTTTATATTTGAAAATATGGGTATGAAAATATTAACAAATACAAGTGTGAGTATGTTGATATAAATTTTAATGTGGATTTATAAATATTATAAATAATTACTAAATGATGAAATTATTCATACTGTAGACATATTTCTTTCTTCATGCATAATATTCAATGTTACCATGGTAAATAAACAATTATTGTACCAAAATGTTGTTTTGTTATAATTAGCAATGTATTATTGTATTCTAATTATTCTAACTTTATTTTAGCGGTAATAGAAATGAGTACAAACAGCATAAGAAAGTGTTTAAACTGCCAGGAATGTATCGCTACACAATTCAGGCGAAATTTGTAGTGTCGAGACATCTTTAAGACCGTCAAGAATGTGTCGAGATATATTCAGACAACTTTAAGACTGTTAAAAATGTGTCGAGACATATTCATACATCATTAAGAATGTCAAGAAAATGTCAAGACTTATCGAGATAAGTTTAAGAAATTCAAGAATTGGTCGAGACTAATCCAGACACTTATTAGATTGTTGAGAAATTTTTAGACAATGTTTATACTGTCAAGACATATGTCAAGAAAAATCAAGTACTTATTTAAGACAAATTCAGGCTTTGTCAAGAATTTTTACAAAAATTTCAGACAACGAGAGAATGTCAAGTAAAAATTCATGCAAATTCAAACAAAAATTGGTCTTTTCAGATTTTTGGGCCTTTGTAGTGTATCAAGATATGATAGAGGACAAACACCTGTTTGATACGTCAGAAAATAACCCTATACATCGGCTTCACAGCACATTAAATAAAAAGGTTCTAAGAAAGATGAAAGACGAAACACATGGAATTCCCATACAGAAATTTGTTGGTCCTCAGTCAAAGATGTACTCGTTGATATATGAAGAGAATAAAACACTCTGCGAAAAGACAGAGAAGGGTATAAAAAAGAGTGTGATCAAACATGACACAAGACACGAACATTATAAACAATGTTTACCTAATAAAGAGATTCACATGTCTACCATGACACAGATCCGTTCATACGACCAAAAGTTATATAATATATCAATCAACAAACTTGGCTTATCTACTTATGATGACAAACTAGATAATGGGATACAAAGTTAAGCCTATGGACATTGGAGAATATATTAAGAATGTATATCAATATTACAATCACTATACGTCTATCATTTGAAGGAAGAGGATGTGTTTTAAGAGCTCTCTAAGATGTCTAATACTAGTCCAGATTGTTGTACAGAATTTTGGAGAAAAGATGTTATGTTGCGACACCAAAGAAACAAACACAGAATTAGTCAACCATATCTGCAGAGCAATGATGCATATCCACCACCGCAACCACCGCCGCCGCCGCCGCCACAACAGAATGTGGTACTACATCATCCGTTCACTATGTTGTTGGCTGGACCTACTGGTTCAGGTAAAACGTTTGGATAAAAACATTTTTGGAGCGAACATGGACTATGATAAAATCATCACCTGATAGGATTACATGGTGTTATAAACGGTGGCAGCCATTATTTAGTAAAATGGAGCAAACCATTAAAAACATTTTGTTTGTTCAAGGTTTACCTGAAAATTTGAATTATGACTCATTCATAGACTCTAGATATCCAAGTTTAATCATCCTAGACGATTTCATAAGAGACCAATATTAAGGATGTTTGTGAACTCTTTGTGGAGGGAAGTCATCACCGGAACTTGAGTGTAGCTTGTATAATGCAAAATGCGTTCACGATATGAAAGGAGAGTCGAACCATGAGCATTAATAGCCAGAATATAGTCCTGTTCAAAAAAACACATGAACAAGTTCGGCCAGCCATATTTGCTTGACAGATGTATCCTAATAATCCAAAGAAATTCATGAATAAGTACAAAGAGGGGACACAACGACCATATGGGAGCCTATGAACTGATCTGAAACAGAATACACCGGAAGACGACAGACTAAAAATTAATATATTCCAAAACAAGAACTTGATTGGAGGAGGTGTTTTTGAAGAGTGTATAAGCAGAAAAGAACTAGAACCACCATAGCTTTGACACATGTTTTATCACAAGGAAGATTACCAAACAGAATATAAGAACAGATAAAGGACAAGAATTCAGATCAAGATAAGTAGAATCTCTTCTGAAACAGAGAAATATTAAACATCTATTTGCACAAAATACGGAAGTCAAAGCTAATTACACTAAAAGAGTGATCAAGACTATTAAATAACAAATCATGAGATTTTTCACCAGTAAGCAGTAAGCAATCATATGACTATGTGGATAACTTACAGAATTTTGTTAACAGCTACAACAAGACCTTCCATAGAACGATTGGCATGGCACCTATCTAAGGAGACAAACCTGTGGTGGAAAATGTATTGGCCAAAAAGAGTACAACCTAAGACAAAGAATGTACGAAAACCTTTCCGTTTCAAAATCGGTGATAAAGTTCGGATTACATACATAAGAAATCCATTGACCAGGGAATACGATGAGAAATGGAGCGGAGAGATATTTAGAATATCTCAAAGAATATTACGTGGTGGGCTTCCAGTTTATCGACTTATTGATTTTCAAGACGAAGAAGTATCAGGAACCTTCTACAAATCAAAGATGCAGAAAATAGATGTTCGGGAACACGATATGTGGAAAGTTGAAAATATCCTTAAAACCAGAAGCAAAGGACCCAACAAGCAATATTATTGCATAGCAATATAATATATCACACAGAAAGTAACCAAAAGTTAGGGTGCAATAAATTCCAATATTGCACTAGTGCAATAAATTTTCAAAATTTAGGAAGTCATCAACGACAAAATCTCAGTTTAAACCAATTTTGACTTTCAAATATTATATTGCTATACAATAAAAGGGTTATTGCATGAATATTGGCGAATATTGTCCCTCGTAGAACTTATATTGCACTCGCAAGCTCGTGCAATATAAAGTTCTACTCGGGACAATATTCACCAATATTCATGCAATAACCCTATATTATGTGAATTGGTTACACTGGCCAAAGAAATTCAACTCTCGGATTAAAGCTCGCGATTTATTTGATATTTCAGAGAGTTAACTATCCCGGAAAGACTAACTGCAAGTCTTGACAGTTTACACCCCTACACGAAAGATAGCATACTGTTGTCCCTTTCGTGAGGTTAGAGATATTGTTGAGTGATATACGACTCTCTATTTCTATTATCTCGATGTATAAATTGGTTAAAGTGATTGTATTATAATGTAAATAAACCTTGTGGATGACTTTCCGACTCATGTCTGTCTAATTAACGGGGATATTAAATAATATATTAATCTAGAATGTTTGTTATTCAACTATGTGCCTACTGAGAGATAACTACACCTATGAAAACAGTTAATAGTACACACTTACACTCACTGAAAATCGTTTACCAACACATTTAATCAACTAATCGATACAAATAAAACATCGAAAGATGATAAACATCTGTACATTACTTAATAACACCACATAATAAGCCGTAATTAGTAACACTTTAAAATGACCTTATCTAAAGAAATCAATTTAATTAATTAGTGTCATAATAGTCGATTATGACGTCAGAGGGTATCCGCACTGTGTATCCTCATAGGTATCCTCTCCCATAGGTTTAACATTAACAAAAAGTCGCCAGAACTGGTAGTTCCCCTACTACTTTTTTACTTAGTTTTTGCCCAAAAAAAAAATCATTAAAGATTGTTAATCAGGGACAAAAACTCCTTTAAAGGATCATAAAGGAGTCAGTTCATAATTTTCTGCCAGCTTGACTTATCTTAGATCTTGTTGAGGTAACGTATTATATTTGCTATTTTACAATTTCTGTTAATCTAGAATGTGTTGTCTAAATAAGGAAAAAATGATATAGAAACTGTACACTGACATTTATACCTTACAAACATACACCTTGTTTATTTTAGCTCACCTGGCCCGAAGGGCCAAGTGAGCTTTTCCCATCACTTTGCGTCCGGCGTCCGGCGTCGTCGTCGTCCGTCGTCGTCGTCGTCCGTCGTCCGTCGTCTGTCGTCCGTCGTCGTTAACTTTTACAAAAATCTTCTCCTCTGAAACTGCTGGGCCAAATTAAACCAAACTTGGCCACAATCATCATTGGGGTATCTAGTTTAAAAAATGTGTGGCGTGACCCCGCCTGCCAACCAAGATGGCCGCCATGGATAAAAATAGAACATAGGGGTAAAATGCAGTTTTTTGGCTTATAACTCAACAAGAGTGCACACGCTGAAATGTCTCGCCTTCTATACTAATCATTGATATTATGTTGATAGTCCTAAGTATAAAGCTTTATTACAACTGTCTCATAAACTTAACATTAACCAAGATTAGATAACTAAACAAAGACCAATGAACCATGAAAATGAGGTCAAGGTCAGATGAACCATGCCAGGCAGACTTGTACAGCTAACAATGCTTCTATACAACATATTTAGTTGACCTATTACCTATAGTTTAAGAAAAAATTAACACTGTGCAATGAACCGTGAAAATGAGGTCATGGTCAAAAGAAACCTGCGCTACTGACATAAAGATCATAAAATATTTCCATACACCAAATATAGTTGACCTATGGCATATAGTATTAGATAAATAGACCAAAACTCAAAAACTTAACTTTGACCACTGAACCATGAAAATGAGGTCAAGGTCACATGACATCTGCCTGCTAGACATGTACACCTTACAATCATTCCATACAACAAATATAGTAGACCTATTGCCTATAGTATGAAAAAAACAGACCAAAACACAAAAATTTAACTATAACCACTGAACCATGAAAATGAGGTCAAAGTCACATGACATCTGCCCGCTAGACATGTACACCTTACAATCATTCCATACAACAAATACAGTAGACCTATTGCATATAGTATGAAAACAACAGACCAAAACACAAAAATTTAACTATAACCACTGAACCATGAAAATGAGGTCAAGGTCAGATGACACCTGCCAGTTGGACATCTACACCTTACAGTCCTTCCATACACCAAATATACAATCCCTATTGCTTATAGTATCTGAGATACGGACTTGACCACCAAAACTTAACCTTGTTCACTAATCAATGAAATGAGGTCGAGGTCAAGTGAAAACTGTCTGACAGACATGAGGACCTTGCAAGGTACGCACATATCAAATATAGTTATCCTATTACTTATAATAAGAGAGAATTCAACATTACAAAAAATCTGAACTTTTTTTTCAAGTGGTCACTGAACCATGAAAATGAGGTCAAGGACATTGGACATGTGACTGACGGAAACTTCGTAACATGAGGCATCTATATACAAAGTATGAAGCATCCAGGTCTTCCACCTTCTAAAATATAAAGCTTTTAAGAAGTTAGCTAACACCGCCGCCGCCGCCGCCGGATTACTATCCCTATGTCGAGCTTTCTGCAACAAAAGTTGCAAGCTCGACAAAAACCAAAGTATTTAGAGCAAATCTTACAGGGGTAAAATTGTTCATCAGTTCAAGATCTATCTGCCCTAAAATTTTCAGATGAATCAGACAACCCGTTGTTGGGTTGCTCCCCCTGAATATGTAATTTTAAGGAAATTTTGCTGTTTTTGGTTATTATCTTGAATATTATTGTAGATAAAGATAAACTGTAAACAGCAATAATGTTCAGCAAAGTAAGATTTACAAATAAGTCAACTTGACCGAAATGGTCAATTGACCCCTTTAGGAGTTATTGCCCTTTATAGTCAATTTTTAACCATTTTTCGTAAATCTTAGTCATCTTATAGAAAATCTTCTCCTCTGAAACAACTGGGCCAAATTAAACCAAACATGGCCACAATCATCATTGGGGTATCTAGTTTTAAAAATGTGTCCGGTGACCCGGTCAACCAACCAAAATGGCCGCCATGGCTAAAAATAGAACATGGGGGTAAAATGCAGTTTTTCGCTTACAACTCAAAAACCAAAGCATTTAGAGCAAATCTGACAGAAATAAAATTGTTCATCAGGTCAAAATATATCTGCCCTGAAATTTTCAGATGAATCGGACAACCTGTTGTTGGGTTGCTGCCCCTGAATTGGTAATTTAAGGAAATTTTACTGTTTTTGGTTATTATCTTGAATATTAATATAGATAGAGATAAACTGTAAACAGCAATAATGTTCAGCAAAGTAAGATTTACAAATAAGTCAACATGACCAAAATGGTCAGTTGACCAATTTAGGAGTTATTGCTCTTTATATTCAATTTTTAACCATTTTTCGTAAATCTTAGTAATCTTTTACAAAAATCTTCTCCTCTGAAACTACTGGGCCAAATTAATCCAGACTTGGCCACAATCATCATTGGGGTAAAAATGTGTCCGGTGACCCGGCCAACTAACCAAGATGGCCGCCATGCCTAAAAATAGAACATAGGGGTAAAATGCAGTTTTTGGCTTATAACTCAAAAACCAAAGCATTTAGAGCAAATCTGACATGAGTAAAAAAATTATCGGGTCAAGATCTATCTGCCCTGAAATTTTCAAATGACATCAGACAACCTGTTGTTGGGTTGCTGCCCCTGAATTGGTAATTTTAAGGAAATTTTGCAGTTTTTGGTTATTATCTTGAATATTATTATAGATAGAGATAAACTGTAAACAGCAATAATGTACAGCAAAGTAAGACCTAAAAAGAAGTCAACATGACCAAAATGGTCAATTGACCCCTAAGGAGTTATTGCCCTTTATATAGACATTTTTTTTTAACAATTTTCACAAAATTTGTAAAATTTACTAACATTTTCCACTGTAACTACTGGGTCAAGTTCATTATAGATAGAGATAATTGTAAGCAGCAAGAATGTTCAGTAAAGTAAGATCTACAAACACATCACCATCACCAAACCACAATTTTGTCTTGAATCCATTTGTGTCCTTTGTTAAGTATTCACATAGACCAAGGTGAGCGACACAGGCTCTTTAGAGCCTCTAGTTTGCATTTTTTTTTATTTGTTTTGTTTCATTCATACATTTACTGCCGAAGAGTTCCAGATAAAAAGATTGTAAATTATAAAAGAACTCATTGTATTCTATTTCATCCATGTTCTGTACAAAATCATATAAATCATATAAATGCCTGTAGTATCGTATAACATCGTGTACAATAGACAGAGCATAATTATGACGACACTAACCTTATTCCTTCAACCTGTATCTCAGGGATGCTTAGTTATGTATAACATGCCAAGAAGACACCTATCTAGTAAACGAAACATGTTCACCAATAAAAATTGCAGTTTACATAAGTGTTGTTGTCAATTTAGAGGTATATAATTAAAATGTAAGCATACTTTTGTTGGATGAATTTCACACACCCATTATCAGAAAAATAATTATTTGAAGTCTCTTCAGCATCAGAAATCGAATGCTCGTACACTGCATTCCTGTGTCTTGCTCATTAAAAATTTTGATGAAAAACAAATACAAGTTGGATCAATGATTTGTAAAAGGAGGTACACATTTGAATTTTCATTTGGGGCAGATCCCCGGTGCCCCTCATAACCTGCCAATGCTATGTGCAAAATCACTGATACTTATGTAACACTTACATCAGATATATTACTCCATGCTGTATTGAAATCAGCAGTGGCCATTTTGTTACTATCATGTGCTAAACTGTTTCTGTACCATTTAATCCTTGCTAGATCAGCTCCTGGAGTTGTTTCCAGTGGAAGTGGTAGTCTGTTATAACCGTTGATAGGCTGGGCAATACATGTCAATCTTCTGATCAAACAGATCATCAATGTTACATCAAAAGTCATGGAATCAGGTACACCTGTAACATCAAAAGTATTATAATTAATTACATCTGTAACATCAAAAGTATTAGAATGAAGTTCACCTATAACATCAAAAGAACTAGAGTGAAGTACACCTGTGACATCAAATGTATTAGAATGAGGTACACCTGTGACATCAAAAGTATTAGAATGAAGTGCACCTATAACATCAAAAGGATTAGAATCAGGTACACATGTAACATTAAAAGTATAAGAATGAGGTACAGCTATAACATCAAAAGAATTAGAATGAAGTACACCTGTAACACTTAAGGTATTAGAATAAAGTATACATGTAACATAAAGTACTCCTGTAAGATCATAAGGTTTAGATTCAGGTACATCCGTAACATCCAAAGTATTAGAATCAGGAACAAAGAAAACCTGTTACATACAAACTAGAGGCTCTCATGAGCCTGTGTCGCTCACCTTGGTGCATATTAAACAATGGACACAGATAAATTCATGACAAAATTGTGTTTTGGTGATCGTGATGTGTTTGTAGATCTTACTTTACTGAACATTCTTGTTGCTACAATTATCTCTATCTATAATGAACATGGACCAGTAATTACAGTGGAAAATATTTTCTAAAAATTTATGAAAATTGTTAAAAGATTACTATAAAGGGCAATAAATCCTTAAGGGGTCAACTGACAATTTTAGTCATGTTGACTTATTTGTAGATCTTACTTTGCTGAACATTATTGCTGTTTACAGTTTATCTATATCTATAATAATATTCAAGATAATAACTAAAAACTGCAAAATTTCCTTAAAATTACTAATTCTGGGGCAGCAACCCAACAACGGTTTGTCTGTTTTGTCTGATAATTTCAGAGCAGATAGATCTTGACCTAATAGACAAATTTACCCCCATGACAGATTTGCTCTAAATGCTTTGGTTTCAGAGTTATAAGCCAAAATCTATATTGTACCCCTATGTTCTAGAATAAGCCATGGAGACCATCTTGGATAGTTGGCAGGGTGACGCCACACATTTTTTAAACTAGATACCCCAATGATGATTGTGGCCAATTTTCGTTAAATTTGGCCCGGTAGTTTCAGAGAAGAAGATTTTTTAAAAGAATACTAACATTTTAGAAAAATGGTTAAAAATTGACTATAAAGGGCAATTACTCCTTAATGGGTCACTTAACAATTTTGGTCATGTTGACTTATTTGTAGATCTTACTTTGCTGATCATTATTGCTTTTTACAGTTTATCTCTATCTATAATAATATTCAAGATAATAACCAAAAACTGCAAAATTTCCTTAAAATGACTAATTTGGGGGGCAGCAACCCAACAACGAGTTGTTCGATTTGTCTGAAAATTTCAGGGCAGAGAGATCTTGACCTAATAGACAAATTTACCCCCATGACAGATTTGCTCTAAATGCTTTGTTTTCAGAGATATAAGCCAAAATCTACATTTTACCCCTATGTTCTATTTTTAGGCATGGCGGCCATCTTGGTTGGTTGGCCGTGTCACCAGACACATTTTTTAAACTAGATACCCCAATGATGAGTGTGGGCAAGTGTGGTTAAATTTGGCCCAGTAGTTTCAGAGAAGATTTGTGTAAAAGTTTACAGACGACGGGCGCGGGATTACGGACGACAGACGTGGGACGACGGACGCCAAGTGATGAGAAAAGCTCACTTGACCTTTCCGGTCAGGTGAGCTAAAAATATTAGAATAAAGTACAGCTATAACATACAATAACGTCAAATATTAGAATGTAAACTGGTTCCTGGCTGATTACTACACAATGACTTCTCATGCATAATTAATGATAACACAAGCAGATTCCAGTTTGTATAGAAAATAGTAAATACGAAACCAAGATCGGTAGGCAGAGAAATGTAATGAAGTTCAGGTCGCCAGTAATGGAACAATGCGTCATTTTCCAAAAATGAAATGTTGACATGCTAAAAGGTAAGACCAGAAGAAGTCCAACCGACGCATAACCTCTGAAACAGCTGTCATGTGCTTAAACGAAAGAAATCCTATAAAACCAGATGTCCCACTTCGTACACAAAATGTATGTTGACTCCTCAACATGTGCTTACGTTTACCAATCTCGCATACCAAATATTTATGTAAATGAACTTTACCATTACCTATAACATATGTTACTTTGGTATAAGTAATGTGCAAAGTTAATAACTTGCACAACCTATTGTAATAAAAGGGGGGGGGGTCAGTTTATAGATCATTACAATATGTATGCATAATGGTGGAAATTGCAATATTATTATGTGTTGAAACTGACCTCACAACTTTGTCACTCCGTGTAGTCTGTGTATGGTTGTGTTATTAATATGAATTTCTTATTAGAAGAAGGTCAAATTTAGCCCCATTTGCCCACAACTATTTCGTTTACATTAAAAGAGATATACTGCTCTACTTTTGTGCAAATTTAGCCTGCTATATCTGGCCAAAAGTTGAGTTCAAATTTGAAGTGGTCAAATTTCAATTTGTTCATGGCTACCTTTGTATAGTCCTTTTCAATAAATGTATAATGGAATACTTGTCAGGAATATTAATTTGTATGTTCAATTGAACACTGCATTAACATGAACAGCTATATTTATGACCAGGGTGATTCTGCAATTCACTTGTATAAGTTGTAAAAAAAAAGGGGGGGGAACATTCCACATCAAACATTAATCAAGAGTTTTTGTACTAAACGGCTTGAGATATTCATCTAGTTTTTGGTATGTAAGTCCAGTATATCCCAAACTCTGTCTGGCTGACAAAATGTCAGACAAAAAAACATTCGATCAGACAGAACTTTTAAGATTTTTTGGTTGAATATATAGTAGAAAAGTTCTCTTTCGGTCAGGCAAACCCTAAAACAGTTTGGCACAGACTGAAGTCAACCATGATGCTATAGTGTGTGTAATGTATTCATTGCCGTCACTCATATTCTTTTTGTTTACTGATACTTAGCGCAGTCGACATACACCTTCCCTAGAACGCTCCATCTAGTTGAATCAATTGATGGATTTAATTTTGACTATCAAAAATGACCAGGAGCAATATTGGTGTTGAATCGATTCATTCCAAATTTGTGTCTAGTGTTTTAACGGTTTTTGATTTAGCTTGACAAGTATAAATTTTTTTCTTGTAGATATATATTGTACTGCTATTTACAACTGTATACAGAATTCAACGACTTAATAATACTTTTAAGCAGGATATGAACAGATTAATTGAAATTATAAGGTAAGATACCGCTTGAAAAATTAAGGTAATATAACACTTGTAATTTTTTGTAATCTTTTTTGAAAAGTCACATTAAAAGTTGAAAATGTATGTTAAATTGAAAGACTAAATAACATTTGTTCAAATCAGAAATAAAAAATAACAGAAAATGCATCATATGTCACTTAATAAAAATTCAGGGGGAAATAAACATCTAAATGGATATAAACTGAAACATTGTTAAACAAGATTCAATACAAATATAAAATTTTAATGTGTTTGTTTTCAGGGAAAATAGAATGACATCAAGAACTATAGTTTTGAGATCTCTGGAAAATAAGCATGATATTATAAAGCTGTATGCTCCAGAGTTTTATATCATAAATAAAAATTTAGATCTATATCAAAATGTTCGTGAGGCGATAATGATTAGGTATATTCATGGAGATTTTGCTATTTTAGAACCTGATTCATGTTTATACCTACAGCTTACACCTTATCATACTGATGAAGTTTCAAGCTCAAGTGATCATACATGGAGTCATGGAGGCACATGTTCAGAAGAACAAACTGTAACATATGTACCCTCCTCAGACTCCACGTATGACATCTCAATGAGTTTGTTTTCATGATCCTCTCATAAAACTGACGTCCAATAGAGAAAATTCTTCTGAACTATCTGATTCTCAGCAGGATTATCTTGATGAAGTTTTGTCAGAAACAAATGATGTGAATGAAACTTCATCTTTTGATTCAGAGAGGATTTAAAAACAGAAAACCCTGAAAAGGAAAATAAGTTGTGCCTCACCAGAAAATATAGCTGCTGAGTCAGCAACAAGTTATCCAACTGGCTTTCTATGTCATCGTTCCTCCCCATCTATGAAAACAAGTACAATTGGTATCAATAGTACAGACTCAGATTCTGATTGTAATGTGTTCAAGATGGTTTAAGAAGAAACATAGAAAACAAAATTAGGGTTTTACAGTTTTAAGCGTCTGTCTATCCGTCCGTCTGTCCGTCCACCTTTCTGTCTTTCTGTTCGACAGTCCATCTTAATTTTTGTTTCCACAAGAGAATATCACTTTGGTTGAACAATTGATTTCAAGCACATATGAGGTTAAAATGTTGGTGGCATCACTTTCACACTTCCAAATACTAATATTGTTTTATGTTTTGCCACCATGAATTATGCCTGCAAATTAATATATTTTGCCAGTGGGGGCATATGGGTTCATTTATTATATAAAGTCACATAAGGTGTATTACAATTCAGCAAAACCAACAAAGTGTCCTATGAAAACTTACCACATATTGACTTTAAAGCTTCAATTTAAAGCAAATACTTTAAATCAGCTCTGTTTTATTTGGTTTCCAGATTCTTTACATGTATATGCGAAGAAGAGTTCACATCATACATTTAGTTCACCTTGTTTTAATTATCCAGAAATAATTTTGTCTAAATAAGTACATGTATATATTTAGTCCAGTCTTGGGGCTTGGAACTTACTTAGGCAATCAAAAATTACATATATCTCTTAACAATTGATATCTGCTCAAGATCTTAACTTTATAATTACATATTTTGGTGGGTTTTTTTTCAAACAGCTATTTATAGGTGTTGAAAGACCAACCACGTTTGACCTTAATTAACTGTAAACAATAGGTACCATATGCATGATGGAAATTGTTTTAAGGGGAGATAATTCCACTTAGATGTTAAAGTCTTGACTTGTAATTCCTTGATATATTCAATATTAACTCCCAAGTTGTAGTTCTGCTCTTCTTTTTGACAAAGAAATGAACATTGTGCCCAAAGAACAAATGTCGGAAATTTTTAATGAAAACGACAATCTAACGATGCACAGAGATGCCACAACTAAAAGTGGAAGACATTTTTATGCTGTTGAACTGTCAAACGCAAAAAGTAAATAATTATACGCTTGGTTTGCAAGAACTTGCTGATGGTTGTGCTGAAACATATGATAAAACAACAGATGATATGATTTCTGATATTAATGCTGTGTGTAATGCTAATCCTGATTTAAATATAATGTCTAAAATTAAAATTTTTATGACTGATAGAACTGCAACAGTAGAAAAAACTAACCGTATTTTGCTGGAAAATTTCAATGACAATACCATCAATAGTTTTAAATGCTCTGTGCATCCTGTCATTCGGTTTTGAGATGTTTGTGATAAAATCATAAAGAAATAGAAAAGGGGGGAAACTTTAAACTGAGAGATGGTGATAAAAACCGAAAAGACACATATATATCTATTTTATGGAATTCTGTTTCAAAACTTTTTTTATAAAGATGGGTCAGGAGACCCAACCATGTCAAATGTTTATTTAAAGAGTCAAGGTATTGACAATAATCCTATTGAAAATATGCGAGGGAGCCGTTTTAATGTTCAGTTTAACAATGCTGGTGGCATTTTCTTTTTGGAACATGTTATTTTAAAATATCTTTTACAGTCAAAAATGGCTTTAATTATACACAACAATTAATTGTAGACTGTCTTCAAAACAAAACTTTAATATGTATATGCCAAGCTTTGGGAATGATATGTAAAACCATCACAGGTCCATATTGGAAGGCAGCTTCAGAAAAGAAAACCCCAATTGAAAGGGGACATATATACTCTAGATTAATTGATGTGTTGGACAATATTGTTAAATCACCTTCATTATTATATGATAATCATATAAAATTATTTTTTGGCCCCGAAAAAGATTTTCATGATGTTTAGAATATTTTCACAGCGGATGAAAATCGGGATAAAACAGAATTATTTGTTTCCAAATTATGTTTAGTTATTATGGAGAAAGCTATAAAATTATTCTCTGATTTTCTGTGCGGTGGAAAATATTTCAATGCAGATGATGATTTAAAAACAACAGCAAGGACATGTCCTTCTAATAATATAACGGTTGAGCGATTGATGGGAAAACTGGACAGTGCAATCATACAGTCTCCGAACTCAAGTGTAGGCGCTATTGAGACTAAAATGTGTATAGCAATAACAAAACACAAGCTTGGCTAAACAGTAAATCAAACAATGACCAGAAGATTTTATTAAAAACTGCAATTAAAAACCGAAAACAAGTAACTTTAGATCGCTATTTAAAAACAAAACAATTATTCAATAACCGTGTTAAAATAATAAATCAAAGAATTGAGTCCAAAGAAAAGAAAGTGAAAAGAAAATCAGATAATAAGGCAACTGTAAAGAAAACAATAGAGGAAAATGGAATTTGGAATTTTGAAATTGAATTAGAAACAGAGATAGATAAATTAAGAACAAAAACTAAAAAAAAAATAAAGTATTAAAGACTCAAATAAATCTTTATAAAGACGATCAAGTTTTGGACATATCGAAAATCGATAAAAAAAAAAATTACTGATATACAGCAAAAAAGGAAAACCACTCTCCATTCTTGAACATGCAGCCAATTTACGAAAGTTGATCTTTCATCGTAATCCTTTAAACAAACCAGAATCATTAGTAAATAAAGAAATTGTTCATACTTGGGAGGATGACAACACATCAGAACAAAGATGTTGGAATGGTCGTTTGCAATCCTACCAAAATCAAGAATTTGAAGTGAATACTATTGAAAGTTCATATTTTAAAGCTAATTTTCACACATTAAACTCCTTTCCAGTACTCTTATTCACATTAAAATTTGTCTTATCTTTTGTCAACTTTAATCTTCAATTAATCTGTACATATACTTCTATTGACTTCTACCGTTATACTCTTTGACTTCTACTGGTTCTTATTTTTATTGTATAGCAACATCATCTCTTCAAAATAAACAAACCAATATTTAGTTTTCAATAATTCTTCGATGTTGCACCAGTGCAATAATCCTTAATATTGTTTGTTGTCATCAAGAACCAATCATTCAAGCAAGTTTTTTGTCATCTGCTTTACCATAAATAGGTTATAACATGGGTATTGTGGAATAGTGTGCATTGTAAAACATACATGTATTGTACTTGCAAGCTCATACAATATGAAATTCTACGGAGGGCTTCTATTCCTTAATACTAATAGTGACGAAAAAAGCCTATGTATTTGATAATCCATAATTTTTTCCTGTCCAATCTATTTTCTTTATTGTTAGTCTTTATCACATCTTAATACTCAGTACCGTTTATACTTGTTAGCCTACAACTCATAAACCCTGTATCGACAAACATTCAAACCATTTAATATATATATGTCCATAATTTCCAATTCATGAGGAACAGGGGTATGTCTACATATCTACATATATGTGTTACCACTGTGCATACATTGAAATTTGGAATAGATTTAATCTTGTTACGTTTCAACATATTTAAAAGTATCAAAATATTATACTAGGTTGTTTCCAAAAATGCATCAGTAATGATAATAGATATATCCCTGAAAATAAACACATCATAGATACCAGGACTAAATTGTGTATATACGCCAGACGCGTGTTTCGTCTACAAAAGACTCATCAGTGACGCTCGAATCCAAAAAAGTTAAAAAGGCAAAATAAAGTACGAAGTTGAAGAGCATTGAAGACCAAAATTCCTAAAAGTTTTGCCAAATCTAGCTAAGGTATTCTATGCCTGAGGTAGCTATAGAAAAGCCTTAGTATTTCAAAAATTCTAAATTTTGTAAACAGTTAATTTATAAATATAACCATATCAATGATAATTCATGTCCGCACAAAAACTGCTGACTACTAGGCTGGTGATACCCTCGGGGAAATAAATCTCCACCAGCAGTGGCATGAAATCTAACTGTTTTTAAATGATTGAGGTTGTGCTGTAAATTTTGTTGTAACACTTAGAACAATATGGGATAGATATCTATAAGAACCGCGCTGAAGTACGTCCATTATTCATAGTTCATTATTCAAAATTCTAAAATGAATAATGAAATAGTTCACTTTCACTATTCAGTATTAAAAAAATGAATAATGAATAATGAAAAAGGTTATGTTTTATTATTCAACTTGTAGCAGTGAAGCTATATCCTGAGCTGCAATGAGCATTAGAGGGTTTATGGAGGACCAAAATACGCGTAAATACAAAGAAATAGCTAATTTTTAATAATGAAATTGATATTTTGAATGATGGAATGGACTGCTAGGACCCTTTAGCCCCTAATTCCAGATATATATTATACCTCAATCGACATGTTATTAAGAGAGAAACAAAATGTATATAGTCAATATGTTCCTCAACGGATATTAGAGGAGAAACGAATGACTTAAGTATCGAAATACGCGTGAACATCGAAAATTGCCAATTTTGTATAATCAAATGGATATTTTGAATAATTGAATGGACTCCTAGGACCATCTGCCCCTAATCATAGATATATATTATACCTCAATCAAAAGCTTATTAAGAGAGGAACAAAAGGTATGTAGTCAGTATGTTCCAAAACGGATATTACAGGAGAAATGAAGGACTTAGATATCGAAATACGTGACCATTGAGAAATAACCAATTTTGAATAACCAAATTAATATTTTGAATAATGGAATGGATTGCTAGGACTCTTCGGCCCCTAATTGCAGATATACATTATACCTCAGTCGAAAGCTTATCAAGAGAGGAACAAAAGGTTAATATTCAATATGTTTCGAAACGGTTATTAGAGGAGTAATGAAGAACATAAATATTGAAATACGCGTGAAGCTTGAAAATTGCCAATTTTGAAGAATGAAATTGATATTTTGAATAATGAAATGGATTGCTAAGACCCTTCAGCCCTAAATTTCAGATATATATTATACCTCAATAGAAAGCTTATCAATAAGGGAACAAACGGTTTATAGTCAATATGTTCCGCAACTGACTTTAGAGGAGTAACGAAGGACTTAAATATCGAAATACGTGTGAACATTGAAAAATAGCCAATTTTGAATAACGAAATGGATATTTTGAACAATTGAATGAACTGGTTAGACCCTTCAGCCCCTAACTACAGATTAAAATTATACCTCAATCGAAAGCTTATTAATATAGAAACAAAAGGTTCATAGTCAATATGTTCCGCAACGGATATTAAAGGAGTTACGAAGGACTTAAATATCAAAATACGCGTCAACATTTAGAAATAGCCAATTTTGAATAACGAAATGGATATTTTGAATAATGGAATGGACTGCTAGGACCCTTCAGTCCCCAATTACAGATATACAGTATACTTCTATCGAAAGCTTATCAAGAGAGCAACAAAATGAATATAGTAGGTATGTTCCGAAACGGATATTTCAGGAGAAACGAAGGACTTAAATATCGATAAACGTGAACATTGAGAAATAGCCAATTTTGAATAACAAAATGGATATTTTGAACAATGGAATGATCTGCTTAGACCCTTCAGCCCCTAATTACAGATATATATTATACCTCAATCAAAAGTTTATCAAGAGAGGAACAAAAGGTATATAGTAAATATGTTCCGCAACGGAAATTAGAGGAGTAATGAAGGACTTAAATATCGAAATACGCGTCAACATTGAAAAATAGCCAATTTTGAAAATTGAAATGGATATTTTGAATAATGGAATGTACTGCTAGGACCCTTCAGCCCCTAACAACAGATATATATTATACCTCAATCGAAAGCTTATCAAGAGACAAACAAAAGGTATATAGTCAGTTTGTTCCGCAACGGATATTAGAGGAGTAACGAAGGACTTGAATATCGAAATACGCGTCAACATTGAAAAGTAGCCAATTTTGATTAATTAAATGGATATTTTGAAAAATGGAGTGGACTGCTAGGACCCTTCAGCCTCTAATTGCAGATATATATTATACCTCAATCGAAAAAAAATGTCAAGAGAGTAACAAAAGGTATATAGTCAATATGTTCCGCAACGGATATAAGAGGAGTAACGAAGGACTTAGATATCGAAATATTAATACGTGTGAACATTGAGAAATAGCTAATTTTGAATTATGAAACGGATATTTTGAATAATAAAAATGGACTGCTAAGACCTTCAGCCCTTAATTACAGATATATATTATACCATAATCGATTAGTCAATATGTTCCGCAACGGAAATAAGAGGAGTAATGAAGGACTTAAATATCGAAATACGCGTCAACATTGAAAAATAGCCAATTCTGAAAAATGAAATGGATATTCTGAATACTTGAATGGACTGCTAGGACCCTTCAGCCTGTAATTACAGATAAACATTATACCTCAATCGAAAGCTTATCAATAAAGGAACAAAAGATATATAGTCAATTTGTTCCACAACGGATATTAGAGGAGTACTGAAGGACTTAAATATCGAAATACGCGTCAACATTAAGAAATAGGCAAATATGAATAATGAAATGTATATATTGAATAATGGAACGGACTGGTAGGACCCTTCAGCCCCTTATCAGAAATATACATTCTACCTCAATCGAAAGATTATCAAGAAAGGAACAAAAGGATTATAGTCAGTATGTTCCTTAACGGATATTACATGAGAAACGAAGGCCTTAAATATCGAAATACGTGAACATTGAGAAATAGCCAATTTTGAATAACGAAATGGATATTTTGAATAATGGAATGTTCTGCTAGCACCCTTCATCCCCTAATTACAGATATATATTATACCTTAATCGACAAAATTATCAAGAGAGTAACAAAAGGAATATAGTCAATATGATCATCAACGGATATTAGAAGAGTAAGGAAGGACATAAATATCGAAATATTAATACGCGTGAACATTGAGAAATAGCCAATTTTAAATAATGAAATGGATATTTTGAATAATAGATTAGACTGTTTGGACCCTTTAGCCCCTAATTACAGTTAAACATTATACCTCAATCGAAAGCTTATCAATAAAGGAACAAAAGGTATATAGTCAATATGTTCTTAAACGGATACTAGAGAAGTAACGAAGACCTTCAATATCGAAATAACGCGTCAACATTGAGAAAAGGCCAGTTTTGAATAATGAAATGGATATTTTGAATAATGGAATGTTCTGCTAGGACCCTTCAGCCCCTAACCATAGATATATATTAAACCTCAATCGAAAGCTTATCAAGAAACAAACAAAATAGTCAGTATGTTCCGCAACGGATATAAGAGGAGTAACGAAGGATTTAAATATCGAAATACGCATGACAATTGAGGAATAGCAAATTTTGTATAATGAAATGGATATTTTGAATAAAGAAATTGGACTGCTAGGACCCTTCAGCCCTAATAACATATATATATTATACCTCAATCGAACGCTTATTAAGAGAGGAGCAAAAGGTATATAGTCAATATGTTCCTCTACGGATATTAGAGGAGTTACGAAGGACTTAATATTGAAATACGCGTCAACATTGAGAAATAGCCAAATTTGAATAATACATTGGATATATTGAATAATGGAATGGACTGCAAGGACCCTTCAGCCCCTAATTACAGATATACATTATACCTCACTCGAAAGTTTATCAAAAGATGAACAAAAGGTATATAGTTAGTATGTTCCAAAACGGATATTAAAGGAGTAACGAAGGACTTAAATATGGAAATACAAAATATTGAGATATAGACAATTTTGAATACCGAAATGGATATTTTAAAATATGGAATGGACTGCTAGGACCCTTCAGTCCCTAATTTCAGATATATATTATACATCAATTGAAAGCTTATCAATAAGGGAATAAAAGTTATATAGTCAATATGTTCCGCAACGGATATTAGAGGAATAACGAAGGACTTAAATATTCAAATATCGAAATACTTGTCAACATTGAAAAACAGACAATTTTGAATAATGAAATGGATATTTTGAATAATGAAATGGATATTTTGAATAATGGAATGGACTGCTAGGATCCTTCAGCCCCTAATTACAGATATATATTATACCTCAATCGAAAAAAAAATCAACAGAGTAACAAAAGGTATATGGTCAATATGTACCGCAACGAATATAAGAGGAGTAATGAAGGACTTAGATATCGAAATACGCGTAAACATTGAAAGGTGCCAATTTTTAATAATGAAATGGATATTTTGAATAATGGAATGGACTGCTATGATCCTTCAGCCCCTAATTACAGATATATATTATACCTCAATCGATAAAAATATCAAGAGAGTAACAAAAGGTATATAGTCAATATGATCCGCAACGGATATTAAAGGAGAAACGAAGGACTTAACCATCGAAATATTAATACGCGTGAACATTGAAAAATAGCCAATTTTGAATAATGAAATGGATATTTTGAATAATAGAATCGACTGCTAGGACCCTTCAGCCCCTAATTACAGATATATATTATACCTCAATCGAAAGTTTATCAAGAGAGGAACAAAACGTATATTGTCAATATGTTCCGTAACGGATATTAGAGGAGTAATGAAGGTCTGAAATATCGAAATACGCGTCAACATTGAGAAAAAGCATATTTTGAATAATAAAATGGATACATTGAATAATGGTATGGACTGCTAGGACCCTTCAGTCCCTAATTACAGATATATATTATACCTCTATCGAAAGTTTCTCAAGAGAGCAACAAAAGGTATATAGTCAGTACGTTTCGCAACGGATATTAGAGGAGTAACGAAGGATTTAAATATCGAAATACGCATGAACATTGAGGAATAGCAAATTTGGAATAATGAAATTGATATTTTGAAGAAAGGAATTGGACTTTTAGGACCCTTCAGCCCTAATGACAGATATATATTATACCTCAATCGAACGCCTATTAAGAGAGGAGCAAAAGGTATATAGTCAATATGTTCCACTACGGATATTAGAGGAGTTACGAAGGACTTAATATCGAAATACGCGTCAACATTGAGAAATAGCCAAATTTGAATAATACATTGGATATATTGAATAATGGAATGGACTGCAAGGACCCTTCAGCCCCTAATTACAGACATATTTTATACCGCACTCGAAAGCTTATCAAAAGATGAACAAAAGGTATATAGTTAGTATGTTCCAAACCGGATATTAAAGGAGTAACGAAGGACTTAAATATGGAAATACAAAATATTGAGATTTAGACAATTTTGATTACCGAAATGGATATTTTGAAATATGGAATGGACTGCTAAGACCCTTCAGTCCCTAATTTATATATTATACCTCAATTGAAAGCTTATCAATAAGGGAATAAAAGTTATATAGTCAATATGTTCCGCAACGGATATTAGAGGAATAACGAAGGACTTAAATATTCAAATATCAAAATACTTGTCAACATTGAAAAACAGACAATTTTGAATAATGAAATGGATATATTGAATAATGAAATGGATATTTTGAATAATGGAATGGACTGCTAGGATCATTCAGCCCCTAATTACAGATATATATTATACCTCAATCGAGAGAAATATCAACAGAATAACAAAAGGTATATTGTCAATATGTACCGCAACGAATATTAGAGGAGTAATGAAGGACTTAGATATCGAAATACGCGTCAACATTGAAAGGTGCCAATTTTGAATAATGAAATGGATATTTTGAATAATAGAATCGACTGCTAGGACCGTTCAGCCCCTAATTACAGACATATATTATACCTCAATCGAAAGTTTATCAAGAGAGGAACAAAAGGTATATTGTCAATATGTTCCGCAACGGATATTAGAGGAGTAATGAAGGACTTAAATATCGAAAAAAGCGTCAACATTGAAAAAGAGCATATTTTGAATAATGAAATGGATATATTGAATAATGGTATGGACTGCTAGGACCCTTCAGTCCCTAATTACAGATATATATTATACCTCTATCGACAGTTTATCAAGAGAGCAACAAAATGTATATAGTCAATATGTTCTGCAACGAATAGCAGAGGAGTAACGAAGGATTTAGATATCGAATTACGCGTCAACAATGAGAAATAGTCAATTTTGAATAATGAAATGGATATTTTGAATAATAGAATAGACTGCTAGGACCTTCAGCCCCTAATAACAGATATACATTCTACCTCAATCGAACGCTTATTAAGAGAGGAGCAAAAGGTATATAGTCAATATGTTCCGCTACGGATATTAGAGAGTTACGAAGGACTTAATATCGAAATACGCGTCAACATTGAGAATTAGCCAAATTTGAATAATACATTGGATATATTGAATAATGGAATGGACTGCAAGGACCCTTCAGCACCTAATTACAGATATACATTATACCTCACTCGAAAGTTTATCAAAAGATGAACAAAAGGTATATAGTTAGTATGTTCCAAAACGGATATTAAAGGAGTAACGAAGGACTTAAATATGGAAATACAAAATATTGAGATATAGACAATTTTGAATACCGAAATGGATATTTTAAAATATGGAATGGACTGCTAGGACCCTTCAGTCCCTAATTTCAGATATATATTATACCTCAATTGAAAGCTTATCAATAAGGGAATAAAAGTTATATAGTCAATATGTTCCGCTACGGATATTAGAGGAGTTACGAAGGACTTAATATCGAAATACGCGTCAACATTGAGAATTAGCCAAATTTGAATAATACATTGGATATATTGAATAATGGAATGGACTGCAAGGACCCTTCAGCACCTAATTACAGATATATATTATACCTCACTCGAAAGCTTATCAAAAGATGAACAAAAGGTATATAGTTAGTATGTTCCAAAACGGATATTAAAGGAGTAACGAAGGACTAAAATATGGAAATACAAAATATTGAGATATAGACAATTTTGATTACCGAAATGGATATTTTGAAATATGGAATGGACTGCTAGGACCCTTCAGTCCCTAATTTCAGATATATATTATACCTCAATTGAAAGCTTATCAATAAGGGAATAAAAGTTATATAGTCAATATGTTCCGCAACGGATATTAGAGGAATAACGAAGGACTTAAATATTCAAATATCGAAATACTTGTCAACATTGAAAAACAGACAATTTTGAATAATGAAATGGATATTTGAATAATGAAATGGATATTTTGAATAATGGAATGGACTGCTAGGATCCTTAAGCCCCTAATTACAGATATATATTATACCTCAATCGATAAAAATATCAAGAGAGTAACAAAAGGTATATAGTCAATATGACCCGCAACGGATATTAAAGGAGAAACGAAGGACTTAACTATCGAAATATTAATACGCGTGAACATTGAAAAATAGCCAATTTTGAATAATGAAATGGATATTTTGAATAATAGAATCGACTGCTAGGACCCTTCAGCCCCTAATTACAGACATATATTATACCTCAATCGAAAGTTTATCAAGAGAGGAACAAAAGGTATATTGTCAATATGTTCCGCAACGGATATTAGAGGAGTAATGAAGGACTTAAATATCGAAAAAAGCGTCAACATTGAGAAAGAGCATATTTTGAATAATGAAATGGATATATTGAATAATGGTATGGACTGCTAGGACCCTTCAGTCCCTAATTACAGATATATATATATACCTCTATCGACAGTTTATCAAGAGAGCAACAAAAGGTATATAGTCAATATGTTCTGCAACGAATAGTAGAGGAGTAACGAAGGATTTAGATATCGAATTACGCGTCAACATTGAGAAATAGTCAATTTTGAATAATGAAATGGATATTTTGAATAATAGAATAGACTGCTAGGACCCTTCAGCCCCTAATAACAGATATACATTATACCTCAATCGAACGCTTATTAAGAGAGGAGCAAAAGGTATTTAGTCAATATGTTCCGCTACGGATATTAGAGGAGTTACGAAGGACTTAATATCGAAATACGCGTCAACATTGAGAATTAGCCAAATTTGAATAATACATTGGATATATTGAATAATGAATGGACTGCAAGGACCTTCAGCACCTAATTACAGATATATATTATACCTCACTCGAAGCTTATCAAAAGATGAACAAAAGGTATATAGTTAGTATGTTCCAAAACAATATTAAAGGAGTAACGAAGGACTAAATATGGAAATACAAAATATTGAGATATAGACAATTTGATTACCGAAATGGATATTTTGAAATATGGAATGGACTGCTAGGACCCTTCAGTCCCTAATTTCAGATATATATTATACCTCATTGAAAGCTTATCAATAAGGGAATAAAAGTTATATAGTCAATATGTTCCGCAACGGATATTAGAGGAATAACGAAGGACTTAAATATTCAAATATCGAAATACTTGTCAACATTGAAAAACAGACAATTTTGAATAATGAAATGGATATTTGAATAATGAAATGGATATTTTGAATAATGGAATGGACTGCTAGGATCCTTCAGCCCTAATTACAGATATATATTATACCTCAATCGAAAAAAAATCAACAGAGTAACAAAAGGTATATGGTCAATATGTACCGCAACGAATATAAGAGGAGTAATGAAGGACTTAGATATCGAAATACGCTGTAAACATTGAAAGGTGCCAATTTTTAATAATGAAATGGATATTTTGAATAATGGAATGGACTGCTATGATCCTTCAGCCCCTAATTACAGATATATATTATACCTCAATCGATAAAAATATCAAGAGAGTAACAAAAGGTATATAGTCAATATGATCCGCAACGGATATTAAAGGAGAAACGAAGGACTTAACCATCGAAATATTAATACGCGTGAACATTGAAAAATAGCCAATTTTGAATAATGAAATGGATATTTTGAATAATAGAATCGACTGCTAGGACCCTTCAGCCCCTAATTACAGATATATATTATACCTCAATCGAAAGTTTATCAAGAGAGGAACAAAACGTATATTGTCAATATGTTCCGTAACGGATATTAGAGGAGTAATGAAGGTCTTGAAATATCGAAATACGCGTCAACATTGAGAAAAAGCATATTTTGAATAATAAAATGGATAATTGAATAATGGTATGGACTGCTAGGACCCTTCAGTCCCTAATTACAGATATATATTATACCTCTATCGACAGTTTATCAAGAGAGCAACAAAAGGTATATAGTCAATATGTTCTGCAACGAATAGTAGAGGAGTAACGAAGGATTTAGATATCGAATTACGCGTCAACATTGAGAAATAGTCAATTTTGAATAATGAAATGGATATTTTGAATAATAGAATAGACTGCTAGGACCCTTCAGCCCCTAATAACAGATATACATTATACCTCAATCGAACGCTTATTAAGAGAGGAGCAAAAGGTATTTAGTCAATATGTTCCGCTACGGATATTAGAGGAGTTACGAAGGACTTAATATCGAAATACGCGTCAACATTGAGAATTAGCCAAATTTGAATAATACATTGGATATATTGAATAATGGAATGGACTGCAAGGACCCTTCAGCACCTAATTACAGATATATATTATACCTCACTCGAAAGCTTATCAAAAGATGAACAAAAGGTATATAGTTAGTATGTTCCAAAACAATATTAAAGGAGTAACGAAGGACTAAAATATGGAAATACAAAATATTGAGATATAGACAATTTTGATTACCGAAATGGATATTTTGAAATATGGAATGGACTGCTAGGACCCTTCAGTCCCTAATTTCAGATATATATTATACCTCAATTGAAAGCTTATCAATAAAGGAATAAAAGTTATATAGTCAATATGTTCCGCAACGGATATTAGAGGAATAACGAAGGACTTAAATATTCAAATATCGAAATACTTGTCAACATTGAAAAACAGACAATTTTGAATAATGAAATGGATATTTTGAATAATGAAATGGATATTTTGAATAATGGAATGGACTGCTAGGATCCTTCAGCCCCTAATTACAGATATATATTATACCTCAATCGATAAAAATATCAAGAGAGTAACAAAAGGTATATAGTCAATATGTACCGCAACGAATATAAGAGGAGTAATGAAGGACTTAGATATCGAAATACGCGTAAACATTGAAAGGTGCCAATTTTTAATAATGAAATGGATATTTTGAATAATGGAATGGACTGCTATGATCCTTCAGCCCCTAATTACAGATATATATTATACCTCAATCGATAAAAATATCAAGAGAGTAACAAAAGGTATATAGTCAATATGATCCGCAACGGATATTAAAGGAGAAACGAAGGACTTAACCATCGAAATATTAATACGCGTGAACATTGAAAAATAGCCAATTTTGAATAATGAAATGGATATTTTGAATAATAGAATCGACTGCTAGGACCCTTCAGCCCCTAATTACAGATATATATTATACCTCAATCGAAAGTTTATCAAGAGAGGAACAAAACGTATATTGTCAATATGTTCCGTAACGGATATTAGAGGAGTAATGAAGGTCTGAAATATCGAAATACGCGTCAACATTGAGAAAAAGCATATTTTGAATAATAAAATGGATACATTGAATAATGGTATGGACTGCTAGGACCCTTCAGTCCCTAATTACAGATATATATTATACCTCTATCGACAGTTTATCAAGAGAGCAACAAAAGGTATATAGTCAATATGTTCTGCAACGAATAGTAGAGGAGTAACGAAGGATTTAGATATCGAATTACGCGTCAACATTGAGAAATAGTCAATTTTGAATAATGAAATGGATATTTTGAATAATAGAATAGACTGCTAGGACCCTTCAGCCCCTAATAACAGATATACATTATACCTCAATCGAACGCTTATTAAGAGAGGAGCAAAAGGTATTTAGTCAATATGTTCCGCTACGGATATTAGAGGAGTTACGAAGGACTTAATATCGAAATACGCGTCAACATTGAGAATTAGCCAAATTTGAATAATACATTGGATATATTGAATAATGGAATGGACTGCAAGGACCCTTCAGCACCTAATTACAGATATATATTATACCTCACTCGAAAGCTTATCAAAAGATGAACAAAAGGTATATAGTTAGTATGTTCCAAAACAATATTAAAGGAGTAACGAAGGACTAAAATATGGAAATACAAAATATTGAGATATAGACAATTTTGATTACCGAAATGGATATTTTGAAATATGGAATGGACTGCTAGGACCCTTCAGTCCCTAATTTCAGATATATATTATACCTCAATTGAAAGCTTATCAATAAAGGAATAAAAGTTATATAGTCAATATGTTCCGCAACGGATATTAGAGGAATAACGAAGGACTTAAATATTCAAATATCGAAATACTTGTCAACATTGAAAAACAGACAATTTTGAATAATGAAATGGATATTTTGAATAATGAAATGGATATTTTGAATAATGGAATGGACTGCTAGGATCCTTCAGCCCCTAATTACAGATATATATTATACCTCAATCGATAAAAATATCAAGAGAGTAACAAAAGGTATATAGTCAATATGATCCGCAACGGATATTAAAGGAGAAACGAAGGACTTAACTATCGAAATATTAATACGCGTGAACATTGAAAAATAGCCAATTTGAATAATGAAATGGATATTTTGAATAATGGAATCGACTGCTAGGACCCTTCAGCTCCTAATTACAGACATATATTATACCTCAATTTAAAGTTTATCAAGAGAGTAACAAAAGGTATATAGTCAATATGACCCGCAACGGATATTAAAGGAGAAACGAAGGACTTAACTATCGAAATATTAATACGCGTGAACATTGAAAAATAGCCAATTTTGAATAATGAAATGGATATTTTGAATAATGGAATCCACTGCTAGGACTTTCAGCTCCTAATTACAGACATATATTATACCTCAATTTAAAGTTTATCAAGAGAGGAACAAAAGGTATATTGTCAATATGTTCCGCAACGGATATTAGAGGAGTAGTGAAGGACTTAAATATCGAAATACGCGTCAACATTGATAAAAAGCATATTTTGAATAATGAAATGGATATTTTGAATAATGGAATGGACTGCTAGGATCCTTCAGCCCCTAATTACAGATATATATTATACCTCAATCGAAAAAAAACATCAACAGAGTAACAAAAGGTATATGGTCAATATGTACCACAACGAATATTAGAGGAGTAATGAATAAAGACTTATATATCGAAATACGCGTAAACATTGAAAAAACAGACAATTTTGAATAATGAAATGGATATTTTGAATAATGAAATAGATATTTTGAATAATGGAATGGACTGCTAGGATCCTTCAGCCCCTAATTACAGATATATATTATACCTCAATCGATAAAAATATCAAGAGAGTAACAAAAGGTATATAGTCAATATGACCCGCAACGGATATTAAAGGAGAAACGAAGGACTTAACTATCGAAATATTAATACGCGTGAACATTGAAAAATAGCCAATTTTGAATAATGAAATGGATATTTTGAATAATGGAATCGACTGCTAGGACCCTTCAGCCCCTAATTACAGATATATATTATACCATAATCGAAAGTTTATCAAGAGAGGAACAAAAGGTATATTGTCAATATGTTCCGCAACTGATATTAGAGGAGTAATGAAGGACTTAAATATCGAAATACGCATTTAACATTGAGAAAAAGCATATTTTGAATAATAAAATGGATATATTGAATAATGGTATGGACTGCTAGGACCCTTCAGTCCCTAATTACAGATATATATTATACCTCTATCGAAAGTTTATCAAGAGAGCAACAAAAGGTATATAGTCAATATGTTCAGCAACGGATAGTAGAGGAGTAACAAAGGATTACGATATCGAAATACGCGTCAACATTGAGAAATAGCCAATTTTGATTAATGAAATGGATATTTTGAATAAAAGAATAGACTGCTAGGATCCTTCAGCCCCTAATTACAGATATACATTATACCTCAATCCAAAGCTTACCAAGAGAGGAACGAAGGTATATAGTCAATATTTTCCGCAACGGATAATAGAGGAGTAACGAAAGACTCAAAATATCGAAATACACGTGAACATTGAAAAATGGCCAATTTTGAATAATAAAAATATCAAGAGAGCAACAAAAGGTTAATAATCAATATGATCCGCAACGGATATTAAAGGAGTAACGAAAGACTTTTCTATCGAATTATTAATACGCGTGAACATTGAAAAAATGAAACGGATATTTTGAATAATAGAATCGACTGCTAGCTAGGACCCTTCAGCCCCTTATTACAGATATTATATTATACCTCAATCGAAAGTTTATCAAGAGAGAACAAAAGGCATATACTCAATATGTTCTGCAACGAATAGTAGAGGAGAAACGAAGGATTTAAATAATGCTAGATATTACAGATATATATATTGTATACCTTATTCGAAAGCTTATCAAGAGAGGAAAGTTATGTAGTCAGTATATTCCGCAACGGATATAACAGGAGTAAAGAAGTACTGAAATATCGAAATACGTGAACATTGAAAATAGCCAAATTTGAAAAATGAAATGGATATTTAAAATAATGGAATGGCTTCCTAGGACCCTTCAGACCCTAATTTCAGATAAACATTATACCTCAATCGAAAGCTTATCAAAAATGGTACAAAAGGTAATATATATATATATCAATATGTTCCGCAAAGGATATTAGAGGAGTAACGATGGACTTAAATATCGAAATAAGCGTGAACATTGTAAAATAGCCAATTTTGAATAATGAAATGGATATTTTAAATAGTATGAATAATAACGGACTGCTATGACCCTTCAGCCCTTAATTTCAGATATATATAATACCGCAATCGAGCTTATCAAGAGAGGAACAAAAGGTATATTGTCAATATGTTCCGCAACGGATATTAGAGGAGTAACGAAGGACTTAAATATCGAAATATGCGTCAGCATTGAGAAATAGCCAATTTTGAATAATGAAATGGATATTTTGAATAATGGAACGGATAGGACACTTCGAGCCCCTATTTACAGATATATATTATACCTAAATTCGAAAGCTTTATCAAGAGAGGAACAAAAGGTATATAGTCAATATGTTCCGAAACGGATATTCCATAGAACGAAGTACTAGAATAGTACGAAATACTGAAATGAAAATAGAATTTTGAATAATAAATGATATTTTGTATAATGGAATGGACTGCTAGAGCCTCAGCCCCTATTACAGATATATATTATACCTCAATCGAAAATTGATCAAAAGGTTTATAGTCAGTATGTTCCGCAACGGATATTAGAGTAGTAACGGATGACTGAAATATCGAAATGATAAAAAATAAATGAGATTTTTGTAAGTTTATGCAGTGTTTATATCAGGCTATGTTAACTGCCATAGACATGGTAAGCCGCAATGATATAAGGGGTAAAAATCAAATAATCTTATTTAATCTTCATGACGACAATTTTTGTGGGTAGTAATCAACCTATGTTTAAATGTTTAACACCACAGAAACAACTTACAGTGCATTTATAACAATTTATAACGTTTTTCATATGAAGGCGGGAAAAGCTAAAAATAGCTCATATTCAGATTTAAGGCTCTTAATTTGAAAAATTTGCCTTGTCCTCCAAAATAGATAAAAATATGGCTACTACTATTTCAAATGATCAGTTGAGACCAAAAAATAAATTGTTTTCTGAATTTGACCTTTCTGTTCAACCAATATTTGCAATTTTCACAGCTTTCTAAATATTTTACATTAAGTTTAACTTCAAAGAAACCAGGTATATCCTTAATTGTACATGTATCAGCTTTCTACGTGCCAATTTTCACCATACATTTAAAGCCTTCAAACAAAATAACTGACCTTCAAATAGAGGTACAACAAAACAAAACCTGGTTTTCTGGAAATCTAAAATTAGTATATTATGGTGCGCATTAATCCTCAATTTTTAATGCAAACTCAAAGACAAGTAAATTTTTGGCTCAAAATGATCTTGATATATTTCACTTTCAACAAAAGTTTCATTTCTGCAAATTTGTTGGTTAGTTTAAGTAAACAAGGACATCAAACGCACTATTTTGTGTCAGAGTAGGGTTACTTTTACATACGTTCTAAATTGGAGGGAGTAATTGGTGGTCTGACACCTAAAGAGTAGGTTATAAAGTTATCATTCATTATATTGACAATGACTTAATGATTGACTTAGTTGTTGCCATATATCACTAGATTTCATTAAACTTATATTAGTTTAAGTTTGATTTTGCAAGTGTCGTAATTAATGATTATTGTTTACATTTCAGATTGTAGCAAGCTATAATTTAGAAAAAGACTTCAACAAGGAAGATAACAGTGAGAACCTTTTATTATTATCTGCCCTTTATTTATTTTCCAATTTAAGAATATGAGTTATCCTTCTTTGAAATTTTATCTAGCTTTGCACATTTATTTAAAAAAAAAATATTTTTAGCCTTCATCCAAACAAACAATCAAATTTGGTGTTATATTTCTTTAGCAATGAGGTTGCACTTATTTTTGGAATTTTAATTTTTACTTAATATCGCTACTAGAAGGACGTACACCTGTAACACCTGTAACATCAAAAGTATTAGAATAAAGTAACCTATAATATTAAAAGTGTTATAGAATGAAGTAAACCCGTAACACTAGCAGTATAAGAATGAAGAACAAAATTGTGTGATAATGAGGTACACCTATATCATCAAAAGTGTTAAAATAAGTACACCTGTTACCATGGTAACATTAAGACTATTAGAATAAAGTAAAAGTATGTACACATGTTACCATGGTAACATCAAAATTATTAAAATAATGTACACCTGTTACCATGGTTACACCAAAGTATTAGAATCAGGTAAGTAAAAGTAAAAATGTATATATAAAGTTCAAGTGCATAATTAAAAATAACCTATCCTCTAAATCTCAATTGACTGCTGACCAGGAACACAAGCTACTCTTAGAATATAAAAATGGCCATCAGGCTGCAAATAAAGGAACAACTGCCTTTAAATAATTGGTGATACATATAGGAATACTATCTTGAAAGAGCTTTGTGGATAGTTGGTTACATAGTATTTTGGATAAATTAATATTACGAATATATGGTGTATGATAAATAGATCTGTATGCACACATACATATATCTAATCAAAAGGAAAGCAATAGTTTTGCTTTTTTGCCATCTTCAATCCACAGTTTTGTGGACAAACTATACGTTTCCTTTACCGGTCATATAAAACATACCATTTGAAGGAAACAAAAGATTCCACTGTGTCTGGGTTAAAACTTTTCTGAATTTTAAGTCATCAAGAGCGTTGTAGTTTGTATTCAGTGTTGAAGGTAGGTAGGTAGGTGGAAAATTTCTGTCAAAATAAGTACGGACTGCTCTTGGTGCCACTCCTTTCAATAACAAAGCTAATCGTATATAATTCTCTTCTTCTTCCAAGAGGGAAGCCATCATTTAAAAAATCTTTCTTTGTACGATTGAAACCTATAACATTCTTGAATTATGGTCCGTTCCTTCCTGAAAAATAAATGTTTTTCTATATATAGTTTTTTATAACACAACCTAGCTTTGAAAGTGCTAAAAGCTATATTTCCTTATTTTCATATTGATTGCAGGGTTAACTCGTGATGTCCAGATGTAGTATAATGTGGTTATGGGTTTGTATGTATACCATACGAGAGTAAAAGCGTGTGATGTTATTAATAAATGATAACGATGAACGCTTGGATACACCTCTTTCAAAGTCATTACACAACATTCCCATATACCTGACCAAATTATATCATGGATATAATAGCAAATTGATTGCTGCTAGCTTAATGTCTCGTTGTATATATTTTAAGCATATTTAGCTCAAAAGATACGATATAACACTAAAATTGAGAATGAAAATGGGGAATGTGAAAGAGACAACAACCCTACCAATTAAAAAAATCAACAGCAGAAGGTCACCAACAGGTCTTCAATGTAGCGAGAAATTCCCGCACCCGGAGGCGTGCTTCAGCTGGCCACTAAACAAATATATACTAGTTCAGTGATAATGAACGCCATACTCATTTCCAAAGTGTACACAGGAAACTAAAATTAAAATAATACAAGACTAACAAAGGCCAGAGGCTCCTGACTTGGGACAGGCGCAAAAATGCGGCGGGGTTAAACATGTTTGTGAGATCTCAACCCTCCCCATATACCTCTTTATGTTAATTATATTCCTCCTAGCAATTAATTTATCCGTATACAAGTTTCTGAATACATATAAATGTATATGAAAACTGATTGCAACTAGAAGATTTCAGGGCGCAGCTTGATACGACCGCAGCGGTCGAACTCTTAACAATTGGGACCAGTATGGACACAACATTGAAGCTTGATACAGCTCTGAATTTGGATTGTGATTAAATATTTTACACAGGATAGGTTTCTGCCACAGAAAGAATGTGGTCTATTTGAACTTAAAAATCTAAATACATGGATTGATTCAGCATATCAAAGAACCCCAAAAAATTGAATTTTGATGTAATCAAACAAAGTTTAATTTCGAACCCTTTTGACATTAATGTGGACCAATTTGATTACGGGATGTAACAATGAAAAATCTAAACACATGGTTAGATTTAGCATATGAAAGAACCCTATATATTCAATTTTTGTTGAAATCAAACAAGGTTAAATTTTGGACCCCAATTTGGACCAACTTGAAAACTGGGCCCATAATAAAAAATCTAAATACATAGTTCAGCAAATTTAAATTTTGGACCCTTTCGAACTTAATGTAGACTAATTTGAAAACAGGATCAAAAATTGAAAATCGAAAACACAGTTATTAGATTTGGCATATCAAAGAACCCCAATAACTCGATTGTTGTGTTATGCAATTTTCCTCAATAATTAGTGGTAATAGAATGTGATACCAAAGTTCGATTTTTGTATATTCATTTTGAGTCTTATTATCATTCTCAAGGACCTTTTGACTTTATTGTATGTGTTTACGCCTCAAAATTTACTGTGAGTGTATACAACCCTGTTCATTTGGAAATATTTGGAGGAAATGATTGCAGTAGAATAAAATTCAAATAAAATGAATTTAATGCTTAAGGTAATTAAAACTTAAACTGGATTTTACTGAGAAATTTTCTGATTCGATATGACACGCTTTTGAACTTCTTAAAACATAGCTGATTGTATAGTTGTTTGATTCTCTAATTTTATTTTTGTTCCCTTGATTTATTTATTTACTTTAGTAGATACTTTTCTTCGTCATGATAGTGATCGATATTTTCTTATTTCTTTTGCACTCCCGGGTAGGCTAAAGCGGTTACTGTACTATTTCCGTGGAAGCACTGATGCGTCAAGGATGTCAAACGCTCGGTACTGATGTCTGGCCATATATCTTTTATGGTGGACAGTAAAGTATAGGAATTTTTGTTGGAATTCTGTATACCATTTTTTCCCTTATTTCATTATCTGCTTCTTTTCATATGTGTGTTTTTCGTTTTACTGTTTCCATTGGTTTGTAGCTGCTGTTGATTCAACGTAGACTGTGTCATGGTCTGATAAACCTTGTACTAAGGTAAGGACATATACTTCAACATCGTACATTATTTGGCCTTTTTAACTTTTTTTTATTCGAGCGTCACTGATGATTCTTTTGTAGGCGAAACGCGCGTTTGGCGTAAATATGAAATTTCAATCCTAGTATCTATGATGAGTTTATTTACAACTACTGGGTCGATGCCACTGCTGGTGGGATTTATTTCCCCGAGGGTATCACCAGCCAATAAGTCAGCACTTCAGTGTTGACTTGAGTTATCATTGATATGTTTAAAATCATAAATTTACTGTTAACATAATTTTAAATATTCGAATTACTTACGCTTTTCTACACCAGGAATAGATTACCTTAGCTGTATTTGCCAAAAAAATTAGGAATTTTGGTCCTCAATGCTCTTCAACTTCGTACTTTATTTGGCCTTTTTAACATTTTCTTTATTCGAGCGTCACTGATGAGTCTTTTGTAAACGAAACGCACGTCTGGTGCAAATATGAAATTTCAATCCTGGAATCTATGATGAGTTTATTTATCGCAGTCTTTGGTGGTTTGAAAGGAACATATTTATAGTGTAATGTCGAGACATATAGTGAAATGTAACAGTTGTTGACCATTACTAGTATAAATACTATATGGGCACAGATGATTTGGTCTGACCCCTCCCCCTTTTCTCTGGGGATTAAGAAAGAAGACATCTGGCCGTGAAGTGTGTGAAATCGAAAGTAAACTGTCTTTGTAAATAATCCTTGTCATTGGTAGGGTAAATCTGATAGTTGTTGATCATTATATACTATATAAAGACAGAAAATGTAATCTTACCCCTGTCTGCCCTCTTTCCCATAATATAAAGAAATAATACATCTGACTTGTGAAGTCCTGTAAAATCGAAAGTAAACTTACCTTTTAAATAATCCTTGTCATCTGTTTCAATTTGTTTAGATAAAACTGAACATTAACCACTCCTATTGTTAATCTTTACTGTGACAGGATATACTTTGTTTAAAATCAAATGGAAAGAATGTCGACAATCAACGTATATCTCCAATAATCCTGCGCCCTCTAGTGGCCTACCTTCATAACAACGAAGTGTTTAAATACCTTGACTACCTGTAACGTGTGTAAATCCCCTGGTCTAATTTTAGATTTAACCTCGGTGTTGTACTCAGTTCTTTGTTTTGTTTTCCTGTTTTTTTTTGCGCGGATATGTTTTTTGTGTGATAGAGATTAGATGTCCAGACTTCAATATCTAACATCATTCAGACAATATTTCTTCAAGATTGTGAAATATTTCTTACTTTAATCTTATTTTATTCAATTCCAATATTTGGTTTACAGTAACTTCAATTATTCCTTATTATTTCTTTACAATTGATATCTGTTTAGGTTTTTCAATTAAACAGTTCTATATTCATAGTTTACTTACAAAAAAGTATCTTTGATAAAAATATCGGAGTCCTTCTGGTGTGTGCCTTTTTTCATTATTATTTTAATATCTTTTTGATCATTATTTAAATTTAATCACAATGACGTTGAAAGTCTGACAATTTAAAATAAATCTAGTGATTTTGTTGAGACAGCTTGGGAAATGTGACAGTTGTTGGTCAGTATATATTATATGGCGACAGAAGAAATCATTTTAACACCTCCCACGTTTCCCAGGAAATAAAGGAAGGGTTGGACAATATATCCTTGTATATATTAGGGTTTGCATTTCTAAATATTCAACATGTTCAAAACATATGAAATGAGTGATGCAAGGAGATATCACCTGCTAATTTCTCTCTCTGCAATGTCTTTACCCTAGGACAAAGTTCATCAGACCATGAAACAGTCTACGTTGATTCACCAGTAGATGCAAACCGATTGAAAAAACAAAGCGAAAAACGCTATGGAAAAAAGCGGACGTTAACCAATTAAAAAAACTTACTCGACTTCACTGTCGTTTACAAAGATGTGGCTTCTAAGGCTTAATTTGTAACCGCTTTAGCCAACCCCGGAATATAAGAGATAAAATCACTATTATGACAAAAGAAAATGATTTAAAAATAAACAAGGGACAACACAATTAATTAAAAACTGTAAGGCAACTGAAAATCTGTTTTTTATAAATATTATATTTAACCTCGGTGTTGTCCTGAGTTTTTCTGCGGGTATCGTTTTTTTTTCGTGTGATAGAGACGCAATGTCCAGACTTCGATATTATAACATCATCCAGACAATATGTGTTTTTGATTGGTGGAAATTTCGTGCTTTAATATTATTGTCTGATATACTTAGTAATAGGGTATAAGCATATTTTGATGTGGACAGCCCGTTTGTAAGGAAGACATCAAGGCCATTGGAGAGGCGGATTGGTAAATCTGATAGTTAATGGTCATTATACACTATATAGAGATAAACATTTGATCTTGCCCTACCTTCCTTTTTCCCATTATATAAAGGAGGAAGACATATGGCCTGTGAAATCGAAAGTAAACTTACTTTGTAACTAATCCTTGTCATCTGATTCAAATTTTTAAGACAAAAATGTATCGTTACTGTGACTGGATAAACTTTGGATTATTTGTTGACAATCAATTTATATCTCCAATAATCCTGCGCCCTCTAGCGACCTATTTTAACCTTCAGGACAACGGGGTATTTAAATTCCTTGACTATCAGTAACGTTCAGGGATGTATTAATACCACCCTGGTCTATTTTAAGTTATTTCATCTAACCTCGGTGTTTTTCCTAAGGTTTTTTGCGGGGATAGTTTTTCTCGTGTGATGGAGACGCAACGTGACCCAGACGTCGATATCTAAAAATCATCCAGGCAATATTTCGATCGATTATGGGAATATTCGTACTTTAATATTATTTCATTCAATTTTTATGTTTGATTTACAGTAACTAGTTATTTCTTTACAATTGATGAAATGTTTCGGCTTTTAAGTCAAACATTTCTAAATTCATAGTTCCTTACAGAAAACGTAGTATTTCAATAAAGATATCCAAGTCCTTCTGATGTGAGCCTTTTTTCAATACATCAATTTTTTAATTACCTTTTTATCATTATTTTAATGTTATTACTTTGACGTTGAAAGTCTGGCAATTCTGAAAGTTGAGCAAATGTACTTGTCTCTCACAATATAGTCTATATACTGTTAATGAAATTTTAACATTTTCTAGAGTATGTTCTTGTGAAACTATAAACTAAAATAAAATATATTCAACGTAACACATTTCTACTTGAACGAGACAAAAACCGATAAAAGAACATCGAAGATATATCAATAAAAATTTAACAACTAGGATCTAAACTATAAATGTGACGCGAACCCTTTCGGTTCGTATAACAGACGGACGCCGAAATGAGGAACCTATATAAAATTGAGAAAGGAAATGGTGAATATATATGTCAAAGCGACAACCACCCGACCATAGAGCAGACAACAGCCGAAGGCAACCAATGGGTATTCAATGTAGCGAGAATTCCCGCACCCGTAAGTGTCCTTCAGCTGGCCCCTAAAAATATGCATACTAGTACAGTGATAATGGACGTCATACTAAACTCCGAATTATACACAAGAAGCTGAAATTTAAAATCCTACAAGACTAACAAAGACCAGAGGCTCCTGACTTGGGACAGGCGCAAAAATGCGGCGGGGTTTAACATGTTTGTGAGATCTCAACCCTCCCCCTATACCTCTAGCCAATGTAGAAAAGTAAACGCATAACAATACGCACATTAAAATTTAGTTCAAGAGAAGTCCGAGTCTGATGTTAACACATATTTTGATGGGTAATTGAATTTCTTATATATATCTTGACACGCTTAATCTTATTAATATACTATGTGTTCATACCACATCTTTTTTTTTATATCATATATATATATATTCATTTATCATATTCTTATAGAAAATAATGGTATAATTGTACCCCATGATAAATCTTATTTGTAGATGTATTTATTCATTGAATTTGAAGAGTTGCCTTATCCGTGTGATATAACTTTTGTTATCAACTGCTTCCGGTTCATATCAACTGCTTCAGTTTCATATCAACTGCTTCCGGTTATTATCGCGTGCTTTGTTGTAACGTATGGATGACATTTCGACGTCATTCGGAAAATTCCGGAAAATAAACCTCACTGGTACGTTTCTTTGTGTAAAACATAACAAAGTTGGATACAAAAAAAATATTAGGAATCAGAAAAATATACTATTAAAAAATGCAAAAAAATATTACAACAAAAGCATTTTTGCAAAGTTTTAAAAATAGTTTTTGTCTGTTGAAGTAAATGATAAAAAGATTTTTCATTTCAGACCCCTTATCAGCCCATGGTCAAAATCATGCTGATATCTTGACCTAACGCTGATAAGAGGTCTGATATGAAAAATGCCATGTTATAATCTATATCTATCAAATATTTATTATGTCTTAGATTTAAACTGCAATTGTTTGTACATGTTACGGAGCAAATGAATATTTCGATCATACGCGTATGATTATGACTATATTTATATCGTCCGATACGCGTATGGTCGGACCATACGAGTATTTACTTAAAATTCTTCTCTAGATGTCAGTACGGGGTTTTGTCTAAGTTTTCTTGTTGGAATTCCGTACATTTTTTCATTAGTTTCTCTTTTCCATAGAACTAGCTGTTTTTAGTTTTACTGATCCATCGATTTACAGCTGGTGGTGATTTAATGAAGACTGCGTCATGGTCTAATAAACCTGGTAACAGGGTAAGGAAATGAATGTGGTGATGAGGATTGGGCGGTTTGCCAGGAACAAGTAGCGTTATGTCGTCAAGATGAACGGGGAAAGGAACAATAATAGTGGTTATCATGATATACTGTATGGAGACTTTGATGTGCCCCCAATGTCCATGAAATAAAGAAAGATTACATCTAACATTTTTACAGTGTTAATGCAAATAGGCCTTGTCATCTGTTTCAATCTTATTAAAATGAAACTGCATGTACTTTAACCGCTGCGGCTGTAAGTCTTTACTGTGACTGTAAAACGGTTTTAAATTATCTTTTTATGATTAAATTATAACTTGAATATGTTTACGCCCTCTAGAAGGGTATCGGGATCGTTCGCCCTAATAACATGTTCGCCCTGGGTACGTTTGCCCTGAGTTCGTTCGCCCTACTATAAGATATTGATATTCAGGGCATTGAAGTTGAAAAAACTTATTCAGATATTTCTATGGTATATATTCTTGAAATTTATGGAAACGGGGAAATATTTAAAAGTTTATGGCTTGTTTAGGATCGTTAATTGTTCAATGACAAAATAATTCGAATCACTGATTATTGTGATACTTGTCTTTTGATGGATTATTAATAAAAATCAAACGTTTTGTTTTGATCAAATATTCAGCTTGAAATTAATAAACACAATGATGTACGAACTTTAAATCATGAAACGGATTTCAAGTTCATTATTAAACTCGGAGACAGTCCTAGTCTCAGTTATACTGCATACATTCATGATTGACTGAATACAATTATTTTGTTAACAAATATCAATAAAGAGAAATACGTATACCAATTCTACTCTGTAAATCAAAGAGAAAATGATAAAATGATTGCGACAATATAAATATTCTGCCAACTTGTTAACAAACTTTAACATATTTTGTTCAAATACTTAAAATTATGCGACTGGACAACAAATAGAAAAAAATAAAAGATCTGGGCGAATGGACCCTGGGCGAACAGGTATCAGGGAGAACACGTAGTATGGCGAACGTGAATCAGGGCGAACAGACCCGGATACCTCTAGCAGCCTACTACAACCTTCATAACAATGGGGTTTTCAAAAACCTTGACTACCTGTCACGTTTATAGAGTGTGTAAATACCCTTGTCTATATTTAGCTATTGTACTTAACTTGTCATATGCGCTCAGATGGGAGAATACTTTCAAAACATCCGTTTTTATCATCCTTATCATGTTTAAATTGTCTCAGTTTGATGTCGTAGGTCTGAAGGTTCTGCAAATTAAGCAAACACACTTGTCTCTAACAAATGTCCATGTTTATTGTTAATTGACGTTTATATGTATATCGGGTATTTCACGGTTTACGAACATGGAAAAAATGTCAATGATAACTGCTAGTACAAGCAATATAACAATATGAGACTCAAAATTTTTCGTGCGTACAACAGACTTCGAAAGGGGATGACCCGCAACATATTTTTTGTATAGTAAAGTTAGTAAACTTGGCTTTATATAAAAAATTAACAAAATGCGAAATCTCTTTCATTTCTTTTAGAAGATAATTTTCATTATTTTGTCAATACTTTTGCAATTACATCTATAGCATGGTTTGGTGCTAACCTTTATGGTTCAACTACAAGTCACGTTGATACGTATGCAAAAATATCAACTGGTTTTAATGTATTGAAACATCAGACATTTCAAATCCAATCATTTTCTTTGAATATAAACTGTTATTCATTAAATTATAATTTTAACAAGCTGAAATGGTTCAGCCAATGGTTCAGAACTCCTACCCTAAACTTGCTACTTTTTCTCCATAGAACAAAACATAATGTGCATGTAACAAAATTCAAAGCAATTGAATGTGAAGTTCGATAACAAAGTAATATAGATGTACAAACTCTAAAATCACGTTGGGAGCAAATATATAAAACTTTTTTATATAAATAACAGATATTCCGTTCATGTAATGTTTCATACCCATGAGACGTCATAATGGTCTGGTTTGGTGGCCTGATATAATTTATGATTTGTGCCATAACGATAAAATGTTGTTTATTAATATGGATCTTATCTTATAAATTCAATTCTTAAATGTCATATTTTTCATAATTCATAACAACTGAACATGGGACTCAAGTACACGAATGCCCCACTCCCACTATCATTTTCAATGATCAGTGGACCGTGAAATTGGGGTAAATCCTCTAATTTGACATTAAAATAAGAAAGATCATATCATAGGGAACATGTGTACTAAGTTTCAAGTTGATTGGATCAACTTCATCAAAAACTACCTTGACCAAAAACTTGAACCAAAACTTTAACTTGAAGCGAAACAGATGGACAAACGAACAGGGGGACGACGAATGGACGCATAGATCAGAAAACATAATGCCCTTCTACTATCGTAGGTAGGGCATAAAAAACGGTATTTCAATATAACCTGACAAAATAAAGTTGATCATTTATCAACCAACCTACGTAACAAATGGAAAACATCTGCCTTACTCCTCTTGATACAAAGAAGAGAATGGTGGTTAAATCTTATTTTCATTTGCCTTATAAGCCTGGGTTTTTATGTGTAATGTATTTTGATAGTTTCATGCATGTTAATGATTTTTTAACTTTGTTCAAGGGTTTCAAAGCATTCATGTAGAGGAATCTGAGATTATTCGAATCGGTGAAAATATCATACGACTGATATTATTCAGGTAAAAGTATCAATATGTGGACGGACTTCCTTTCATTTTATTTTTGGTGAATTATAAATAAATTAATAATAATGACTATGCAGTACATATCAAACATGTGTTAGGGAATTTAGAATGGAGAAATAACAGATTTTTTTAATACAAAACACTCATCTCCTAGACTTTTCATTAAACTTTGAAAAACCTGTCTCCCCGCATTGGCATATGTTTTAATTGTTATTAAACCTTATGCAATACGAACTAGAGGCTCTCAAGAGCCTGTGTCGCTCACCTTGTCTATGTGCATATTAAACAATGGACACAGATAAATTCATAACAAAATTGTGTTTTGATGATGGTAATGTGTTTGTACATCTTACTTTACTGAAAATTCTAGTTGCTACAATTATCTCTATCTATAATGAACTTGGTCCAGTAATTACAGTGGAAAATATTTTCGAAACATCTACAAAAATTTATGAAAAATGTTAAAAATTGACTATAAAGGGCAGTAACTCCTAAAGGGGTCAACTGACCATATCGGTCGTGTTGACTTATTTGTAAATCTTACTTTGCTGAACATAATTGCTGTTTACTGTTTATCTCTATCTATAATATTATTCAAGATAATAACCAAAAACAGCAAAATCTAATTAAAATTACACAAACGGGTTGTTCGATTCATCTGAAATTTTCAGGGCAGATAGATCTTGACCTGATAAATAATTTAATCCCATGTCAGATTTGCTCTAAATGTTTTGGTTTTTGAGTTACAAATGTATTTAAGCCAAAAACTGCATTTTACCCCTATGTTCTATTTTTAGCCATGGCGGCCATCTTGGTTGGTTGACCGGGTCACCGGACACAATTTTTAAACTAGATACCCCATTGATGATTGTGGCTAACTTTGGTATACTTTGGCCCAGTAGTTTCAGAGGAGAAGATTTTAGTAAAGGTTAACGACATGGACGACAACGACGGACGACGCCGGAGGCAAAGTGATGAGAAAAGCTCACTTGGCCCTTCGGGCCAGGTGAGCTAAAAAGGTATGTCAGTGTTAGTTTCATTCATATATTTCTGAATCTATTCAGATTTACAGATGTCATAATACACAGTAATACAGTCCAAACTAGCTTGCATTTCAAATTTTCTTGGCCCAGTAGTTTCAGAGGAGAAGATTTTTGTAAAGGTTAACGTCACGGACGACGACGCCTGATGAAGCCGGACACAAAGTGATAAGAAAAGCTTACTTGGCCCTTTGGGCCAGGTGAGCTAAAAAGATATGTCAGTGTTAGTTTCATTCATATATTTCTGATTCTATTCAGATTTACAGATGTCATAATACACAGTAATACAGTCCAAACTAGCTTGCATTTCAAATTTTCTTTAATATTATTGATCATATTATTTGTCATCTTGTTGACTGGCTTTTTATTTTTGTTGATTATTTTTAAAAGTTTGAAGATATGCAGTACAGGTGTTCAGTACCATACAGCACTGCTTCTATTCAGGCTACATTTAATATATAAAAAAAATTGGTTTCCCTAAATTTTTCCAATTTGCTTTATTGTGATGTTTGTTTTTTCAAGAAAAAGACTACCAGTAATTATTTATTTGTCAGCAAGGTTTATGCCTTGGCTGTATTGTCAATAGTTTTGATTATTTACATAACTTCATTTCAAAATGACTCAAAATCTAGTGTAAAGTCCTAATTTAAGCATATTTTTAGAAACTGTCATATCAAAATTTCAAGTTTAAAGTGGCCACAACTTCATGATAAACTACCTTAAGCCAAAACATTAACCTGATACAAAATCGATGAATGAAAAGATGTGATATGATTGCCAATGAGACAACTATCCAATAAAGTTCAAATGAAGTGGATATAAACAATTATATGCAAAGGTATGGCCTCCAACAATGAGAAAACCCAATGCCATATGGTCTTCTATAAAAGGCCCCATAATAAACATTTTGCTAAGAAACATTACAAATACACAATAATGAAATATCTCAATTATAAACTTGAAAATCTAAATATTACTGTTGCATCATGAACCAGATGCTCCGCAGGGCGTAGCTTTATACGACTGCAGAGGTTGAACCCTGAACGGTTGGGGCAAGTATGGACACAACATTCTAGCTGGATTCAGCTCTAAATTTGGATTGTGATTAAATAGTTGACACAGCATAGGTTTCTGACACAGAATGAATGTGTTCTAATGAACTTAAAATTTTTGTTTTCTCTTAGAGCAATTCACTATGCTGTTGAATATTAATCCTCTCAAAAAAATGTTTGAAGAAATTTTCTTTTTTATTTATGAAATTTCAAATGAGAAAAATTGATCCCAATTTTTTTAATCACATCCCCCTTTCCCTTATTCCAAAACTAATCTCAATTAAAATTTCTAATGGAGTTTGCAACAATAACTACTCATTTAAATACATCATAAAATATTAAGATGTAAAAAAAACTGCTTGTTATCACTGAATGGTAAAGATTATTTTAATTTATCAGTTGGTAGTAAAAAGTGAATATACATTGTATATTGTATATAACAAAGATTTAAGTTGATTCTGGACAAAGAAAGATAACTCCAATTAAAAAAAAATCTTGCTATTGCACAATATTTTGCAATTAGATATTTCTTGCTTACTATTCTGGACAAAGAAAGATAACTCTAATTAAAAAAAAATTTGCTATTTCACAATATTGTGCAATTAGATATTTCTTGCCATTGCGCAATACTGTGCAATTGAAAAGACTTGCTATTGCACAATACTTAATATAATAATTTTAGATCCTGATTTGGACCAACTTGAAAACTGGGCCCATAATAAAAAATCTAAGTACATTTTTGGATTCAGCATATCAAAGAACCCCAAGATTTCAATTTTTGTTGAAATCAGACTAAGTTTAATTTTGGACCCTTTGGACTTTAGTGTAGACCAATTTGAAAACAGGACCAAAAATGAAGAATCTACATACACAGTTAGATTTGGTATATCAAAGAACCCCATTTATTAAATTTTTGATGAAATCAAACAAAGTTTAATTTTGGACCCCGATTTGGACCAACTTGAAAACTGGGCCAATAATCAAGAATCTAAGTACATTTTTAGATTCAGCATATCAAAGAACCTAACTGATTCATTTTTTGTCAAAATCAAACTAAGTTTAATTTTGGACCCTTTGGACCTTAATGTAGACCAATTTGAAAACGGGACCAAAAGTTAAGAATCTACATACACAGTCATGACAGTTAGATTCGGCATATCAAAGAACCCCAATTATTCAATTTTGATGAAATCAAACAAAGTTTAATTTTGGACCCTTTGGGCCCCTTATTCTGTTGGGACCAAAACTCCCAAAATCAATACCAACCTTCCTTTTATGGTCATAAACCTTGTGTTTAAATTTCATAGATTTCTATTTACTTATACTAACGTTATGGTGCGAAAACCAAGAAAAAAGGCTTATTTGGGTCCCTTTTTGGCCCCTAATTCCTAAACTGTTGGGACCTTAACTCCCAAAATCAATACCAACCTTCCTTTTGTAGTCATTAACATTGTGTTTAAATTTCATTGATTTCTATTTACTTAAACTAAAGTTATTGTGCGAAAACCAAGAATAATGCTTATTTGGGCCCTTTTTTGGCCCCTAATTCCTAAACTCTTGAAACCTAAACTCCCAAAATCAATCCCAACCGTTCTTTTGTGGTCATAAACCTTGTGTCAAAATTTCATAGATTTCTATTAACTTAAACTAAAGTTATAGTGCGAAAACCAAGAAAATGCTTATTTGGGCCCTTTTTGGCCCCTAATTCCTAAAATGTTGGGACCAAAACTCCCAAAATCAATACCAACCTTCCTTTTGTGGTCATAAACCTTGTGTTAAAATTTCATAGATTTCCATTCACTTTTACTAAAGTTAGAGTGCGAAAACTAAAAGTATTCGGACGCCGGACGACGACGACGACGACGACGCCGACGCCAACGTGATAGCAATATACGACGAAAATTTTTTCAAATTTTGCGGTCGTATAAAAATCAAGAACAAACTGCCTGCTGTGAGTCAAACCTGTACATATGATAGTATAGTAAATTATCTTACTGCAGACATTTTACATTGATCACAAAATCATGACAAAGTTCTTATTCAATAGTTTTAAGATGATTATATCTTGAGGTCCTGTAATGTTATATTTTATAATGCATTTAGTCCTAATAAGCAGCTTGTCCTAAAATATATTAATGTTAGAAATTCTTAAAAGTACAATCTACCACCAGGACACAAGTTGTTTACGTTTATTATCCCAGACTAAACTGTATGATAGGAATATGGTGATGGTTTGAATTTGCCTGCCCTATTGTTTTAAGAGTGAAGAGTTCATCTTAGCAGCACACATATTTGCAATAGGCAGGGTGTTTTTGTATTTGATTTATGATATCCTGACATTTTGAATTAAGGATCTATGTATGAATTATGGTTCAAATGTCATCAATATGTTTATAGACTATTAACAAACTGATAAAGCCCAACTAATTGAGAGGTATGTTTTAAAAAAGCCTAGAATAATTAAAGGCCATGATCATGAACAACATATAGTTGTTGATAAAATAAAACAATAAAATCTTGTTTATAATATTTAATAGTAAACTTATAGCAATATACATGTATGGTAAAATCAATGTGAGACTAATGAAAACAGTATTAAAAAACAAACAAAACAACTGTTTATCAAAAACAATATCACAAATAAAATGACAAAAACTGTCCAGTCCAGCTGGATTAAGTACCTAGGTGTATTGATAAAACAATGATAGCAATTTCAGTGCATTTCAAAAACATATTTCTAATAAGTAAGTTATTCTTTACATGATAGTGAATAAAGAATATAGGCCCATTGCAATTATGCTACTTTAACTAAAACAGTATTGATGGGAGTATTAGTTATAAATTTCTGAGAATCTGTTTCCAGGTTTGTACTGAAATTCAGGATGTTTGCTTGTCATATTTTGGATTTTTTGTCAGATTTTCGAAATCCTCAGGTTTTATCAACTTGAATGCCTTAAAATATTTTGCCCATGAACCCCCATTTTTCTTTAGTTTTTGAGAACTTTAACTGGTCAATGATAAAGCAATGAAAAATCAAGAGAGAACATTTTCCCATCAAAATTCAAAGGGCTTATATCTTGAAAACAAGCACATTGACCCCTATATTTTTTTTGCTTTTTTGATTTCTCAATTAATCCCCTATCAATATATACAAGTTTTATGGAAAGTTATTTATTTTGAAACTGAGCAGCACACTTCCTTAATACATAAATCATTCATTTCCATCCAATAATCCTTCAAAACAAGACTTTTACAGTACTTTACTTATTAGAAACAAAATTTTCACAAGTTTAGAAAAGTTTTTAATTTATTTTAAAACTCAATGAATATGGATGGGAGATAACTCTAGACGATTTAATTCTATAAAAGATGGTACAGATAATTCTTATACCTAAATCATTTTTGTAGCAAGACCATGAATTTGGTGATCCATTTTTTTCTTTTATCCTTTTTCTTAAGTATTAAATAAAAGATATATTATTTTTTTTAAAGCCTGTCTATTCATTTTCAAATTATTATGGTAACTATTGTTGTGTTTTTTTTTTTTTTAACTTTATACAAATTTTAAGCATGTTACACAATTAGTAGCTACAAAACAAGACTTATGGAATATATACTATGTTTTTACAGTTTTAACATGAAAAAAACTTATTTGTGTTATATATAAAGAACGTTTATTTAGTTTGCTTATGTTACCTTAAGTAAGGCTGATGATATTCATTAGTATTCTTTTCTATTCATTCAGCTATTTTGTAGTACTATTATACAGGAAAACAAAAGAAATACTTTATTGACAATTAATCTGTAAGCAGAAAATTTAATTCAAATCTAACATTAAAAAATAATGAAATTAACAAAGTACATGAACAAAAATGTTTTGGTTAGTTACAAGCAAACATGTGGAAACAGAGTATATTTAATATTAGGTCAGTGGGCATGTTTTATTTCAAATACATGGATAATAGTAGAGCTTGGTTACTTTGAAATTACTTTACTTTGTTAACAAACCATAACAGTAATTTTTCATCATGCTTTAAGGATGTACTTAAGTGAGGTTTTGGAATTTGTGTCAAATGTTTGGACTCCTTGGTGTTTTTCCATACAATACAAGGTAAAATATTTTGCCACATAACACCCATTTATTTTTTCATATAAAATTCAATAGCTTAAAGGTCATTTACCAAAATTTTAGAAGATTCTTGATTTTCTTTCTTTTGTTTCGAGACCCAAATAATACCAATGCAGGTATAAGGTAAAAGTCTGAGTCAGCCTTTTCACGCCGTATTTTAAATCTCAAATATCTCAAAAAGGAGGTCCATGACCTATCAATATTTTTAGCTTATTTTTATCCTTATGAATGCTCTACCAGCTTATAGCATAAACTTTAAATTCTTGATTTATTAGTTATCAACTTATCTCACCCAAGTACATCCTTAAGACAACAACACTGTGTTGCTTATATTATTTCACATATTACAAGTAAATTGACTTGTCAAGACAAAATGTTTCAGCAGTCAGTTCATGTATGGTATACATTGACAAAGGTTTTCTTGTTAGAAGAACATTTTTATTCTGGAAATTGGAAATTTGATACATTAACAAAATCAATGATAATAAGGGTAAACAAGGCTAACAAAAATCTTTAAAAAAAATAATACATAATACATTAATTTAAGTATATCACTATTTGATTATGATAACATGTCATATTTTGGCAGCTTTACTATATTTAAGTACTAATACTAGAATTGTGTTTTTTGTTCATTATGAATTCATTAATTAGCACTGTAAATTCTCATTATATAAATTCTCAATTGTAATGAATAAAAAAAATGATATATTTCTTGTGGTCTATTTACAGTTTATGACATCAATATTTGCAATTGTTTCAAATTTATCATAAGTTATTTCAAACGAGAAACATGACTTTTGTGTACATAGAACACCATATCCTTATTGCATCATCACACTTCCAAGTTCAGTGAACTGAAGAATTTGGCATATAATTTCTAAAGTTCAAAACATAATGAATGTTTGTACTCAGTTTTGATAGGATGACAAAATAACTTCAAAGTGCCTAATCCCAAAACTTTAACCTTTTATTCGATGGTCGAACAAACTCACCCACAATCCAGAAAATGGAATATTCCTATACTTATTGAATGCATGGGAATAAAACATCAAGTATTGAAATTTATCTATAAATCAAGCTGTAACGATTTCAATACTTCACATTTTTTACATATCTGTTTATATATAACTTCAGATGGTACATTTTGGGATCTTTTTTCTTATAAATTCTGGATTCACAAAAATACACAAAAAGTTAATAATAAACATGCTATTGTCATGGTAGGTAATCTTGAGCTTGAAACTCTTCAATAAAGTTCAATAAAAATTCAAATTAATAAATAAAATAAATAAATCAAAGCATTGTAAGCGCTGTAGGCAGTTAACCAAAAACCAAGGTATGTGTAAAAAGTACACCTAACAATCGTTTCATACACCAAGTACAATTGATATACTGTTTATAATACATGTATCTGATCAACTGAAGAAAAAAACAGGAAAACTTATCATTGGCTAATGAACAATGAAAATGATGTCAAGGTCAAATGAACCCGCAAAGCTTATATGTACACCTCACGATCATTCCATATTCCAAATATAAGTGAACTATTGGTTATAGTGTCTGAGAAATGGACCAAACCACGATAATATAACATTGACCAATAAACCATTAAATGAAGTCAAGGTCAGATAAATCATTCCAGTGTAAAAAGTACACCTTACAATCACTTTATACACCAAATATAATTGATCTATTTCTTATAGTAACTGAGAAATACACCAAACAAAACTTGGTCCAGTGAACCATGACATTGAGGTCAAGGTCAGATGAAACCAACCAGTCAGACATGTACACCTTACAATCATCCAATACACCAAATAGAGTTGGCCTATTGTTTATAGTTTATAATTTGATATACGCATTTGAGCCCATTACTTGAATCTTGATCACTGATCCATGAAAAGAGGTCGAGGTCAGGTTGGCCTTACCTGCCGGACATATAGACGGTGCAAGGAACTTATATATCAAATATAGATATCCTATTACTCATAATAAGAGAGAATTACACTTCACAAAAAAATTGGGTGTTTTCAAGCATGCTCTGAACTATTAAAATGAAGTCAAGCAAATTAGACATATGTTAGACAGAAGCTTCGTACCATAAGGTATCTACATACTATGTATGAAGCATCCAGGTCTTATACTTTTTCAAATTTAGAACTTTCTATAAAAAGTTAACGCCATCGTCAGCACCACCTCCGGATTGAAAAACTACTCGCATTCAGTGACTTTCTACTCAGGCGAGACAGAAATCATGTTTAACTGGAGGATCGGGATTTGGATAGGGTTACAGACAGGATAATAATGGACAAAAGAAATTAAAAAAAAGAAAAATGGCCAAAAAAAGAACAATTCGTACCCTCATACTTTTTTATTACAAGCACCCGCGTATATAGTAATTAAACTGACCATCAAACTCGACCCAAGGCACGTTCATGTTATTTTATCGATGAAGCAAAAGGTATGAAATGTTCAATTTGCCAGTAATTACTTTTTGTTGTACAGAGATTTTTTCAATATAAAAATAGCGCACTCTTCTGAAATTTTACCAATTTTACAGATTTTCATTATTTTGGGGGAAAGAAACAACATTGAAATATGTTTCACAAATGTCTACACACGGGGCAAAATGTATGTCTTTACAACAAATAGCATTGTACAGTCTTAAGCTGTTATCATTCCAGTTTAATCCGAATGAAAGCAGTGTAATAATGAAGTCAAAATAAAAGTTAAAAGCTGTATTCGTCTTCCTCACACAATCATGGGAGTCAGTATAAGATATGTTCTTAAGATGTACAAGATTCAATATTTTTAAAGACTGTATGTTACACTCTATGTGTCTTTGATTATATTTATCGTTGGATTGCTATTTCATTGACATATACACCACATCTCACTTTATTGACTATTATTATTTGAAAAAAACATGTCAGCATAACTGGCATTGAAACATTTCTCAATCTATTATGGTTTACTTTTGTCATAAAACTCCTTAATACAGTCATTATAGCAAATTAATTATTTTTTTCATATATAATTTGACATTACTCGCTTACGATAAAAGTGACGCCTCCAACATTCGAGATTATTTTATGTTTGGTAGCTATCAGGGGTGGGCATCAATTAACATTGTGTATTTATATACCGACTGATAAATAGGAGAAACCCTAATGCCTCTTAGCCATGGCGGGGTTTAAAATGCAAGTGTAAAAAGGTACGTCGTAGTAGATACATTTACTTTAGAAAACAAACTGACGACAATCATAAACAAACGAAGTCTTTCAATTGTAATCGAAAATTGATGAATGTCCGTATAAAAGTGTATTAAGATTAAGTTTAAGTCAGATTAGCTTTCATTTTGTCATAAACTGTAAAACAAAAATATTCTATTCGTTCTTCTGTCATACCATTAAAAAAAGGAAAAAGCGGAATATAAATTTGAATTCGCTATAGTAATAATCTATGAAAAATGGAAATATGGTATAAATTTCCATCAGAGACTTGATGAAAAGGATATTGTTTTGCGCGAGACATAAAATCTATTGTATTGTGATACTCAATTAAGGATGAGACAACAGTCGTAAATGATCATGCATATGTCTGTAGCATGTCAACCTATGGGCAATGCTAATTACAACTGGAAAAGAGAAAATTAAAAATCTACAGGATAGTCCGTTTAAATGTATAGTTCTGTAATGAAATTTGGTATTAAATTCATAACATATACAAAACTTACTATTTGGAATATCAGGTTTAAAGGCTTAATTAAGCTTGTCAGATTACTGCACATATGAGATATATTTGAACACTACACGACTGTATTCTTTTAGGTTTATATAATTAAAATTATTATTCATTCATAAAATGTCATGCGATAGAACAATACGTCGACTATAAGTTTTTCGTTAGTCGACACGATTGTTGACAAAACATATAAAGACCACAGTTTGTCTTCCTAACACAATGTAATATTTGACGTCATTGTTAGTTTCAGCCATATGAGATCATACTTATCAAGTAACATCACACCCAAATAGCTCATGTGTGTTCAACTCTATAGGTACCAACAATCTCAAAGCTTTCAATCTAGTTAGTTAAATACAATGAAACAATGGGTGTAAATATCGCTCTGTTGCAGTTAAATTAAAACGATCTTCGATAAGATATAAAGACATTGTTTTTATTCTAAAGTATTATTATCTGTTTATGGCTGTACATTAATTGAAACATATCTTGTACATTATGTATTTTGTTAGTTCATATAATAAAAAACAGTTATCGTTAATATTCAATACCGAACTTGGTTTTAATCGCAACGTTTGGAGTAATTTCTATATGAAGCAGATTCGAAATTTCGAAATCATAAATAGGGCGGAAACTAACCGTTAAATTATCACAATACACTGAAACGCACATATTGATATGTTACCTACTTTTGTATACATGCTCAATTCAAAAATAAAAATACCGCGAGTGTATCTTAATTAAGAAAAGCCAGACCATTACATAAAAAACAACGTGTTTTGTTTCAGTGAGCAAACATTTCCCTGATTAAAATACAGTGTCCATGCTTTGCCTACAAGGATCTTTCAACACTCTGTATTACTTTCTTTTCTGGTAATCATTACCTGAGCCAATACAATTTTAGCCTTCGAATTTTTGAAGGTGCGGATAAAGCTTCTAGTAGTTTTGGCTTTTTATGTAAATCGTACAACTATGTTTTGGTAACACACAAGAAGGCGATATAGTGAACACATGAACATAATACTATCTTCTAGCTAAGTAACACCTTGCCTTTCTTAACATTATTTTTTTTTATCCTGTATGAAGTATCAGAAAGCGTCCAACTGCTGAATGTGAACAAAATTATTAAAGGTTTACCTATATGAATCTAGCTCAGGACATATGTTATTATTATCGCTCTGTTAACTTTAAGATGATAAGATCTTTAGGGAAATATTTAAAGGTGTCTTAGTTTTATGCATTAATTGTGTATAATTTGTCTTTTTGTATATAAGCACCTTATAATATACTAATAGTATATCAATTGCTTAGTCAAATGAAAGAGAGTACGTTGATACCATAGGGCATCATAACTCATAACATTGAGAGAGAGAAAAAAGACGAAAACTGTTGTTCTTAGTTTAGAATATAAGAGGTTTAAGGTACATATTGAAAATTCTATTAACATGCGTTGTGTACAGACTGTGTTTTAGATACTAAGATTTTCCCTGCAATTCTAAGTATTCTGTTAGAACCTTTCAGACCAAGTCAGTATACCTAATTGGGAACAGTCCAGCGATACAAAAAAAGGCATATTAACCATATGATAAAGTTGCAAGCAAACTGACAACGCCATTGCAAAATAAAAGAAGAAAAATATTTAAAAAAAAACCAAACAAAATACAAAAAACAAAAAACAACTTTAAACACACTCGACCAATTAAATGTAGGGTTTAAAGTCCACCAGCAGCTAATTATTTTCCGGTTTAGTCATTCGTTCATTTATTTCTTTAACTTAATATTTGGATAAACCCATAGAGTGTAGATTACAATTGAATTCAAGAGTTACAAGCATTGTTTTATTAAACCGAAAATAATCTTATTGTCATTGTTTCACATTACCAATAAGCTTAAGCATGCCAAGATTACTGTGCATATGAGATGTATCTGAACAGTACGCGCTATTTTTATGATTATTCATTTGAGGTCCTTTTAATTAATTAATCATATTAATGTATTTTATCTTAAAATCGATTATAGAATATTTTAAGTTGCCAAATAATTTTAACTTTGTATGAGAAAAATGTTACTTGTCCGATACACATATTAATAATTAAACGTCTTTGTTAGAGTTAGACATGTAAGATCATAAAGATAAAGTATATATCACACCCGAATAGTTTAGCTGTGTTCGGTTCAACTAGTTCCAGCAATATCAATTCTTAAAATCAAATTAGTTAATAACAATAATACAACGGTTATAATTATCGCTCTGATTATTTAGATATTTAGTCATCGTATTTAATAAAAAAATTGATGACGATTTCCCATCAATTATTATTACAATAATTGAAACACTTTAAAGTTTATACACATTATGTTTATAGTTATTTGATGAAAAACAGTTGCATTTTTTTATTTAATCGTGAACAAGTTTAACTCTCAGTTGATTAGATAAAGGCAACTGTTGTAAACCGCTGTTCAATAGTCATAAATTGATTAAGCAAAAATTAGTATACTACTAAAATAGGCAAATAGTTATCAAAGGCTTAACATTTGAAACGACAGACGCGCGTTAAGTCTACATAAGATTCATCAGTGAAGCTGGGATCAAAATAGTTAGAAATTCAAACAAGTATACAGTTGAAATATGGCTAAGGGTATTTATGCCTGGGTTCGATAGGAAAATCCTTAGTATTTCGAACAATTCATTATTTTGCAAACATTTAATTTATAAAAATGACCATATAATTGATATTCATGTAAACCCCGATGTGCTGACTACTAGGATGGTGATGCCCGAGGTATGAAACGTCCACCAGCAGTGGCATCTACCAAATGTTTATATATAAAAAGCTTAAATTGTAAATAACTGTCAACATTTTGATTATGTATCTTCTTTCAATTTCACGATGGTAAAACATACAGTTTCTTTTAATGTAACATTCTTAATTCTTTGTTTCTGCGTCCAATAGTACATGATAAAATGAGTATAATGAAACATTATCATTTGCGTTTTATATTTATAAAAAAAGGTTATCTTTCTTCTCATGTTAGCGTGTAGCAAAATTTATTTGCTGTTGTGGAGTTCAAAGTTTTAGATTTACCAAGTAAACAGTAATCAGAAATATAACTGCTCTTATTTGTTTTTACTGCAGCGGATTGATAGTATCTTAATCATTTATTTGTTAGCGGATGAAAAATCATTATATAGATGGATGGAATACAATGAAACGCCTCTATATACATGATAAACATGGTACTAGTTATATGAAAATAACTAAGCATTAACCTAAACCATTGTAACTACATTGAGAAACGCCACTACTGACAAACGTTGGTTTTACTCTTGAATGAATGTGCAAATATCTAATTGTCAAACTATAGAATAAATTTTTAATTAAAAAATCATCGACTTAACATTGAATTAATATATATCACCACATGTTATAAAGCTTAGACTTGTCAAAAATATCCTCATATTAAAAGAAAAATATCAAATGTAGCATTACTTTTTTTAACAAACATCAAATATAATGTTACGCACACTGTTTTACTAACACATAACATGATGAGGTAGTGGACACATGCACATACTAAGAGTACAATCATTCAGCAAAGTTATTATACCTTACCTTTCGTGGCAGTAGTTTTCTTTTATTTATTCTGTATGATATATCAGAAAAAAAAATCCAACTCTATTCAATCATCTGCTGATCCTGTCTGTGGAAAATTTTCCAAAGGTTAAGTTTAAATATGTGTCCAATGGAATGTGCGCAGAAATGATTAAAGGTTTAACCTAGCTTATGACAAATGTTGTTTTTTCACGCTGTTGGTTTTGAAATAATAAGATCTTTTAGGAAGATAATAAGACTTCTTTGTTTTATACATCGTCTACAATCTGCTGTTTTGTATGCAAGTCAAAATACATTTCATGTTACCGATCTAAATACGCAGAACAAAAAGTACCGAACTTTAAGGTCAATCAAAAAAAGGGAAAGTAATAAAAACTGACGAAATGAAATGCTATCAAATTCATATGCCGGTGCCGCTGGGATGTTGCTACACAAAAATGGAAGGATGACTATAGGGAAATTAAAATCATCGCGTTTGTCATAAATTTTGATATTCAACCTACCATCAGTAGTCATTTCGAGAAAAAGGTCTAAATATGAAGCAGATTTATCTGTGTCGGTAGTATCTTTAATTTCAAGTTCACTTGGATATATTAAATGTAAGTGATCACTGAATCTATTATTAATAAGAGACAGTACATCATCAATATACCGAAAGGTGAAATAAAAAACTGGGATAGTTTCTTTTCACCTTTCTGTACAACCACTCGGCAAAAACGACATTCTATCTCAAAGAATTGAAAAAGTCGAAAGCAAAATGGCAACGCTATCTCAATAAAAAGGAAAACTACGATAGACCACTAAAAGCTTTACAGCGATACAAATAAAAGACAGTTGATGTTTTACTAAAAATCGACCGAGTGCATCAGATGTTTTGTTTAACTGTTTCAAAATTACTAACATATGCACACGCAAAAGTTTAGTAACATAGTCTGACTCTATCCATTGGGTAAAAATCGATCTTAATCAACATTAAAAAGACGGAAATCGCAGTAAGTGTATTGAAAACCTCTATTTCGAAAAACTATCACAAACATTTACAGAATGGTTATAGTCACTGAACAGGAAATTAAAATGATAAAAAAAATCAACAGAGTATATTATACAGCTAAATTTGAATCATATGTACAACGTTGCTTTATCGAAAAGAACCCAAGACCGAAAATGTGCTAAAGTTGTATATCTTTTTATTTTACTTTAGTTTCGCAGTTATTTTTGCTTCGTGTTAATATGTTTTTGTTGGTCGTCTGACTTATTTGACTCCGGTACCCTTGTAATAATACTTACTTATCTTTTACCTTATAAAGAAAGTGTATACTATATAAATAATTTTCCAACAACAAAACTTTTTAGTGACGTCATTGATAAACTTACTATCTACTACATCTTTGTCGTCTTGAAATATCAATTTGTATGTTTTAATACATTCTTAAGTCTGTTGTGCTATACGTCTGTGATAAGCCTACGCATAAAGCATAAAAGATTTACTTTAAGTCGGTGATACATATAGCAATACACCATAAGCTCTGTAGAGCTCGTATTCGACATACATATATGATAAGCACATTACAAAAAACACATAAAACAGTAAGCATGCAAAAAATAAATATTGTTATCAAGGACAACAATTAATAAGCAAAATTGAAGCATAAAAAGCAAACATAAAACTAACATCCCAGCTTAAAGCATCTTCCGAACATTTGAACGTCCCTACAATGTACTGGTTACCGAAATTACACAAAAAAAAACATTTAAATTACGTTTCATCCCCACTTCGATTAAGTGTTCTACTTCTAATCTATCAGTGCTTCTAACTACCTCCCTTACTATTATCAAAGAACTGGTTATTAACTTTTGTAATAAAGCTTATGAAAATAATGGTATTAATTATTTTTTGAGTGTTAAAAATTCTTTAGAGGATTTATATAGAATACATGCTTTTGATGGTCCTTATAATTCTGTTGACAGTTATGATTTTTCTACTCTGTACACTACACGTCCACACAATCTTATACAAAAAATTTCATTGTAATTCTATTTGCTGTAACTCGTTTAAAGCCTTTTTCTGTAACGAAAGAGGAAAGTGTGCTAGATACACTTACTGGAAATGTGAGGATATGATTGAAGCTTTAAATGTTCTGCTAGATAACATTTATGTTCGTTTCGGCGATAAAGTGTATCGTCAGGTAGAAGGTATTCCTATGGGCACTAACTGTGTCCCTTTAATAGCAGATTTTTTTCTATATTGCTATGAATCTCAGTTTATGACCAAACTCAGTAAAGACCCATCATTGTTATATTTGGTTGATACATTCAAAAATACCTACCGTTATCTGGATGATATTTGTTCGTTGAATAATCCAGAGTTCTCTAAATATACTTCAGAAATTTACCCAAAAGAACTTACTTTAACTAAATCTAACATAAACAGCATCAGTTGTCCTTTTCTAGATTTAGACATTTCAAACGGGAAACTTCATACTAAAATTTACGACAGAAGAGACGATTTTTCATTTCCTATTGTTAATTTTCCTTTTTTAGACGGCGATGTGCCTTTGGCTCCATCATACGGTGTTAATATATCCCAACTCGTTCGGTTTGCCCGTGTGTGTTCTGTTGTCATAGATTTTAAGGAACGTATTCAATGCATCACTGGGAAATTGTTGTGTCAGGGATTTCGATGCCATAAACTACTTAAAACGTTTACTAAATTCTTTCAAAGATACAAAGATTTGATTAGTAAATTTGGCTGTTCCTGTAGAAAACTTATTAAAACTGGTATTTCACATCCTGAATTTTACGGCAATATCGTACTTAAAGCGGAGGACTATGTGATCCGTGTAAACTTATCGAACTTTTAAACAAACTAACAGTTTATCCATTTTATATAACTTAAATTATTGTATGCTGGTTCATATTCTGGACGCCAATCTTTGCTCCTTTATTATATAATTCACTAACTAAACAATTATGAAGCTTAGAAATGGAAAATTACTAAATACTAAACTTGTTCAAAGGGTATCTACACGTCTCAATCTTCAAAATCGGTTATCTAAAAATACTACCATCGCCAACATTTTTAACAATAAAAATCGTGGTTACCCTTCTATCGATAAGTGTCATGCCAAAAAATGACTTACATGTCCCCGTCTTTCCACCAACAATACGGTAAGGTCCACGTTTAATGGTCGCACATTTTCGTTAAATTTTGAAACTGATATAACTTGAAAAACGAACAGTATTATTTATTTACTCACATGAAACAAACCGGGGTGTGGTATTCAGTACGTAGGAGAAACTGGACGATATTTATCTAAACGCACTCAAGAACATCTGTATCGTTTTAAAAGACCCAATAAATTCAAAAGTATCATTTACCAACACCTTAAGAAGCACAACCATCCTTTTAAATATTTAGCAGTTCAACCTTTAGAAGTAGTAAATAAGCAGCCTGGTGAATCGCATTCAAAGTTTGTACGATCACGGAAAATAATTGAATTAAATTGGATTAAAAAATTACAGACAGTTTACCCTCTCGGTCTAAATGATAATATCATGGGAATTGGTAATATATCTAGAACCAATTCCGTTAACATTTTGGATATAGTTTCTAAAACTGTTCGTAAAAAACGTTCTCACGGTCGTAGAACAAATCGCAATCAAAGAAAATTTCGGGCCAATCATACAAATATTTCGGACCTAATTTCTATTTCAAAAAACAACGGCAGACATTATCTGTTAACAAAACTCTGTTCGTTACCGGTTAATAAGTTAAATAAAATTTTGGAGGATTGCAACACAATTTCATATAGCAGTCCTAAGTATGAAATTGTTCAAATTATTATGGCATATTGTTATTCTAAATTATTTCCCAAAATTGATCGCCTTGAAGATCATAAAAAACATTTTATTATAATTAAGTATGCAAATAAAGGCTTTGATTTTGTAAATATTGCCGGTATATTTAACGACCATTCTGTTAAAGAACAAATTCCTGGATATTTTGACAATACTGAGCTACCTCTTATTTGTTATATTTACAAGAAATCTACCCGGAAATTTGTGTTTAATTATAGTCAATTGTGTAAAGATGTTAATATCAGTGAAAATACACCTACTTCATGTAATTGCAGTAATTCCGAATATATTTATGGACCCATTTCCCATGTTATAACAAGAGATCTTAACATCGTTCAAGACCGAGAGTTTAAATCATTCCTCAGGAAAGGACCTAAATATCGTCCCCCGTCAATTATTAACTGGAATGAGTGTCGTAATATCATCCACGACTCACTCCATACTTACTGTATAAAATGGATAAAACGGGAAAAAGCTGACAAAAAATCTTTGGACTCTTTTTTTTAATTCAGTAATGAAGATAGTTGATATACGTATTCAACATTTTAAAGAACATTTTACTATTAACAATAACCACAATAAACCTATTTCTCGTATCAAACATAAACTAAAAGAACTAGCCAAGGAATTTGTTTTTGTCCCGGCCGATAAAGCTGCTAATAATATTATTATTGTTTGACGTAAATTTTACATTGAGGTTCTGAAAAAGGAAATCACCAATTCACCAACATTCCAACTGACTCCATTTTCAGAAAACGAAATCTGTAACAAACATAAAATTTTAGCCACCGCTTTACAAGCAGAGCCAAATACAATGAAAGTCCCAACTATGTATTGGCTTCCGAAGCTACACAAAACCCCTTACAAATATAGATTTATTTCGTCTTCAAGCCATTGTTCAACTACTAAATTGTCTATTCTTCTTACCAGCACACTTGGTACAATTAAAAACCTGATAATAAATTGTTCAAATAAGGCCTTCGAAAATAGAGGAATAAATTACTATTGAGTGTCAAGAACTCGTTGGAAGTACTTGATAAATTGCATGCTTATATTGGTGATTTTGAATCTGTTCAAAGTTTTGATTTTTCTACCCTGTAGACCACATTGCCTCACATTCTCATTAAGAAAAAATTCACACACCTAATTAAATGGGCATTCAAAATATCAGAATGTGAATATATATGTTCAAACTCTTTTAGATCATTTTTTAGTAGCAATAAACAAAAAAACTATGTTAATTGGACATGCTTTGATACTATGAATTTTTACTAGATAACATTTTTGTTCGCTTTGGGGATTCCGTATATCGTCAGATTATCGGAATTCCAATGGGGACTAAATGTGCACCACTTATTGCGGACCTGTTTTTGTATTGTTATGAGTTACAATTTATGACAAAAATAAGCAAAGACCCATCGAAACATCATCTGATAAACAAATTTAATAATACTTTTAGATATTTGGATGATATTTTGGCTCTCAATAATGACGACTTCAGTATGTATATTAATGAAATTTATCCTGTTGAACTTACTTTAAATAAAGCTAATACTAACAATGACCACTGCCCTTTTCTCGATCTTTATATCTATATCACTAATGGAAAGCTGAATACTAAAATTTATTATAAATGGGGTGATTTTTCATTTCCTATCGTTAATTATCCGTTTTTAGATGGTGACGTTCCCTTGTCACCATCTTACGGTGTTTATATATCTCAACTTGTACGATTCGCTCGTGTATGTAACAATGTTTTAGATTTTAACGAGAGAAATTTATGTATTACTGAAAAATTATTACACCAGGGTTTTCGATATCACAAACTAGTCAAAACATTTACTAAATTTTATCATCGGTATAAAGACATCATTCGTAAATATAGCTCAACATGCAGACTTCTAATACGTTCAGGTATTTCACATCCAATTTTTTATGGAAATATTCTTTATAAAGCACAAAGGTGTCAGTATTCACCTCAGAAACTTACAAAACCTTTGAATAGACTTATTAAGAAGGGATATAATTACGATACTGTTGTCAAGTCATTAAAGATTGCATATTTTGGCGTTAATATTGAGTCACTGATAAGGTCTTTGCATCGGAACTAAACACATTTATTCTAAAAACAGTTGTTGGCATGACACGGGTTATGTTCTTCTCATATATGTTATGATGGTATGATACTAAACCCCTAACGGGAAGGATTGTCCCTGATGTTCATATGATGAAATCATAATCTTTCAGTCAGTTTAATTGAAGTCTGGAGCTGGCATGTCCGTTAACTGCTAGTAGTCTGTTGTTATTTATGTATTATTGTCATTTTGTTTATTTTCTTTGGTTACATCTTCTGACATCAGACTCGGACTTCTCTTGAACTGAATTTTAATTTGCGTATTGTTATGCGTTTACTTTTCTACATTGGTTAGATGTATAGGGGGAGGGTTGAGATCTCACAAACATTTTTAACCCCGCCGCATTTTTGCGCCTGTCCCAAGTCAGGAGCCTCTGGCCTTTGTTAGTCTTGTATTATTTTAATTTTAGTTTCTTGTGTACAATTTGGAAATTCATTATCAATGGACTAGTATATATTTGTTTAGGGGCCAGCTGAAGGACGCCTCCGGGTGCGGGAATTTCTCGCTACATTGAAGACCTGTTGGTGACCCTCTGCTGTTGTTTTTTATTTGGTCGGGTTGTTGTCTCTTTGACACATTCCCCATTTCCATTCTCAATTTTAACAGTACCAATATTGTAATTAGATCTCTGAATATAGTTTACAGTGGCACTAATATCGATTTTGTCATTAGCAAATTAAAACATAACTAAATTGTATCTTCTTTTGAGGCGGTATGTATAGAGACACAGACACGTTAACATGGTTAATTGTTATCTCTATAGAAGTCGCTCCTCACTATCCAACTACCTGTCGATATTATTTTTGGCATTGCACAAGTCATGTCTTCTCTGACTGTTTATGACGTTAAAATACTAAATCCCTGGAATGTGATTTAGCTGATTTTAGTCTCTGATGCAAGATTTTTTTATTATTAATTGTTTTTGTCTTTTAACTAGCTTTCAGTAACTGCGAGTACTCTCAAATCGTATTTTCTTGTTAATTCGACGTGTTGGTACTGTTTATAATGTTTTTTAGTTATTTTATATTAGTATTGAACTTATAATTGTCTATATATCCAGCTTTGATTATTTGGAATATCTTCTAATTTTCACTTACTTCATTTGTATAAACTCAAGATTTACCTGTATTATTAAAACCTATTTTTTTTCAAAAGATATAATTTTCGAAAGGTTAAATATTTCGCATTAGTTTGTGTCTTGTCATGGCTTTGTTTGGACTTGTTTGTTTGCTTTTTGGCCTTGAATGTGTGTTCCTAATATTTTGCATTCAGATATCGCAGATCAAATTTATTTGTTCATAGTGTATTAATTTACGTTTTTTGATTGAGTTAAGACTGCCAATTGATATTTTATCGTGTGTTTTTCTATATTGTGATGTTATGCTATTGTTCAAGAAAAAGGGAGAAGGTTTGGTACCATTGAAACGTTTAATCCTGCTGCAAAATGTTTGCACCTGTCCTAAGTCAGGAATCTGATGTACAGGAGTTGTCGTTTGTTTATGTAATTTATACGTGTTTCTCGTTTCTCGTTTTTTTTTAATATAGATTAGACCGTTGGTTTTCCCGTTTGAATGGTTTTACACTAGTAATTTTGGGGCCCTTTATATCCTGTTGTTTGGTGTAAGCCAAGGCTCCTTGTTGAAGGCCGTACATTGACCTATAATGGTTTACTTTTTAGCTCACCTGGCCCGAAGGGCCAAGTGAACTTTTCCCATCACTTAACGTCCGTCGTCCGTCGTCGTCCGTCGTAGTCCGTCATCGTTAACTTTTACAAAAATCATCTCCTCTGAAACTACTTGGCCAAATTTAACCAAACTTGGCCACAATCATCATTGGGGTATTTAGTTTAAAAAATGTGTCCGGTGACCCGGCCAACTAACCAAGATGGCCGCCATGGCTAAATGGAATATAGGGGTAAAATGCAGTTTTTGGCTTATAACTCAAAAACCAAAGCATTTAGAGCTAATCTGACATAGGTAAAATTGTTAATCAGGTCAAGATCTAACTGCCCTGTAATTTTCAGATAAATCGGACAACCTGTTGTTTGGTTGCTGCCCCTAAATTGGTAATTTTGAGGAAATTTTACTGTTTTTGGTTTTTATCTTGAATATCATTAGAGATAAAAATAAACTGTAAACGGCAATAATGTTCAGCAAAGTCAGATTTACAAATAAGTCAAATGACCGAAATGGTCAGTTGATCCCTTTAGGAGTTATTGCCCTTTATAGTCAATTTTTAACCATTTTTTCGTAAATCTTAGTAATCTTTTACAAAAATCATCTCCTCTGAAACTACTTGGCTAAATTAAACCAAACTTGGCCACAATCATCATTGGGGTATTTAGTTTAAAAAATGTGTCCGGTGACCCGGCCAACCAATCAAGATGGCCGCCATGGCTAAATAGAATATAGGGGTAAAATGCATTTTTGGCTTATAACTCAAAAACCAAAGCATTTAGAGCTAATCTGACATGGGATAAAATTGTTAATCAGGTCAAGATCTATCTGCCCTGTAATTTTCAGATAAATCGGACAACCCGTTGTTGGGTTGCTGCCCCTAAATTGGTAATTTTGAGGAAATTTTACTGTTTTTGGTTTTTATCTTGAATATCATTAGAGATAAAAATAAACTGTAAACGGCAATAATGTTCAGCAAAGTCAGATTTACAAATAAGTTAAATGACCGAAATGGTCAGTTGATTTCTTTAGGAGTTATTGCCCTTTATAGTCAATTTTTAACCATTTTTTCGTAAATCTTAGTAATCTTTTACAAAAATCTTCTCCTCTGCAACTACTAGGCCAAATTAATCCAAACTTGGCCACAATTATCATTTTGGTATCTAGTTTAAAAATGTGTGGCTTGACCCTGCCAACCAACCAAGATTGCCGCCACAGCTAGAAATAGAACATAGGAGTAAAATGTAGATTTTGGCTTATAACTCTAAAACCAAAGCATTTTGAGCAAATCTGACATGAGGGAAAATAATCTATTAGGTCAAGATCTATCTGCCCTGAAATTGTCAGACAAATCGGACAACCTGTTGTTGGGTTGCTGCCCCAATTAGTAATTTTAATGATATTTTGCAGTTTTTGCTTATTATCTTGAATATTATTACAGATAGAGATAAACTGTAAACATCAATAATGTTCAACAAAGTAAGATCTACAAATAAGTCAACATGACTAAAATTGTCAGTTGACCCATTAAGGAGTTATTGCCCTTTATAGTCAATTTTTAACCATTTTTCTAAAATTTCAGTTTTCTTTAAAAAATCTTCTCCTCTAAAACTACTGGGCCAAAATTAACCAAACTTGGCCACAATCATCATTGTGGTATCTAGTTTTTAAAATGTGTGGCGTGACCCTGCCAATCAACCAAGATGGCCACCATGGCCAAAAATAGTACATAGGGGCGAAATGTGGATTTTGGCTTATATCTCTGACACCAAAGCATTTAGAGCAAATCTGACAGGGAATAAATTGTTTATCATGACAAGATCTATCTACCCTGAAATTTTCAGACAAAACAGACAAACTGTTGTTGGGTTGCTACCCCAGAATTAGTAATTTTAAGGAAATTTTGCAGTTTTTGGTTATTATCTTGAATATTATAATAGAAAGCGATAAACTGTAAATAGCAAAAATGTTCAACAAAGTAAGATCTACAAATAAGTCAAATGACCAAAATTGTCAGTTTACCCCTTAAGGAGTTATTGCCCTTTATAATCATTTTTTATCAATTTTCATAAATTTTTGTAAATTTTTAGAAATATTTTCCACTGTAATGACTGGGCCAAGTTCAGTATAGATAGAGATAATTGTAGCAAGAAGAATGTCCAGTAAAATAAGATCTACAAACACATCATGATCACCAAAACACAATTTTGTCATGAATTTATTTGTGTCCATTGTTTAATATGCACATAGACCAAGGTGAGCGACACAAGCTCTTGAGAGTCTCTAGTTTAAATTGATATTGGAATGGAGAGTTGTCTCATTGGCACTCACACCACATCTTCCTATGGGTGCTATAAACAGTTTCGTATAAAAAACTAGGGGTTATTCCCCAATTAAAAATAGACATGGAGGGAAGTCCCTTTTTATCAACATAATTGGTGAAAAAGTATCATGTTTTTTGTATTTGGTTGTAAAGATATGTTAATTAACTTCAATTAAAACAGGTTAGATGATTAAAATAATTTAAAAAATTAGATTAAATATTCATGTTTTGATGGGAGACAACACTGTAAACAGTCTGTTTTTTTGGCAGTGAAAATTCAAAACTTATTTGCAGCCACTGTAGCTCTTTTCGGAGCAGGCGAACGTACCCTGAAACATGAATTTTTTGAAAGACCAGGTAAAAATCTATGAAATTCATACAACTTTGATAATGAAAAATGTACAGGTATCATGTCTTCAGGGGTGTGCACATGACCTGATTTCAGGTTTTTTAAGCTTAAATTAGGCAATGTTTTTCCCAGTTTATCTGGATAAAACTTTTTTATACTATTAAAAGTACACTTTTTTTTTATTCCATTATAAACTAGAGAACATTCTGATTCCAGTGATATCTAGTTTTATACAGGTATCTTTATTAATCAGTCCACCACTAAGGGTCACTTATACATGGTCCCTCAAAATATGACGTCATAGAAAAAAACTGTTGATTGCACCCTATATCTAATAGCTTACATATAAAGCACTAAAAGTAAATCGAGCATCTACATCACAAATAAAAATTTGAAAGGGTTCCGCGGAACCCAGTTTATCACCTACTTTTGCTGTTAATCACAGACTCAACAAAAATGAGGAAAAAATCAATAAAATATTTCTCTCGATACTATCTTATGATTGAAGTTTGGTAAAAATCCTGGATAGTTTATGAATCTAATAAATGATTCAAATAATTTAACTGCAGACTGTATGGAATGTTATTTGGAAGAAAAACTAAGTCCTTTTATACATAAAAGACTTAAAAGTTGATTTTTTTTTTACAAACTTTACTTCTGGATACAATCATCATGATCATATGATCAGAAACAAGCTTCTGTCCAAGTTTGGTACAATTCCAGGATAACTTTAGAAAGTTATTCAAATTTTCAAAACTTTAACCACAGAGTGAATGGAATGTTTCCTGTCAAAAAAACTTAGTCCATATATAAGTAAAATACGGAAAAAATAAAATGTCATTTTTTTTTAATTTACTTATTGATACTATCTTATGATCATAAACAAGCTTCTGTCCAAGTTTAGTACAAATCCAGGATAGTTTAAGAAAGTTATTAAAATTTCAAAAACTTTAAACACAGAGTGAATATTTGTGGACGCCGCTGACGACGACGACGTCGACGGAATGTAGGATCGTTATGTCTCGCTTTTTTCGACTAAAGGCGAAGGCTCAACAAAAAGGTGTGAAGGCATATAAAAAGCCAGAGTATATAAGATAAATAAATGATCTTTAACTCACTAAGATCGAGAAGAGGAATACTGACACGAACTGCCCTCATTACCAACCAAACTTGTTTAAATTCCATTTTTCGCTCATCTTATTCGGAGATATGGTTCAGTGTTTGGCGCTTGCATATCTGAATGAGTGTAGCCCATTGGTAGTTGTCCCCACCCTCGGAACATCTGCTTTGATGTCATTTCTAAAATTTCTAAAAGGGTACAGTTTGTAATCTCAATAAGTTCATGTAGATATAATGGACATTGTTTATTCATAATTTTATACACCTCTTTTGCTATCATTCCAATTCGTCTGATTACCAAACTTAGTACTATCAGTCCCCGAGGGTATCATCAGCTCAGTAGTCAGTGCTTCGGTACTGACATGATTAAACAAACTTTACTAAAATTGTCCGTTTTTAAATTTTGAAATTATTATGAAACTAAGGTCTCAACTCCCTCAGGCAAAGTTGGCTTTAGATGAATTTGGCTATTTATTTTAGGTATTTTTAACAAATAGCTCCTCAACGATTTTCGGTACTTATACATCTTCGGATTTCAAATGTTTGGCTTTGAGCGTTCCTGATGAAGGTAAATCCAGAAAAGCGCTTCGGACGCAATAAATTATTCAACGTGTTGTTCTATATTTTTACATCACTGGGTCGATACCTCTGCTGGTGGACTATCAGTCCCCGAGGGTATCATCCGCTCAGTAGTCAGTGCTTCGGTACTGACATGATTAATTAAACAAACTTTACTAAAATTGTCCGTTTATAAATTTTGAAATTATTATGAAACTAAGGTTTCAACTCCCTCAGGCAAAGTTGGTTTTAGATGAATTTGGCTATTTATTTTAGGTATTTTTAACATATAGCTCTTCAACGATTTTCGGTACTTATACATCTTCGGATTTCAAATGTTTGGCTTTGAGCGTTCCTGATGAAGGTAAATCCAGAAAAGCGCTTCGGGCGCAATAAATTATTTAACGTGTTGTTTTATATCTTTAGTAATTTTTTTTTAATTAACAGCTGTTGATATTTATTTAATTAAAGTACTACAACAGTCTTCATATAAAACTCTTAACGCACGCTCCTGAATTTTCTCTATTTTTCTGGTATTACAATCACCACAGAATACCATACTACAGGACAATAGTTAAAATTTGACATGAAACATGAATAATATATAGTAAGTCTACCTTATTTTGTTTACATATTTTTACCGATACGTTTAAGTACATGTTCAAACGTAAGCTGATGGTCAGTTGTTACACCAAGTAATTTCACTTCCTTTTCACAACGTATCATATTACTACATAATTTAAAAGATGTCGGGAATTTTCAAAGATGCAGTAACAAATTCTGTATAAATTCATCCGATATTTTGTTTATACAAAACAGACAATATGGTAGTATATGTAGGTAGCTGAACCCGTTTATGAAGACAACTCATACAGTCAAAACGTCAACACCGGCCTTCTCGAACGTCTTGCCCTGTCATCTATAATGTCAACTCAGCCCACTTAAAGAGTCGAAAAAGCCTAACGTCACGACTATACGTCGAAGGAAGACATATGAATTCAAAGGTAGACTTATTGTTTTACATTGTTTCATTCAAATAAGCCTTGTCATTTTCTTTTAATAAAAAAATGCACCTACAGATATTTATTATACATGACTGTATTTGCAGTGTGTTTGCTACGACGACAACTCTTAACCAGAGATCAAATGGTATAGAAGATAACAATTATTTGTATGTCACCAACATCTTTTATTTGATTCTCACTTTCTAATTTGTAGAAATAACATGACGGGTGCCGTATACGATGCAGGAAATGCTTACCCTTCTGGAGCACCTGATTTCACTCCCGGTTTTTAGTGGAGTTCGTGTTGTTTCTTAATTATTATTTATACCCGTGATAACTGTTGATGTAAACTGTAAATGTCCTTTGGTTTTGTGAGTCTTTGTTTACTCCTTGATTTTGATTGTTATTGTTTTGTTGGCAAATTCAGGTATTTGCGCTTTCAAATAACATACCAGATAGTTCTGCTAATTTAAAACAAATTAGTTCCTTTGAATATGCTTAAATTTCAAATTCTGTTGAATATTCGAAAATACTTGTATAAAACGAAAGCGCAATGGCTTTTAATAATTGTGGGACACTTTTTGAAAATTTTGAATAATAAAAAAGTATCATGAAATTTAAAAAAGAGTTTACATTTCGCCTGATTTTCAGATCTTTTATAATGCAACTCTTCCTGAGTTATGGAAATCAGTACGTTCTATTATGCAATTACAGAAATGTAGACTTTTTCAGCACAATTCAAAAGACAGGTAAATAAAAAATACTTAACTCCAGTGCAAATGTAAAAATTGGAAGTCAATAAAAATCAAAAGAGACGTTTTCCGAAGACAATGTCTATATGGAGACATGTTAGGATGATTGGACACTTATTGAGATCCAGCAGTCAAAACCGTGTTAACATAAGTCTTAAACATACAGCACAACTGACAATTGCTCACTACATACACATTAACCCAACATAGGCGCCAAAGAAAAGAGTAGTTATCATCCATAAGTTATTGTTGATGTCAAGACCAAAACTGTGTAAGCTAGTTGGTTTTTTTTTCTACAGTTAAAGATTACGCTTTGACATGAAATGTCTGTCACTTTATTTCAACTTATGAAAACAGAGCTTTGGGTGTGTGCAACTAAAAATTGGACAAATATTGCAAATGGTTCAAGCATACGGGTAGTACTTTGACGATTATAACAGTTCATTAGTTGCAGATTTGGGGACTATTCACACTTTGACAACATCACAATGATTTTAGTTTGGTTCAACGAAATTTATTCGATATATTTGGTTTAATACAGTTTGATTAAGAAAAGATACACCGACATAGCTAGATAGTACAATTAATTATCTAATTACTACCACAATTTGATATTAATTAGGATTGTAATTTCCTTGTTATTACATTTGTACTAAATTTAATATCAGTGTTACAAAAATAATCTTGAATTAATCCTAATTATATCTTATTTTTTGGGAATAATTTTAGAAATTCAAATGTGACGTCACTTAGTGTTGGTTTTTTTTTAGAATTTCAAATGTGACGTCAGTTTGTGCGTTGAGACTTTGACTAACTCGGCTCTGTATTTTTATGTGATCGTTTAGGCTGTTTTATGTAATGTGTCCGTTTTTATTTTGTAGTTAGTCACCACTTCGGTTTTATCATGTATATCCATTATATAGTCATTTTATAAAATTTACTGTTTGCAAAAGTATTATTTTTTCTAAATAATAGAATGTTCTTATTCCAGGCAGAAAGCCCTAGCCGTTTTGGGCACAAATTTTTGGAACTTTTGGTCCTCAGTGCTCTTCGACTTTCACAGCAGGTTTTGGCTTTCGAACCTTTTTGTCATCTGTGGACGAAATGCACGTCTGGCATATTAAATTTAAAACCTGGTACCTTTTGTTAGCTATTATTCGTGTGTTTCTCTGTCCTATATGTCCTCCCATTTATTTGTATTGTACAGTCATTCCCAAAAAATGGGTACAATTCGAATGTAGACACTGTTAAAAAATAAATTTCAACTGAGCAGAGAGAGTGCTGTTTTCTTCTGTGTCTATATCTAGTCTGTAATTTTTTAATTTTTACTTACACCATTTTAGTTGTTTTCTAGTTTTAGCATTTTTTGTAAGACAAGGTAAGTATGAACGTATCGGAGGTTAGTGTTGTATAAAGTCATCTTAAAAATTGCATTAGAGAAAAAACACAAGATTTAAATCCAGGCTCATGTGAAATGGGTTACATTTACCACCATAGCAAACTGATTTATACGTATTATTCTGTATATATTGAAAGCAAATACCAATTTTAAGGTCTGAATTAATATAGTGTTTAAAAATGATTTAAATAAGTAGTTTTCACAACTTATTTAGTAATAAATTTAAACTAATGAAATGTTATGCGGTATAATATTTTAGTTTCATAATACAGCTTTCCAGGAAAAACCCTATTATTTATGTTTTGAGTCACTTGTATGTATTTTTTATGCTTGTATTAATCCACACCCCCATCTTTGTTACGGAGGTTGATATAAAACCAGTATCTGAATGCTAAAACATAGTAACACTTAACTCTTTAATGCTAGCTTTTCTAAACAATTTATTGACATTACAAACTAAAAAACTGTTTTCTATCAAGTTATATGTTTCTTTTAGTCAAATGGACTTGTTCTTGTCAAAATCTCCGTAACGATTCATGAACTTTCACTCAAAAATATGTTTTACCTAAACCGAATACTGTTCAACTTAATTTCCTTAGCCCTATACAGATAATGTCATCTTCCTTCACACCATAATGTATGTATTATACTCAACTATGAAGTTTTGGAGTCAAAATAGTTTCATTTTGAAAATTTCTATCCTCCGTAACGACATTTAAAACCTCCATAACGGACAATTCCAATTCTTACCAACAGCAAACATATAAATGAATGTAAATATTGGAATTAAATGACAAACAAGACAACAGAATTAAACATTTTTCTTAGTAAATCGTTATCTAAAAAAAGTAAAGTCCTGTTAGAGAAAAAAAACTTGTTTCCTTAAATTTCTATCCCCCGTAACGTAAATCAATGATGTCGTCTATGATTGACATCACCTTTTGATTTTTATTAGTGATAATTGATGAACTGATTTGGTATCTATAACAATGTACAAGAATTTCAATTGGTATGATCGTGTTTACATGCATCTTTAGATTTTTTTTATTTGCATAACCTCCGTTACATTGGTGAGTCCTAAATAATCTTGAAAATGTTTGCCATAAACCGCTGTTAAAGTTATGATTGTCGTCGTAATTGCACAAGTTGTGTTGTAGACTATTTTAAATCTAAGAAAATGGCTGATATAACGTTTATTAAACGTTATAATGTTGCTCACATAACAGGGAAAAAACAAGTTAACCTACCTTTCTCAAAACAACATTTTTTTCTCAAAATCTGTATTTTGTTTGTCTGTTTTCTTTATAATAAATGATGTCTGCTACAAAAATGACTTTCGGCAGTATCGGCAACTGCTGATACTGATAAAAAAAGTCTGACAACTTAACTGTAAATAACTGCGTCACGGAGGTTATTTAAACGGAGGTTAGTTTTATTTACATTATACATGGAAATATGTAACAATATTGTTGAGTTGCTTTCTCAAAACTGATTATTGAGAAGCTTTATGTGTGCTTTCAATGAAATAATCATCATTTTGATTTGTTCTTGGTTAGTGCGTTCCAAAATACGCGTTACGTAGGTTGGATTCTTATATGCGACAATCGAAAAAAGAGAAAGAGAAGATTTTTTTTGATTTTTCGTTTCATTGCAATAAAAGTTAAAGGCAGGATTTTAGAATTTGATGTATCAACTTTGCTTAAAGTCACTTTGGGCATGATTTCCAATCATATAAATATGTTTTGACTGTACCTAAAGATACGTTACGGTAGATTATACGTTTATCGGCGACATTGGTTTAATGGGTAAATCAAAGTGTATATTATAACTTTTGATTCTAAAATATTTTTGTGGATAAAAATCAATATAGTGTCAAATAAAAAAAGCAAATCTAATCATGATTTAGATGAAATAAAGTATTCTAATTCACGCCGATATTTGGAGTTTTTCTTGGCGACATTCGGAATTCGTGTGATTTCCGTATATTGAATAGAAAATCACACAAATATATTTACGATATACATCACAAAAGAATATAATTTTATTTTAGTATACATCTTAATCACTTAGAACACGAAAAAGATTATCTGTGACATATGTTAAGCTTGCATTTTGTGGTTATTTGCCGGCGACACTGAAATTTTGTAATTGTACCCATTTTTTGGGAATGACTGTGTAGTGCTGTCATGTAATAATGTCATTTTAATGTTGTATCTAACATTTCCATAAAAACGGGAGGTTTGACATGCCACAAAACCAGGTTCAACCCACCATTTTTTTTCTTCTTAAAATGTCCTGTACCAAGTCAAGAAAATGACCATTGTTATATTATAGTTCATTTCTGTGTGTTATATTTTAATGTTGTGTTTCTGTTGTATCATTGTATATTTGATGCGTTTCCTTTTGTTTTAGTGTATACCCGGATTTTTTTTCTCAATAAATTTATGAGTTTTGAACAGCGGTATACTACTGTTGCCTTTAGTTATGGGATCATTTTTTCAAAACATAAATTGGTAAAGCAAAACTACAGGTTGTCTATTAATTTTAAATTCCTATAAAAGATATAGGGCTCAAAAGGTTTTCCCTTTTTTTACTTTAAATAGTAGTGGAGTATCTCGACCATTAGTTCAGATGAGAGGGTGGCAAAGCCTTTTCTCGATTCGAGGACTGCAATACTGCTTAGGGGTTGTTGATTTTAGTATCTTTTCTTAGGGAGGGATAAATCTTACTTTGTAACATATCCCTCTGATTCAAACTAAAAGTTGTCTGAAACTGACATTAGCAAGATGCTTGATTTCTTGATTGACAACATATTTGTTACGTATGGAGGACTCATCTATTCAATCAAACTAGAGATAAAGGATACAATGGATACAGTAAAGTCTGCCTCATATCTTGACTAACATCTAGAAATTGACAATGAGGGACGGTTAAAAACAAAACATTACAACAAAAGAGATGATTTCAGCTTCTCAATTGTGAACTATCCGTGTGTAGAAACATTCAGGAGCCTGTTATTCAGTGGTTGTCGTTTGTTTATGTGTTACACATTTGTTTTTCGTTCATTTTTTTATGTAAATAAGGTCGTTAGTTTTCTCGTTTGAATTGTTTTACATTATCTTATCTGGGCCTTTTATAGCTGACTATGCGGTATGGGCTTTGCTCATTGTTGAAGGCTGTACGGTGACCTATAGTTGTTAATGTCTGTGTCATTTTGGTCTCTTGTGGACAGTTGTCTCATTTGCAATCATACCACATCTTTTTTATATTGTTTGTTGTTTCTTGTTGAATGTCCTTGAGTTATAGCAGGTACTTGTTGAATGTCCTACAATTATAGTAGCAGGTACTTGTTGAATGCCATCTAGTTATATCAGGTAATTGTTGAATGTCCTATAGTTATAGAAGGTACTTGTTAAATATCCTATTAATATAGCAGGGTCTTGTGGATTGTTCTTCAGATATAGCATGTACTTGTTGAATGATCTATATTTATAGCATGTACTTGTTTAATGTTTATAGCTATAATATGTAATTGATAAATATCCTAGTAGTATAGACGGTTCTTGTTGAATGTCCCACAGTTATAAAGGGTACGTGTTGAATGTCCTTCAGTTATAGCAGCTACTGTTGAAAGTCATCTAGTTATATTAGGTATTTGTTCGATGTCCTGTAGTCATACAATGTACTTGTTAAATATAGGTTGGAAAAATGATTAAGATTGACATGCTTGTGTAGGATTGCCATGGATGATTCTGACAACAAATGTATAGGCATGTTATACACCTTTGCAAAGATAAATCAATTAAGATTTACAATATAACAAGTTTTAGTGGGGTTGACAGCCTAGAACAGTCAGGGGCATTACTTAAACAAGTAACAATTAGAATTACCTATTCAAGTAATGTCGAAAACGAGGCTAATTCAAATATTACTTATATAAGTTACTTTTCTGAATATTATTTTTATAGGTGTCCAATAATACAGATTTTACAATCTTTAACAATTTTTTACAGTCATCTGGTTATTTTTCCCATGAAATATAAAATCTAATCCTTCTGAAACACTAATTAACTTTCTGACGCACTTAAGTTTAATACCGACGCTTCTGGTTCAAAGATTGGTCTTTTGGAACTATTAAATTATCATTTTCCTCTACAATCTTGAAAGTAGACAGACATAAATAGATAGATACCTGTGAATTAATTAAGACTTGAAGTTATTTATAGTTTGTAACCCAATCAATTACATATGTTCCTAAAATAACTGTTAGTACTAATTTCTTCAAAAATGTATTAAATAACTTATTCAAGTTATATTTTTGTCATTATTTTTAAAGTAGCCCTGAACCCCTATTCTCCTCTCAAATCTAATAAATTCCTTATTTTATGATAAAAAATGATGTAAAAATTCATGTAAACTACATTTAGTCTATTCTTTTATTGATATCTAAAATAACTCTATTAAGTAATTATATTATTTTTAACAAGAATGTGTCCTCAGTACACGAATGCCCCACTCGCACTATCATTTTCTATGTTCAGTGGACCGTGAAATTGGGGTAAAATCTCTAATTTGGCATTAAAATTAGAAAGATCATATCATAGGGAACATGTGTACCAAGTTTGAAGTCGATTGGACTTCAACTTCATCAAAAACTACCTCGACCAAAAACTTTAACCTGAAGCGGGACAGACGGACGAACGAACAGACGAACGAACGAACGAACGGACGCACAGACCAGAAAACATAATGCCCCTCTACTATCGTAGGTGGGGCATAAAAACAAAAATTACTTATATAAGTAACTTTAAAAAATTACTTGTTTAAGTAACGCCCCTGACTGTAGAAAGCATCATATAATGGATTTTTATCACCGCCTGAAATTTTTCTAAAATGAAAGTTAAGTACCTTGTGTTATATTAAGGGTATAGGAAATTTTTTCTGAGTCAAGTGCCTGTGGACAAAAGGTCATGAACAATGTATAGCTAACAAAACAACGAAATCATGTTTATAATATTTAATAATAAACTTATAGCTATATATATGTATGGTAAAATCAAAGTGAGACTTATGAAAACAGGATAATAAAAAAACAAACAAAACAACTGTTTATCAAAAACAATATCACAAATAAAATGACAAAAACCTGTCCAGTCCAGCTGGATTAAGTACCAAGATGTATTGATTAAACAACAATGATAGTAATTTCAGTACATTTCAAAAACATATATTTATTTAGTAAGTATTTCTTTACATGATGGGGAATTAAAACATATATGTAGGCCAATTGCAATGATGCCACTTTAACTAAAACAGTATTGATGTTAGTAAATTTCAGAGAATCTATATCCAGGTTTGTAATAAACCTTTTAAATACAGAAACAATTCATTTCCATCCAATAATTTCCTTTTAAGCAAGACTTTACATTATTTTTCCTGATAGAAACAAAATTTTTACAAGTTTAGAAAAGTTTTTAATTTATTTTAAAAACTCAATGAATATGGATGGGAGATAACTCAAGATGTTTTAATTCTATAAAAGATAGTACAGATAATTCTTATACCTAAATCATTTTTGTAGCAAGACCATGAATTTGGTGATCCAATTTTTTTCTGTTATCCTTTTTCTAAAGTATTAAATAAAATATATATTATTTTTTTTAAAGCCTGTCTATTCATTTTCAAATTATTATGGTGGTTTTTTTTTTAAAACTTTATACAAATTATAAGCATTTTACACAATTATTAGCTACAAAAGACTAATGGAATATATACTATGTTTTTACAGTTTTAACATGAAAAAAACTTATTTGTTTGCAAATATATAAAAAACTTTTATTGAGTTTGCTTATGCTTCCTTAGTTGATAATAATCATTAGTATTCTTTTCTATTTATTGAGCTATTTTGTAGTACTATTATAGCCCTCTGCATACAGACAAAAGAAATACTTTATTGACAATTAATCTGTAAGCAGAAAAAATAGTTCAAATCTTACATTAGAAAATAATGAAATTAACAAATGACATGAACAAGCAAACATGTGGACACTGAGTATATTTAATATTAGGTCAGTGGACATGTTTTATTTCAAACACATGGTTAATAGTAGAGCTTGCTTCTTTTGAAATGACTTTACTTTGTTAACAAACCATAACAGTAATGTTTCATCATGCTTTAAGGATGTACTTAAGGATGTACTTAGGTCAGGTTTTGGAGTTTGTGTCAAATGTTCAGACTCCTTGGTGTTTTTCCATACAATACAAGGTAAAATATTTTGCCCCATAACACCCATTTATTTTTTCATATAAGACTTCATAGCTCATGAAAGGTCATTTACCAAAATTTTAGAAGATTTTTTATTTTCTTTCTTTTGTTTTGAGACCCAAATAATACCAATGCAAGTATAAGGTAAAAGTCTGAGTCAGCCTTTTCCCGCTATATATATATATAGATAATTTAGCTGATCTGTAACAATAACATCTTCATGCCTTATATATCATGTACTGTAGTACGCCGCTAGATTAAAACTGACGAAGAAAGGTTACACACGGCCAGCGAAAGCTCTTTTTTTGAGAGCCCAGGTGGTCGTGTGGTCTAGCGGGACGGCTGCAGTGCAGGCGATTTGGTGTCACGATATCACAGTAGCATGGGTTCGAATCCCGGCGAGGGAAGAACCAAAAATTTGCGAAAGCAAATTTACAGATCTAACATTGTTGGGTTGATGTTTAGACGAATTGTATATACATTATGTACACAGCCATGTATCACCATCATTGATGGCGATCCGATGGATACATCTGTTGTAGAGTTGTCACTGACTCAGACGTACTTATAAATATAATTATTTTCTGTGACTGTATATTACATTAATTTGTAGGATCCTTTACTATAGATAATTTAGCTGATCTGTAACAATAACATCTTCATGCCTTATATATCATGTACTGTAGTACGCTGCTAGATTAAAACTGACGAAGAAAGGTAACACACGGCCAGCGAAAAATCTTTTTTTGAGAGCCCAGGTGGTCGTGTGGTCTAGCGGGACGGCTGCAGTGCAGGCGATTTGGTGTCACGATATCACAGTAGCATGGGTTCGAATCCCGGCGAGGGAAGAACCAAATCTAACATTGTTGGGTTGATGTTTAGACGAATTGTATATATATATATATATATATATAAATCTCAAATATCTCAAAAAGGAGGTCTATGACCAATCAATATTTTTAGCTTATTCTTATACATAAAGAATGCTCTACCAGCTTACAGTATCAATTTTGAACTCTTGATTTATTGATTTTCACCTAATCTCACCTAAGTACATCCTTAAAACAAAAGCACTGTTGCTTATATTATTTCACATAAGTAAATTGACTTCTCAAGACAAATTATTTCAGCAGTCAGTTCATGTATGGTGTACATTGACAAAGGTTCTCTTGCTTAGAACAACATTTTTATTCTGGAAAGTGGAAATTTAATACATTAACATAATCAATTATAATAAAAGGTAAACAAGGCTAACAAAAATCTTTAAAAAAAATTAATACATAATACATTAATTTAAGTATATCACTATTTGATTATGGGAGCATGAAATATTTTGGCAACTTTACTATATTTAAGTACTAATACTAGAATTGTGTTTTTTGTTAAATTATGAATTCATTAATTAGCACTGTTACTTCTCTTTATATACAATCTGAATTGTAAATAATAAAACAATGATCATTTTATTGAGTTCTATTTACAGTTTATGACATTAATATATGCAATTCTGTTTCAAATTTATCATACGTTATTTCAAACGAGAATACGACTTTTGCGTACATAGAACACCATATCCTTATTGCATCATCACATTTCCAAGTTCAGTGAACTGAAGAATTTGGCATATAATTTCAAAAGTTCAAAACATAATGAATGTGTGTACTAAGGATAGGATGACAAAATAACTTCAAAGTGCCTAATCCCAAAACTTTAACCTTTTATACGATAGTTGAACAAACTCACCCACAATCCAGAAAATGGAATATTCCCATACTTATGGAATGCATGGGAATAAAACATCAAGTATTAAAATTTTAGATATTCTAAATCAAGCTGTAATGATTTCAATACTTCACATTTTTTACACATCTGTTTATATATAACTTCAGATGGTACATTTTGAGATCTTTCTTCTTATAAATTCTGGATTCACCAAAAATAATATACAAACAAGTTTTAATAATAAACATGCTGTTGTCATGGTAGGTAATCTTGAGCTTGAAACTCTTCAATAAAGTTCAATAAAAAATTCAAATTAATAAATTAAATAAATAAAAAACTTAACTGAAATCGTAAAATTATTTCATTTTCATTAACAGGGAAATGCATAATAAAGTATTATTTTTGATTTAAATCTCATAAACAAAAATTCATAATTTTTTATTTTGTATTCTAAAAAAAGCTTCCATTTCTCCCTTTTAAAGTAAGTACTGTTCAATAACTAACATATTGGTGGGGGAAGACCCAAATCACTCATAAAGTCTACTTAAGTTACATTTTAATTGCACAGAATGACCAGGTATAGAGTATTAAAAAAGTATATGAATATATAATTGTTGGACAGCTGAATAACGATAACTGTGTAAAAATACATATGTGCAGCTATTTAAAATTATTTGCCAACAAAGCTCAATTTGTTGAACAAAATTAAAGTATCTGTGATCACTGTAGGGTAAAGATTGCTTTCATTTTACAATTTTGTGAATTTTGAAATAAATTTTGAACTGAATTTGCTAGGATAATCAAAAATTCTAGTTGGAGTTATCTTCCTTTTTTGTGATTGTACATTTGTACTTAGTTTAAACATATTTATTTATAGTGGATTAGAAAACAAATTATTGCAACTTATATTCAACCCTTTCCACTTTGCAGGTCTGAGTGCTGCCTAGAAGTGTATTAGCCTACTATTTCAAAATCTTCAAGGATGTCTTTTACGTGCAAGAGATTTTTCTCTCAGATTTATGCAAAATGCATAACTTTAATTATAAGTTATAAATAACTCATCATAGATGCCAGGATTTTAAAACAAAAAATATTTTCTTGACAAGTATGGTAATTCAAATACACAGCATATTGTAACTTAAATATCAAAGTATAACAATGGTCATTAAATTGTATTGACTGGATAGGATCTAAGGATTGATCCCTTCACTGCACTATTTTGTTTGAACTATCAAAGGTAGTGATTAACCTTGAATGATACAGATATCAATTAAGTACTATAGGGTTCTGCTTGCATTTTATGCACTCTTTACTCCTAAAAAAAGTATATGAATATATAATTGTTGATAGCTGAATAATGTCAGATAACTGCTGAAAAATACATGTGTGCAATTGTTGGAAAATTATTTGCTTACAAAGCACATTTTTTTAATTCAGAAATTATTGCGATGTTTTTATCATTGGGAAAAATGTGACAGGTTAGTATTCACAATACTAAATTTAAGCTCACATTTTGAAATTTTTTACATGAATAAAACTGGCTTTTTCTCAATATGGCAAAAATTAAAATCGCATTTTAGTCTAAAATGACAAAATCGAAATAATAAATGCACGCAATAATTTCTGAATTAACAGTATTTGTAAACACAAAAAAATCATCAGAAATGTTTATTGGAATGATGTAGATATCACAACTCTACTCCATGACCCGTTTTAATGTATCTATCTTCAGACCTGTACACTTGCCCATACTTAATGGAAGATGATGATCACTACAGAATGTCCATTTCTTTTTGTCCGGACTCTGTTGAATACTGATTGCACAACAAAATGGAATTTTTGTAATAAAGTCTTGGTATTGCGGTTCAGTTTTTGATTGTTTACCTAACAAAGATCTGGAACAAAGATCCAATGTTCCTGAATGTCCTACTAATAGTACACTATCTCCTAAAAAAAAGAAATGGTGGATATCAGGTAAAGTACAGTACAAGATAAACATACTTAATTTGCTACAAAAGATACCACATTTTCTACTTGTTTCTTTCTAACTCTAACTTCATGACTGATGTGATCCCTTAACATTTTGATATTGTATGAAAACTTTTATGTGCAAAAGTAATTGCTTTATTGATTATCGTTGGTTATCTCAACGAGATTGATTTTCTCGCTTGAGCCGGTCACTGCGAAAGCGAGAAGAGCAATCGAGTTGAGATGACCAATAATAATCTGTTTATCGCTATTTTACCTATGACGAGGTTGTCAATTTCATGTCAATTTCATTAGCAACGCCACATGGCTTCTTAGTTTCTAGCGATAATTTTCCATCTCAAGCGAGTAGCATGATATGAAAAATTATCACAAAAAAAGATCAAAGAAAAATGCACAAAATAGCGATAATTATGAATACTGTGGATTCATTAATTTTCATAATAACCAAATGATTGACAAAGTGGAATTTTTCCTGGATATTTGATTATATTGTATACCTATAAAATCTAAGAAAATTGGTATGTCACAAATAATAATCAATCTGCAGTATACCATGTCTAGAGCTCAATGATGAACAATTCCAAACATTGACAACATAAAATATAAAATTAAGATCTCACAAAACTTTGAAAAGAAAATTTGTGAACAAACTGATAAATCGTGTATGTAGCCAAAGTATTGCAAAACCAAACAAGAATATGTTGATAGTACATTGATGCCCCCCTTACACTCACATTTTCTTTGTTCAGTGGACCATGAAATAGACAGACAAACAGACCAAAAAACAAAATGGTGGGGCTTAAGAAGTGATAACGTAAATTTTGGACCTTGCAAGAGAATGTTCAAATGTAATTCATTATGTCAGAAGGCCAAGTGTCACAGAAACCAAATAGTAACAATGTCTATAGATCTTACCACTTTTTTCATGTGATTTGAGTATCTCTCTAGTAGCTCTGTTACACCGGTGGTAGAGTTCATCAACAGTTTCATCAGGGTCCAAGTCCTCTCTTACAAACTGTGGACAATGGTTTGTAAGTATTGGTAGACCCACATCAGTCAGCTCCTGGGGGTCCATGAATTTTGGCACTCCAACATGATAAGTCCATTCAAACAGACCTGGTTCTATTTTGATTTTATTTGTTAGCCCTAACACTAAAATGAATAAAAAGAAACTAATATGATACAGTTCTTCATAAAATAACCATACACATAAAATAAAATGGATTCAGATGTAAAGTAAAATCTATATATATACAGAATAAAAATTTCATGGAGGAACTGTGAATATTTAATATTGGGTCAGTTGTTTGTGGTTTATTTTAAATGGTAAATTTAGTATTAGATATATTTTAAGTTGTAGATCAAGTCATGTTTCTTTAAAAGTAATAAGGGTAAAGATAATCGACATTTGACATGCATAAACTTTACCAGATAAGGTTTGTAATAACTGTGTCGATCACACTATGGCAAAAACACAGTACTGTTCTCAAATTAGGATACATTGTAAACATACAGCATTACAATTTTTTTAAGATTTCAGATGAAATGTGTCTTCATGACGATAACAATCACTCATATTGATCACTATATAGATTAAAAACAATTATTATATTCTTAAAACTTTTGTCTAAATTCTCTCACCCCATATGGAATTTATTGACCATGTTTATATCATATAGGAAACTAGCACATTTTGTTGCTGTTTTTTCTGTAACTTCTGCCTACATGCAAATAGATAGAAAAAAAACAAATAGCTGGGCTTTTCCTCCTTTTAAGCAGTCTATACAATTTGAAATTTTTACAAAGTCTTTACAATATTAAAGATCCTTGAACTAAGATCATATATTTTTCATCACCTGACCTACCTTTATAAACTTCTACTGATGTCTGAACACAGCGTAAGGAAGGTGACGTGTAAATGTGAGATATACTGCAGTTTGTTTTCAGTAAATATTCACCTGCAAATAAACAGAATTCGAAGTGCTTTATAAAAAGTGGCCTTCGAAACAATTTATTGCAATTTTAAGTATGGACAAAAATGCTGGGATTAATTTTTGCAACTTAAGAAAATTTGCATAAAAATATATGTAACAGATATCATAATTAAGTTTGTATTATTGCGATACTAATCCTGTTGCAATATTTGCAATAATAAAAACTTTGTTATTATATAAAACAAATGACACAAAAATATACAAGAATCTGAAAGTTTCCTTTGTTTTACATTGGACCCTCAAAAAATCAAGTAATTTCAATCTGAAACAAAAAATCTGAATTATAAATACTTGATCAATTACTTCAGTCCAATGGTTTTTGTTAGTTAAGCACTTACCAGCAATTTTAGCCTGGAATTTTCCCACCTCTGTCAATGGTGGATCGTAGTTATACTCTAAGTAGGTCTTCCTTTTATACATCTTCTCTGGTAAATTTAAATTTTTTCTTGTATACACACCTATAAATAGATTTTTAAAAACTAATTTAGTTTAAATAATTAATTTGGATATAGCTGTGACTAAATTGCATGCAGCATAAGTATGTCTTTTTCTACAGGTACTTTATAATGTCATACAATTTGTAAAAGTGTTTTTAAGTTATTGCACAGACATTGTTTGGTAGCTCCCTGCCTGAATAACCAATATTTTACGATAATGAATAATCGAAAGGGAGGATTATAAACTACACATGCTATAACTGGTGTTTTAATTTTAGTTTAGAGCCTTACTGATTGTTTTAATCTGGAACACAGAGAAGCAACACAATAAAACATTTCTACTCATTTCCTATCAATATGTATATTGCTATATGATAAAGATAAAATTATTTTGTGATATTTTAAGAAGATATTGTATCAAGAGTCTCACCATCCATTATATCTTACACAAAGTAATAAAAACTTTATATATTTATTCCACCTAACAGAAGTTCCAATGGAAACTTTTTTATAAACATTGTCATAATATCTATTCCTAAACTTTCTTTCGTCATGTCACTACAACACAATGGTTTGACACCACATACCTTTCCACTTCATTCATTAACAACAAAAAAACCTACCATCATCATCAAATGCTTCTTCGAACCAGCTTCTTCCCAGTGAAAAGTCAGGACGTTCACCATGCCTCATTATAAACAGCTTACATGGACCTTGTTTTTTCGGTGGCAGTTTTGGTGGTGGTGATTCCGCTCGAGTTACTTTTGTTGGATTTGAATCAGCTCTATTTATTTTGGTCGGTGGCAGTTTCGGTGGTGGTGATTCAGCTCTGGTTATTTTTGTTGGATTTGAATCAGCTCGATTTATTTTTGTTGGTGGCAGTTTAGGTGGTGGTGATTCAGCTCGTGTTTTTTTCGGTGGATGGGATCTTGTGAACTTAGGGGAATCATGTGGTCTGTTTTTAACAACCTGATAGAAATGACACAGATTATGATGAAAAAATGAAATAGCATTATTTTTATAATGTTTAAACCGTACATAGTAAAACAATCACAAACATTTCCAACAAAAAAACTATTGACATAGAAATATGTCTTGCCTGTCAGCAGAACATTTTGAAAAAAGACAATATGTGAAACTTCAGAGTAGCTGAACTATGACAATCAGACATAGAGGGCAGCGCTTCAAAGTGATCATCAAACTTAAATGTACTAACATTAATAAAAGTGAAAATATCATTGAGCTATCATGAGTAGTTCCTATCAAACTAACTTAAGCAGAAAAATCAAAAATCAAAAATTTCTTATTAATTCTAGACCATGATTTACTGGACAGGAACTTGAAATAATTGTCAAACTGTTATGAAATGACAGTAATAGAACTTTATAGAAAATATCATTGATCGCTCACAAGTGGTACGTATTTAACAGACTTGAGCAGAAAATTTAGCATTGAAAATTGCTAATTAATTCAGTAATTGACTGGATCGTGACCTAAGGGACAGGGCCTTGAACTAGTCATCAAACTGATGTTTGTACTGAAACTATTAATACAATTTTGTGGAAAACATTATTGACTTATCACAAGTATAGTTACTTCAAATTGACTTAAGCAGATAACTTAACTATTGTTTGGTCGCCAATGACACTGCCAGAAAAGCAACAACTATGTCACGCCTTAAACGACAAAAGGAAAGACAAAGTCACTATTGTTCTCAAGAATTATACAGAAATGTACAAAAAACATGAAACTATAATCAAGATCTGAAAATTAATCAAACACAGAATTTTTCATTTTTATCTTCTTCAATATTACATTTAAATATATAAATACATTAAGCTTAAGGGAATACGATACAGTAGCAGGGGCAGATAATAATGTTTTCAAAGCTTTTTGTGTTGTTTTCGCGACGTTGGTAACCAGAACGTTGTAATTTCGCGATGTTTCTAATAAGAACGTTAACATTTCGCGACGTCGCTTTAAATGAAGTCATATTTTCGCGGAATATTCACTGACGTCATAATCAGGTTGTGCGAATTTCAAAAAAGTACCTGCTGGAAAAGCGGCTATGTCGTTTCTAAAAGACAGCGAAATTCGCCGAAGAGCAGTGAGATCAAAGGAAATACTGGCGATGAACAAAAATTAATCAAATACAACTATGCATGACGAATTGAAGAAAAGGTAAAAGACACAGAAGAGAGTTCTGACAGTATAACATGGAAAGACGGAAGAAAAATTGTGAAGATTTTTAGTCTGGCAAAAGCAATGAATAACTGCCAAAACTGTACGGCCAAACGGAATCTGCTCAACGTACTAAGAGAAAGAAAAATTGCAAGGATTTCGAAGCTATCCTATTATTTGTTGCTTAAACTGTAACATGCTGAATAACATTTTAACAAAATGAAATAAGACACATTACGGAACAAAAGAACCTGCTATTTTTGACATCAGCACAAACATGACAAAAGCTGCAATAGCTAATTATGAGTATAGATTTTATATAGATTTAATTTAGACCGTTGGTTTTCCCGTTTGAATGGTTTTACACATACAAGTAATTTTAGCGCCCTTTATAGCTTGCTGTTTGGTGTGAGCCAAGGATCCGTGTTGAAGGCCGTACTTTGACCTATAATGGTTTACTTTTATAAATTGTTACCTGGATTGAGAGTTATCTCATTGCCACTCATACCACATCTTCCTGTATCTATTAATAGCTGCTTAACGTCTAGCGGCAAATATTTAATTGATTATTTATGATATCAACATGTTATTATAATGAAACTAAAAGAAATGAAAAACGTATGAACCTGTGATTAATAAGAACATTTTAACAAAATATATGGCGCGTAGGGTGGCCGAATCGGATCTAGTGTTGGAAGATTTGAAATCCATACACAAAAGTCATTACTACGGCGTGGGGTACAGCTGTGCAATATTTTTCATGACGAGAACATTGATTTTCATTCATTGATAATGAAGTCAATAATACTATCTTGAATTGAAAGATAATCAGAATCAAAATAGTTTGTGTCTTTATTTTTTTCTTCTTGTATAGCATTGGGCAGACTGCAAATTGAATGGTGAATTGTTATTGTACGGTCGAATTTAACAGACAATCAAACTGCATATGCGAGACCCTCATGGGTGGACAAGGTCGTACAACACCCCTATTCGTAAATAAAATTATAAATAAAGAAGTCTCTCATCCTGTCCTGGACTTGCCTTGGTACATAAAAGAAATTGCAGAGTTTAATTGATTTTTTAAAAATATATGATATTATATGTGTATATGTGTATGTAGAAAAGGTGTCAATAAAAGTCCGTTAAAAAGATTTAAAAAAATTCCATTGGTGTTGCTTTTGTTTTGCATTTCAGCGAAATATTGCCAATAGATGCAGAATTGTCACACGTTAGTTTGTTTAATTGGTTTATTTTTTGTGTATATCAATCTGGATGTTATAGACCAAAGCAAGAAAATGTCCGTTCACATGCTGTTAAAAGGGCTTGCAATTCAATGGTGTCGTTTGTTATTGTATATCATATTTGTATTTCGTTCATTGTTTTGTACTGTAAGTTTCCCGTTTGAGTTGTTTTTCATAGCTGACTATGCGGTATGGGTCTTAATCATTGTTGAAGGCCGTCTGATGTCCTATAGTTGTTTACGTCTTTCTCATTTGGTCTCTAGTCGAGATTTGCCTCATTGGTAATCATACCAAGTCTTCTTATATTATAGTAAGACGATCGGACAGAAAAAAAAATAAAGTGTTTTCAATATAGCTCTACTTCTAGACAAACAAGTATGCCAATATTCATACAGTTACGCCGTATGAAAGGTAATGCAACTTGTCTATTGATAAAGACATCCTTGAATATTATTCTCTAATACTAGCTGCTGTACTTCCTATGAAATGTTATACTACAACTTCGTTTTCAGTCGACTGAGGCAATTATGACATGAAATTGCACAAAACAGCTAAAACTATAGAACAAGAAGTACTCCTTATAATCTAAATTTGAAAGATTATTATCTTTTGAATGTAAAAAGAAAAAAAATACAACTACGTCGGGGCTTTTTAAAGCTGACCGGTTTTGTCATTGTTGAAGGTTATACGGTTGTTAATTAATAGTATCACCTCACTTAATTTATAGTTGGTTCACATTTTGTCATGTTAGGGCCTTTGCAATAATGTTAGCTATCCTCTTTCGGTACATGAAGCAATTTAAAACTAATGTCGGACGGAGCTGCACCTGTATACTTCTATAAGATTTTTCTGTTTTGCCGTACATCTGACAAAGTAATCTGCTGGGATCCTTTTTTATTATGAAAAGGTTTCTGTCCAAATTCCGTTTCGTAAATGTTTAGCCTCATGTTTAGCACAAATGTTTAGCGATTTTATGAATAACCATCTTATGAATTTTTATGATAAGTATCAACGCTTTGGAAAACGCCTTCATATACTTGACAGCATAGTCGTGTACGGCGGGAATGATTACACGACGTTAGTGCGATTAAAACTTTATATAACGTAATTTAGCGCCATACTGACAGACGTCGTAAAAAATTAAGGTATATGGCTTTTATTGAAAAAACAAGCACATGGACCCATATTTTTTTCTTTTGTAATCAATCAAGTACTGTTTCAAGAACACTCCACCAAAATTTCAAGAAAAAATCAACGATCAATTTTTACTGCACTTCCGAAAAGACGCAAAATACGGTCAATTTCTTTATTTCGCATATATCAATCTAAATCCGGAAAATGATCATTTGGTTTAACTTTAAACTTGTTTCAGCACGTACATGCCATGGATCAACGGAACGTTTTACAAAAAACCCGGTTAAGTTATGACTTTTTGTTCAAAAGTATTGTTACTTTCTTTAAAAGTCATTATTTATGAATTTTCAGGAATTTTCTTCCAAATATGCAAATTTCGAACCAAATTATCTCAAAAAGTAAGTCATGAAGGTACTTTTTTCTTTTCATATTTGGAAAGTACACATTAAAATTGACCTACTATCAAAATTTTAGGAAAAAATCAACGAGGGATCTCTACTGTATCGTATGCCCTTAAACTTCAAGTATTTGACTATTTGCCATCAATAAACCCAAAAAGCAGCATGACTAGAAAGCAAATAATAAAATCTATTTACCAGTGCATATTGATTTTCATCATGAGCAACTTCAGAATGGAAACCATTTGTAACAGGGTTAACACTAGAGGGTCTTTCTACAAGAGGATAGGACCTGAAATGTAAATCAGTTCATAGTCAGCTATACAAATTGACTATATGCTATAAAAAATACTTTAAAAATATAAAAAGGTTTTATACAAATTAACTAAAAACTCTAAAGAACCTTTAACACAAAAAGTTATAATTGCTTAAATGATCAATAGAATCTTAATCACCAAAGATTATAAGACCAATCTATTTTCACTTCAAACTTCAAAAGTTTTATGCATTTTAAACATTTAGGCTTAAAATCATTTGCTAATTCAGAAGAGCAGAATGTACCATGAATTTAAGCAAACTTGACTTTTTAAATCCAGTAAGTTCAATCCTAAAGTTATGTTAAAATTTCAAAAGAATTATTATAAGCACTTTAGGTTAATATCAGAAACTTTTCTGTAACTTCATATAACCTTGATTACCTTTGTTTAGTCCATGCAAAAGTCTCCTGCGTCTTTTTAGTGTAGGTTCCTGGAAACATCCCAGCATTCCCTGTTAGCCAGGAAGTACCATGATACCAACGATCTTTACTTTTCTCAACTTCAGCAAGATCAACGGAAATAAAATCTCCTTCTATCAGCTCCAATTCATCACCAAGTTGATGTGTGTAACATTTAATCACTTTACGGACCTATAAGAAATGAGTATAATAACATATTAAGAAATAATTCATGGAAGCCATAGATTGTTGGAAATTTACACACGGCCCAGGCCATGTGTAAATTTCCAACAATCTATGGCTTCCATGAATTATTTCGATTCTAATAGGACAAATACGGTCATTAAAAAACTCATGCGATGGTGGATATGCTGTGTATGTGGCTGTTCTTTTTTACTCCCTGTTAGATAAAGCTCAAATATCTTTATAAATATGTAACTTGCGTAGGTTATTTCGAGAAGAACTGCTAGAAAAAAACTTTTTAATTCTTTAAGTTCTCAAACCCAACATTTGTCATTTTTAATTTACATGTTTTTCTCGTAAGCTTCCGTCAAATCAAAAGTTGACATTTTGTAACTAAGGAGCCGCCATGTTGACTTGCTGAAATGGGTAAATGTGCGAATAATGCAATAGAATAGAAAATAAAACAAAACCTACCTCAAAAATCAGTTTTAATACAATATCATACGAATTCCGATTGTTCAAGTAACAGAAAACTTTCAAGTTTAGCGTTTTCATTTGTATGACGTCATGTTTTGAAATGACTTAAATGCGCCAAAAAGATTAATAGACTTTCGCGGAATTTTATTTAATTTTTATTTTGTTGATTTCTCCGAGCTCTTGTGCATTACTTCTTTTTATTATGCATACGAATAAGAATAAAAGTTTTTTGTCTTTTTTTAATTGCACTTTTTAAAACAATAAAATCGACAAAGGATCTGCAAATAGGTTCCAATACATGTAGATTTACGTGGGAAGGATATTGTAAAAGCAATTATTATGCATATCTCTGAGTCTGCGCTTAGTATATATATTTTATCGAGAATTTTATCACAGTGTTGTTTACAAAGCTAAAGAAGCACGTCATATTAGAATTACATGTAAAACTTCTGTGGATTCATTATTATTTGTTGGATATAAATTTTGTAGCTTTCGTGGGTAATGGAGAACCACATATATTAATATTCATCAAAAGTACACATTTTCTGTAGGCTAGTATCAGGAGCCTGTAATTCAGTGGTTGTCGTTTGTTAATGTGTTACATATTTTTTTTTCATTAATTTTTTTACATAAATAAGGCCGTTAGTTTTCTCGTTTGAATTGTTTTACATAGTCTTATTGGGGTCTTTTATAGCTGACTATACGGTATGGGCTTTGCTCATTGTTGAAGGCCGTACGGTGACCAATAGTTGTGAATGTCTGTGTCATTTTGGTCTCTTGTGGATAGTTGTCTCATTGGCAATCATACCACATCTTCTTTTTTATATAGTATGCATATGTTGGCAAAACCAGGAAATCAAATATCCAGGAAATTACAATTTTTCCACATTCAAAAAAAATTGTACCCATGAAAATATTAAAGTGAATTCACAGAAGGCAGGGATCTCCATGGATGAAAATTGAACGATGGAGGAACTTTCACCATTACAAACCGTGTCTACGCTGTACAGTGTAGCGCGATCGGAAGTATTTTATCCCTCCATACAAGGAATGGTGAACATGCTAATTCATTGCTTATTTAAATTATATTTATTTGAATTTTCTTTATAGAATTAGAAGTATCAATATTTTCATTTATTGCCGTTTTTAACCATTCAAATGCCAAGTCTTCATCCCCCCTTAGTTGAGAATGACCAAAAGCTGTCATGAAGGTCCCCATGTAGATTTCTTGTATTTTTGGTAATTGTTATGGGGGTTAAAAATCATATGATGTGGAGCTTATTTTTCATGGACACTGTTAAATTCAGAACCCATTACCGGTATGGCTGATTTGCAGCAACAACAAAACGATTCGTACGGGTTATGTAAAAGGTTTAAAAAGAGATTTGTAAAGCAAACGTTGACAAATGAAAAGGTTTTTAATGACTTTATCTGGCAAATTGATGTGCAACATGCATCTTTCGAGTCTGAATAGAAACCGGAAACGCGGATTTATCAATTTGATTGTAATATACGAAATGAATTCGGAATTACGATACGATATTTCTTTACAGGAAATATTTAAGTATTTACTTTTAAACTTTTAAAGTAATTCTAAATTATCGTTACAGCAGTACTTGAGTTATTTGCGATGAAATAATATTTACTGTTTTGCGTCTGATTTTGTACTTCTTAAAAAAGGGGGATGCTGATTGCGTAAGTCAAAATAAAGCACGTGTTCGACTTCTTAAACTGTTTTCTGGATTATTAATTTATTTATTTAATCTAAATTATCATAATCATTTGCTGAAACTTAGTTGATTAATTTGACAAATGGATCGTCTATCCTCAGATAGTATTCTCCTGTCTGGTTTGTTGATCTACCTGTACAAGCTCAGGTACAAGTGATTAGCGATCTTAATCCGGATATCCCTCAGGCGTTAGAACTGTATTGGATTATAACATAAAAAGCCTAAGGGTTATGCAATTACATGCATTTGATTATAATTGATAAAAAAATGGCGTCGGGTTACAAAAAACGATGAAGTTTTGAACGATGGCGGAAGCAATTTAACGATGGCGCAAGACAATTTAACGATGGCGCGAGTCATTTGACGATGGCGCGAGTCATTTGACGATGGCGCAAGACAATTTAACGATGGCGCGAGTCATTTGACGATGGCGCCAGACAATTGAACGAGGGCGGGGCGCCATCGTTAAACAGGCCATGGAGATCCCTGAGAAGGTCATCCATTCTGATAATAAAATTCATTTTAATCAACAACCAGTGAATCTATTTTTTTTAGTTATTATAAAGATACCTCTGTCGGTCCAGATCTGGCATCCCTAGAATATAATCTGTAGTCCCATCTAACATCAGCTGACAAATCTATTTCTTTGGCTAGTTTGAGCAATGCTTCATGCTGCTCTGTAGGATACTGGTATGCTAAGGTCATGTGTAACTGTTTTCTGTGAGGCTCTAGATTGACACCTATAGATATAAAAGTATATTTGCATTAGCTGATGGTCATGGAATTACATGTAGTTCATATTTGCATCTTTGTTTTACATAAAACACTCTGCAGTAAAATAGTTTAATCTGTACAAATTTAACTATTGGGTACTAGGATTTTTTTTTAAATCTCAAAAAGGTCCAACGATTGCAATTATTTCTGTTCATTCAAATTAAACAAGTGAAACTGCGAGCTACTGCTCACTGATGATACCCCCGCCGCAAGTGGATAATATTAATAGTGTAAAAATATGCAAGTGTTCGGTAAACAGGAAGTTGTTGAGTGATGAATCTGAAAACGCATCACACGGTATAGCTGACTTATATAAATCCTGAAACCAAATTTCAGAAATCCTTGTATTGTAGTTCGTGAGAAAAATGTGACGAAAATTTTTAACTTGGTTATCATGTGTAAAATCATACAAGTGTTCGGTAAACAGGAAGTTGTCGAGTGATGAATCTGAAAACGCATCACACGGTATAGCTGACTTATATAAATCCTGAAACCAAATTTCAGAAATCCTTGTATAGTAGTTCCTGAGAAAATGTGACGAAAAATTTTCAACTTGGCTATCATGCGTAAAATCAGACAAGTGTTCGGTAAACAGGAAGTTGTCAAGTGATGAATCTGAAAACGCATCACACGGTATGGATGACATATATAAATGTTGATACCAAATTACAGAAAGGGTGGATGTGTAGTTCCTGAGAAAAATGTGACGAAAGTTTCATGGGACGGACTGACTGACGGACGGACGGACTGATGGACGGACGGACTGACAGACAGAGGTAAAACAGTATACCCCCCCTTTTTTAAAGCGGGGGTATAACAAATTACAGAAAGGGTGGATGTGTAGTTCCTGAGAAAAATGTGACGAAAGTTTCATGGGACGGACTGACTGACGGACGGACGGACTGACAGACAGAGGTAAAACAGTATACCCCCCTTTTTTAAAGCGGGGGTATAACTAAGATTAGACAGAATATACTACATTAAACAAAAATCTAAAATTATTTGTACCACTAACTTATGCTAAAGTAGAGAGCTAAAAATTGATGAGAGCTGTTGAAATTTGTGCATCTTAAATTGTAAGTAAACTTTTTAAATGCTGATTTAAAAAAGGATGACTTTGGTTTGAAACATCATCAAAGTATATTCTAAATCCCCTTAAACTGGTTAAAGAAACTGTCCCTCTCACAAAGTTCATACACTTAAATATTATTTTCAAGCAACTAGATAACTGAATCAGTTGGGGGTGGGGGGAACTAAAAAATCTCTGTTTTAAGTAGAAGTGATAATAGCTCACAAATTTGTTCCTCTTTCCTTATACACTGTCATACCTTACACCACTAAGAAAATTGTTTCTTTATGCAAATCATAAAGACTGTCATAAAATTAATTTTATATATTATAAATAAGATATACATCTAAGAATTTTTTTTGTTGAAATCTGAAAATTAAAATGTGTCGATGAACTATTTCAAACTTTTGAGCAAGGAGTAAAATAGGAGAATTAGATTACCAAGAACATAAGGAAATAAAGATTATGTAAAGGTTAAATTTAAATTATTAATTTTTTTATTTGAAGAAATCGTTTCTTTTAGAAAGACACCCCTCTAATGGTATGATCCTATTTTGATAAGTGGAATATAATCAGTTTGACTACAGATGAACCTTTTTTAAATCGACAAAAAAATATAGTTCAAATAATTTCAAATTTCTTTGCACAAACTATTATGAATAAACACCTGATTTTCTAATTTCTGCAGAAAAATCATCTGCAATTTTCATTAGGAAGTCATAATGCTGATCTCTGATGAACAATCCAATAAAATTCACTTGGCTGAAGAAGTCCAGCTGTAATTTTCCTGGACACTGACTCAATTTTTCTTCCATTTTGGCCATGGCTTCACTCAAGACATGCACTTTGTTGTCATCACACTGAAAAAAACAAATCAAAGCACTGTCAGTGCTGTCAGAATGACAATCTGACCTCAACATCCATACATGTACATGTAAATTATCACACTGTCATCAATCTAAAAATGTTTCATTCAAAGCAGTTGTTGGAAACTCTCTTTAATAACAAGTATGGAAAGGTAAATCAAGCATAATCAAGAGTTGAACCTTTTGAGGATTGTTGTCAATTTGGCATTTATTTATCATCACCATTTCTTTATTGTAAATCTTTTCATTTTAGATAACTGAGATTGAATTGTTACTGGTTAAAGAAGTCTTCAAGATTTTAAAGGTATAAATGTGGCATAACTCTGTTAGTGCAGAGGCTCTTACATTTAATTAAAGTATCTATATGACATTCATGGCATAGCTCATTGACTCTTTTCTTTGTTAGTAAAATGCTCTACAGACTACAGAGGACACTGCATGTTACTGCATTTTGAAACAAAAAGGGGGAAAGCTATTTCATCATTACTCCTGTCCATGCAGTATTTGTTCGCACCTGTCCTAAGTCAGGAACCTTATGATCAGTGGTTTTCTTTTGTTGTTATTTATATAGATTAGACTGTTGGTTTCCCATTTGAATGGTTTTACAGTTAGTAATTTTTGGGTCCCTTTAATTATAACTTGCTCTTTGATGTGAGCCAAGGCTCTGTGCTTAAGACCGTACTTTGACCTATAATGGTTTACTTTTATAAATTGTGACTTGGACGGAGAGTGGTCTCATTGGCACTCATACCACATCATCTTATATCATTCATATCTAGAAGATGTACAAATTACCAACAATCTAGATTTTTCACATTGTGTTCTAGAAACCTGTGTGTGCAATAAATATATATACTTAAATTTCACTACCAAAATTTTCTATAAAATTTACTTACTTTGAAGAAAGGACATAATGTAACATGTGGGAAATAAGAATGAGCTCCATTAAATCCACACATGTTCTGGCTCTTTTCCCAGAATTCTGTCAGCTGTTTTTGTAGGGGTCCAACAGGACATAAGTACAGGATATACTCTCTAGGAATGTTGGTGTCTAAGGTGGGATCATGCACATGGGACAGTAACCTGTAAAGAGACAAAAACATTGGAATATAAGTGTTTAAAATTAAATGCTGTTTTTTCTTTTTATAGCCAATCATGTCCTCGTGAATACATTTTGGCCTATGCCAGTGAAAAAGGAACAATCCCATTACTTGGAAATTGGTGTTAATGGCTCCTGTTCAATTCATTCAACACTTTTAAGAATAAGTGACAGTTTCAGGGCAAATTACAGTTCAACACAATATATAAATAACACATAGCTGAGAGAGTGATACAGCAGATTGTTAGTCCTGAGAAAAGACTGTTAACTCAGGCTAATCCAATTTTTATTTTTCAGGCTTGTTCATGTTGGTTAACTGTATCATTGGGTTGCTGTCTCATTAGTTATTCAAACTCCCAGGGGGAGGGTTGAGATCTCACAAACATTTTTAACCCCGTCGCATTTTTGCGCCTGTCCCAAGTCAGGAGCCTCTGGCCTTTGTTAGTCTTGTATTATTTTAACTTTTAATTTCTTGTGTACAATATGGAGTTTAGTATGGCGTTCATTATCACTGAACTAGTATATATTTGTTTAGGGGCCAGCTGAAGGACACCTCTGGGTGCAGGAATTTCTCGTTGCATTGAAGACCTGTTGATGACCTTCTGCTGTTGTCTGCTCTGTGGTCGGGTTGTTGTCTCTTTGGCACATTTCCCATTTCCATTCTCAATTTTATCCCATCTTCTTTTATTGATATTTACCATTTAAATAAACTCATCAAAGATACACCAGGATTGAAATTTTGTACACTAATTTAAACCGGTAAAATAATTTTGTTCAATTTTTAATGATGTTTGACATGTTTGATATCAACAGTTATGTCCCTTAAAAAGTAATGGGTTCCAAGTAATACCTTTTGATCAGGTATCTTCATTTTTCAAGAACAGTTATCAATTATCAGGAATGTCCCAGTGTTATAGTACATTGTACTTATAATTTTAGAGTTATCTCCCTTTTTCAAAATATATAAAATTTCCTAAAATTGATAAGAAAAGTTGAATAAAATAAATTCATTATAATACTAATCTGTTCTACCTTTCATATTTTGGAGCATTGCTTTCTTATATATGTTATTTATGTCATAAATGTCACTTTAAAAGGGAACATCTTTTTCTTTACCAAGGAAAACAGTTAAATTATGCATGTGTCATTTGTGTGTGAGAACAAATATGTGACGGCGACTATAGACAATATCACATTTGATTGATATCTTGTTTGTTTTGTCCATTATATTCCTTGGTTTGCCTTTAATCTTACCAGTCTGATGCTAGCTGTACACCATTATCACCAGTAGCAGCTATGGCCTTCTCTCTGCAAAATTCAATACATGTTTAATTATATTACAAAGAAATCCATATATAAAAGTTTGCATACATTTATTCTACAATCATTTACTGTTAATTCAGAAAAAATTACGTGCATTTATTATCCATTTTGTCATTTTTGACTAAAATGTGATTTAAATTTTTGCAACATATAGAAAAATTCTATTTCATTCATATAAAAAATGAAAGTTTAAATTATTACAATAATAATCCTGTCACATTTTTCGCAATAATAAAAACATTGCAATAATTTCAGAATTTACTCTCTTTGACATATATGCCATGTATGCCCCCATTTCTATTCTCAAATCTCATGTTTGGAAAACAGAACATACAAATAATTTCAAACGGCGGCAGATAAATCAAGGCAACAGTAATTAACTGACGTTCAATCTATGTAAATTGATTTAGAACAGATAACCTATAACAATTGAATTGACCAACAAAAAAGTAAGTAAGTAAAGACCACAAAAGCAGACAATTTTAATAGTGAGAGGGAAATGTAGATAAAAATCACTGTCATAAAACAAATTGTACAGTGTTTTTTGTGTTAAACATTTATAAATATAAACATTTGATATAAACAATCAATAGCCTTTAATATCATATATCCCATATAAGTCCTCTTGCTACTTATTTAACTATGATTTTTTTTACTATCTTAAACAGGAAGTAAATAGTCTTCCTGATATGAAATAATCTCTTTGATTTGTAACATAAAACTCTATTGTACAGTGGTCCATTTAATAATGTGCACACTAAAAGTCAGTGATCACAAAAGAGTGCACTTTAAATTCACTCTTACTATTCTATAGGTGAATCAAATGAGTGATTTTCCAGATAAAAACTTGACTGTCTGATACATTTAACATATATGGTCTTATAATTGTGTGGTAGAATAGTAAGGGTAATAAATAAAATACTGGGAAAAAACGTAATTGTTGATGATTTGGTGTGATAGCATCATTGACATGTTTGACACAGTCCTTAAAATAAACCAAATAAAAAACACTGATCCTAATTTCCAATACGACAGTGAAAAAGTAAAAAGGACAGATGTCACAGAGTATCTTTTATCTGTCAGGTTACTAGAAATTTTGAGAAAAATTGTTACCGATTTTCTGAGTACGGTGTGACATTTCATGGTGAATGTTGGTGTCTGATGATTCATTGTTGGTTGCCTCACATCCAGTGGCAAATATCTCATGCATGTTCAGAATGAGAACAAATCAAAATTAAATACCATCGGTAAGTCCTGAAATTAGAGGCCATCCATGGACCATGAGTAACATATGAGTAAGGTCAGAAATTTCGGACTGCCACAGGAAAATGTCAATGAGGGTACATTGTATATATGACAGAGATAGAAATTTAGCCTGGCAACAGGCCACCTAATCATGCTAATGGACCCCTCAAAGAGCTGTTGCAAGTGTCCTTACTGTGCAAAGAGTGTGACACTATCTACACGAGTTTTAACATCTCCATTCTCAACAGACATGGCTGTGAACTTGTACATCCCATACTGCTTTACATTGATGCCCCACTTTGGCAAGGGTTTTACTGCTGGTCAGAGGAAGACTAATTTCAATGCCAGTAATGGTGACTATATTTGTATTCTCTGTCACCCTTAGGGATGTTGGTGTCAGCAGATGTGTTAACACTTTGGTTAAAGACTCAAGATATCAATAACAATACATGAAATAATATTTCAGTCATAATCACCAATATAAATGAATATCATGAGATTTTAGTAAATATGTTTTTCTGTTTTTATTTTAATCTAACCACTGAATCTAACTTGTGTTTAAATTTTGCCATTTATCATGTGTATGTGTTATGCCACTTATCATAAGTTTTGTCTATTCCTACATTGTACATTATATTTCACTTGAATTTACTTATTTTCCCTTTAAATATATTGGACATTGTTGGATAACATAATAAACATTTTTTTTTAATATGATCAGACTTTTAATTTGTTATTCAGATTTCTTTTGTCAAGTTTTACATTTTAGGTAAATCTCTGTGCCTACATGTATCTAACAGTTTAAGTAGTGGTTTTTTAAAGCATTCATTCAGTCATCATTTTATTGACAACTAGACCACATGTACATGTACATAAATGTACAATAATATGTATATGAGTCATGTCATTTGTGTTTTTTTTTAATCATTTTTTAAAGGATTTTAGCCAAAAGGTTTATTCTGCCCTATTTATGGGCAAAATGTTTTCTGGTCTGTGTGTCCATCCATCTGTTTGTCTGTTCTTTCGTTTGTCCTTCTGTCTGGTTTCAGGTTAAAGTTTTTGGTCAAGGTAGTTTTTGATGAAGTTGAAGTCCAATCAACTTCAAACTTATTACACATGTTCCTTATAATATGGTCTTTCTAATTTTAATGTCAAATTAGAGTTCTTATCCCATTTTCACGGTCCACTGAGCATAGCAAATAATAGTGTGGATGGGGCATCCGTGTACTAGGGACACATTCTTGTTTTAATAGTTATTTTAAATCACACGTTGGTTGATTAACTACTTTTTTCTAGTATGCCAATCAACCAACATCATCAATTAACAGGGGATTTACTACTGAAATAAACCACATGGTTAAAATAAACTGTAATAAAAATAATTTTTGGCAGAAATTCTAAAGGAGACTTTTAAAATTAAATTTTAGAAGACTTGAAAGTTGACAGAAGACATTAAACAATCTTAAAATAAACAGGAAATCATATATATGTATGTATTGTTCCTACAATATGTAGATAATTTCCTCTTAATCTTAAGATAATCAACACAAAATACTAAAGATGCATCTTTGCGAATTTCTGTGTCAGACGTCCCTTAAATATATTGATAATTACAAATGTAGGCCTAAAATAAAATATTGTTTGTTTCCCCAATCCCGACCTACCCTGCAAAAATGGTCCTACTCATAAAATTTTATTGTGAAAACTAAGTCAAATATTATTTTATTCATTTCTGATTTTCGGGCTTGCCGGATTATCTGATAATATTAAGGCTTTTTTTCAAAAAACAAAAATTATTTTCCCTACCTACCCACCCACAACTGGCTTGGCAGGGTCAGGATTGGGGAAACAAAAAATTTATTAATTTCGGCCTTATGGTGTCTACATGCACAAGAGTTCAAAGAAATAGCAACATTTTCTTCTTTTAAATCATATATCATTTCAAATGAAAAATGAACATGCTGAATAGAAAGAAAATCTTCAATGGCCTCCAAAAATCATAATTTATATTTTAGGTCACACCAATTTGATTTATAGTTCTTTGGTCAAAAGCTCCAAAAAATATTGGGTGAGCGAGCGAAATTTTTTTGATTGTAAAAAATTCTTTGGAAATGAGTTTTGTTGAGGCGGGTGCTCTACAAGTGGAGCCAGCCATATAATTTTTTGTTAAATTGTGCAATTTAGAAATTTGTGTACATGTTAAAACAGGATAACTTCAAAGTAAAAAGGAGGTGAAACATGCTCTTATGCATATAATTTGCCATAATCACATGGCAAAATCAAATAAAACGCATCAAAAACGAATGGACAAGAACTGTCATATTCCTGACTTGGTACAGGCATTTTCAACTGTAGAAAATGGTGGATTAAACCTGGTTTTATGGAATACAATTAAAATATGTGCATATATTTCAAAAAATGCCCTAGCAAAATATTAAATATATTTGATACAGTTGTTTTCATATATAGAAGTGATTGTTTATTGGCTGCTTGGCATCTAGTCAGAAATATTTATCCATAAAAGGATCAACATAATGAGTGAGGTGAATAATTCAACAACATCTTGAGTAAAATAGTAATAGCAATCTGCTATGCATGTTTATCTCAGTGTAATGAAACATTCCCCCATTACAAAAGAGTTCTTAGTGCATGTCAATAAACTAACAAGGGGATATGGGTTTTCAATAATTTGAAAATAAGATTTATATATCATTTTTTTTTAAATCATGTGAATTTAATATCAATTTCATCCAAAACAAACAGCTCTATCTATGTCTGTTGTAATCCGATATTACTCTGACGTCCAACAGCTATTTTGCCTGACAAGCTGTGGCCGTTGGACAACACCATATATTCTGGCTAAACAGCCAATTTGTACATCAGATTAATCTCGGACTATGAATGTTGAAACAATGATCGGGAGTGACAAGTACTGTTGTGATCTTCTTCGTCTAAGGCCAATTAAAATTTATTGCTAGATTTTCATCCCCGCCCACCCCTCTGAAATCGTCCCGCCCCATTTTTTTTTATTTTGAAAAATTTACGATTTCCGGATTTTGTTCATTTCCGTTACCGGTAACCGTCAATAATTTCGTTTCATTTGAACTTCCTGTTTCAAATTTCGGTTTTCATATTTCTTTTTTCGAGTACTTTAAAACCATTGTTATGTTGACAAATTCTCCTGCTCAATGATGACAATATCATCTACGGAGAATAGAGATAGATTACCAGAAGGGCATGAAATATTCAGGTTACGAGTAATACGCTGTGTCCAAGAACGCAAATTGCGGTTTGTCACAAATTGGAAATTTCTGTCATTAGCCGTTGATTTTTTTTAAATAAAACATTGACTTTGTGTCAGAAAATTTGGGCTCTGAAAGATTTCAAAAGCGCAAAAATCGTGGAACACATTGGTTGAAAAAAAATCATAACTGGATTAAAGAAACTGACAAAAGCACGAACTTGTTAGATCTATGACCGTATATTTGAGTTCAAAAAGTCGGCAAACATACACATTGTGTTATAGAAAGCCCTTAGATTTACCAATGGCTATTGTTTTTGTTTAAAAACACCAGATACCTTAACAGAGTCATTTAACAACTTCATGTTTTACATTGTAATTATATTTGCTTCAGTCTTGCATAACTTGAGAGTCTTAAAAGCACAACCCGACTATCATGACCATTACCAACACTGTTTGAGTTATCATTTCATTCATAATACTTGTGTTGCATACCATTGCATTTGCATAATTTTATGGGGACTACAAACCATCACTTAAACAGTGGTCCAATTTCTCCATGATTTTACTGTTTACTCGAAATATGTTTCTAAAGTAGCAATTGCATGTAGAACAGTTGTTGCCAATCAGAGATATTTATTTAAGAATTTGAAAAATTATGTACGATTCTTTATACATGTTTACACATGTACATGGTATAAGCTAATTGTAACACTTGCATATATATATATGAAGTTTACGTCACAAGAAGGTTTCATATTAAATAAAATCCTCCCACCCGCCCCATTTTTTTTAAAACTTTGGATGAAAATCTACTAATTAATTTTAGTTGGCCTAACGAAAGATTTTTTATTTTGTCTTCTAGAACAAGTCTTTATAGGTAAAACTAAATCCATTTCAAATAACTGTGTGTTTTATAACTACTTGTCCTGTGCAATGATTTGACACAACTTCATGTTGGCATCCCCATTTTTGACCTTTTATTAACAAATCGATTTATCACACGTGCGTTTGAATCGATATGAATATATGCTCAAGAAAAAAATGTCAAGGATAAACTAATTTTGGAGCGGCATGCGGCCCAAAAAATTGAGGAAGCAGTAAATTTTTTTTTTTATTGAAAAGTCAATTTCTCCAAAACAGGAACGGGAAAATCCAAAGAACTATTAATCAAATTGGTGTGGTTTTAGGCTATCAACTTTTATGTAATAAAGGTAGAGGGCAAAATGTTGTATTAAATTCCAAATCTATATTTTCATCATTGAAAAGTTATTCCTGTTCAACAGTTCAACCCTGTTTACATAAAAAAACAAACTCTTTATGCTATACAAGCATGCATGGCTAAAAACAAATACTCCCAATATTCGAAATTGAATACACAACACCTTTGAACAATTCAAGACTAGATGATAAATCAAAAATATATATATTGTATTGCAATTATAAAGACTATGAAATCATATGTTTCTATCAGCATGATCAGCTATGTCTATAATGACAGCTGTAACAAGGAATTATTTTTTTTTCTCAGAAAAAATTGAAATCTGGAGTATCTACATTTACATGTAGTAAATAATTTCTGAAAATTATCAATTTATACTAACATGACTATAAGGAGGGGTAGTGATGCATGCATGGCTATTTACTTCTATGTTAACCAGTTGAAGAAACTTAGCCATGCATGGTAACCCCTACTTAGTCATGTTAGTTAGATCATGGAATGATTCTTTTGTCAATATAATACTTCCATGGTTAGATTAATTGTGTAACCATAAACTTCAGACAGATTATCTCTTATTTTCAAAATCATTCTAATGATTATTTATTTCCTATTGGATCATTTCACCATTGTTACCTGTACCAAGATACCACCTTCATGTACCATTGGATATTCATCCAAAAATAAAAACCTTATTTTAATAGATTTACATGTAACACCATCATTGAAATTTTATGAAAACAGCTTAGTTTCTTCCTACATTTGTCCTATGAATAATTTTATACTTTTGTTTTTTTTCTAATAGAAAATTAAATTACCTCTATTTAACATGTTTTTTAAACATGTTGAAGATACTTATTGTGTCATTGTTTGTGATTAATGTTTTGTTTTTGCTCTAACAAACATTAAAAATATATGCGTACATCATCCTTGGGCAAATAACCTTTTTTAAGAGATGTTAAAATCTAGACTTTCTATACAGTCACATCATTTGGGATTGTCTTGCATGATTTCACACCAAAACAAAATTGGCACTGGCTACGGTTACATGGAAATGTACCAATAATAAAAATATTATTGTTACATTGGAGACTAATTGCCGGAATGCAAAGTTGGGTAAGGAACCGATTAATTACGAATGTAACAATAATTATTGAGGCTACGGTTACATTGCGTTATTGTTACATGAAAGACAGCAATGTACGCTAGATTTATTAAACTTAACTTGAATCTTCTATATAGTTGTGTTGCTTAATTCATTCATGTCTACTAAATAATACTTGTTATAATAATAAATAATAAATATTATTATTCAACAAATGGTGTTTAAATAGTTTTAGGTATTAATGGATTTGATGTTCTTAAAGATCCTACTTCAAATTAGTAGTGCCAAAGGCGAAAAATAAAGTTCAATGGTTTATTGTTGAAAACTCGGACTGAGAAAACTGTTCACTTTTAAGTATTTAACTGCACACCTACTCGTATTACTGTCATTATACTTTGAACAAAAGATGAAGAGATTCCTATTACCAATTTTGTTTGGGTGAAAAATTTAAAACTTGCATGGAATGCGTTTGAAACGAAACTGAAACAATATCAAGACACAAATTTCATACAGCTATACAAACGCACTTACCAAAAATTGATACATCAAAAGCAAAGTCTGCTGACTGTGAACTAACACTGTGAACTTCTGTATACATGTATAAAATTGAGAATGGAAATGGGGAATGTGTCAAAGCGACAACAATCCGAACATAGAGCAGACAACAGCCGAAGGTCACCAATGGGTCTTCAATGTAGCGAGAAACTCCCGCACCCGTCAGAGGCGTCCTTCAGCTGGCCCCTTAACAAATATGTATACTAGTTCAGTGATAATGGACGTCATACTAAACTCCGAATTATACACAAGAAACTAACATTAAAAAATCATGCAAGACTAACAAAGGCCATGCAAAGGCTCCTGACTTGAGAAAGGCGCAAAATTGCGGCGGTGTTAAACATGTTTTATGAGATCTCAACCCTCCCCTATACCTCTATAGCCAATGTAGAAAAAACAAACGCACAACACTACGCATAGTAAAACTCAGTTTAAGAGATGTCCGAGTCCGATTTCAGAATCCATGGAGGACGTACTATAAAAAAAATCAAAAAATTGTATGTTATACTTGTATGTATTGTAAATATAAGATAATGTCTTCAACTTTTATTATTTAGTACATATTATTAGTCCCATCGAACATTGCTGTTTTTCATGTAACAATAACGCAATGTAACCGTAGCCTCAATAATTATTGTTACATTCGTAATTAATCAGTTCCTTATCCAACCATGCATTCCGGCATTTAGTCCCCAATGTAACAATAATATTTTTATTATTGTTACATTTCCATGTAACCGTAGCCAGTGCCAACAAAATTACTATTTATAGTGTTACAAGTCATGTTTTACATACAGTTTAACACGATTTAAATAGTAAACAAATGAATAAAAGAAACATGTCCTTTAAAAAAATATTATCATTTCATAGTTCTATCTTTATATTAAAATAAAACTGGTTAGTTGTTTTCTTCCAAAAATAATGGAAACTAAAAAAAGTTCTATAAAAATTAAAATTGCATAAAACATAAAAAAAAACCCTTGTTTTGTATAAAATTTAATAAATAAAATCCGAATTGAATAAATATCCAGAATATAGGTATATGTATGATCATTCTTAAAAATATTCTTTTAGATAACATTAAGTGTTGCCCTGCTACACATGTCACTGACAGATTGAGATTTTAAGATAGTCAGAAAAAATTATATGTCGTGTTCTTTCTTCGATTTTTCTTAAGAAATGTAAATAGTAAAATCAATATTGAAATAAAAACATACGCTCGTTGCTTTGGGAACCCCATCTGCATCAAAATATCAAGTGCAGATGGAGTCTGTCTTCTCTTAATCGTGTCATTCCGGTGATGTCTGGTTGGTAAATCTGCAGAAGCCATTTCTCGTCTGCACTTCCTGCTTCTGATTAAGGGAGATAATTCAAATTCATTTCCGGTGAGGGACGATTGGGGTGTCAAAAAGTGTGCGCGTAAAATTATTCAAAAACATTTGTATAAAGTATTAATACAAGGAACCTGAGAAGTGTAAAACCAGTACAGATATTAGAAAAGAAATAAGCAAAAAAGAAAAAGGTTCCAATATAATTCAATTTTCATATAAACTTCCCTTAGGAGGAATTGCCCTCCATTTCCCGTCATCAGAAGAAAAGAAAAAGTTCAAAGAAAGAGACGCTAAGGAAGTTTTTGGAGAAGATAGTGTGGCACATAATCCTGCAAGTCATTATCATAAACAAAATATAATAGGTTTTGCTAAAAACATACCTTTGAATTTAAACTTGGATAAACTCAAATCTGAAATTGAGTATCAAACAGGAGGAAATATCTCTGAAATTTGTAGACTCCATTTTTGGGATACAAAACGTCCCATGAAGGTAGTTAAAATCTTCTTTGACAGCCCATCAGACTTAGATAAATCCCTAGACATAGAAATTACCAATGTTTCTAATAACATCACTCAGAAAATCAAAGTTGAAAAGAAAAGAAACATCAAGTTTATTAGATGCTATAATTGTCAGTGTCTTGGCCATCCTGCTAACCAGTGCCAGGACAAAAAACATTGTCACAACTGTGGATCAAATTCCTGCTCAGAAACTTTCTGTACAAAGCCAGCTACCTGTAGAAACTGTCAACAAAATATAAATCGTCATCATCTCACTGTCCAGCCTTCATTAGATTTATCAACCAACATAAATTTAAAAACTATCTAACCATATATATATATTCAACATGAAAATCCTTTTCCTTAATACTCAATCTTTTAAAACAGCAACTGGACTCAAAGAAATTTGTGAAAAATATAATGTTGACATCTTATGTATTAATGAATCCTTTGAATCTGAAAAAAATCCACTCTCATTTGGTGATTGGAAACCAATAACATCACCTAGACCAAATAAAGCAAGGGGAGGATCTGCAATATTTTTAAAGCCAAGCAATCATTTCATAGGACAAAGACAGGAACATTTGGAACTAAAAGACATTGAAATGGTCAGTATCGAGGTAAAAGACAGCAAAAACAAAACATTTCATCTTTGGGTTCCGTACATCCCACCAGAAAAACCAGAGTTAAAGAAAAAGCTTTGTACACATATTGAACAACAAAATTTAAACAATTTAATATTGGTAGGTGATCTAAATGCTAAATCCTTCGAATGGAACAATGCAGTTGAAAATAAACATGGAGAATTACTAGAACAATGTATGACAACATCTAAGCTGATTTGTGTTAATGATGATCAGGCTACAAGAAGAGCAAGTAGTTCTGTAATAGACTTATTTCTAATTTCAAGGCATCTATTTAATGATGTTAAAAATTGTGTAACCCTAACTCATGAAAAGGTACAATCAGACCATATTGCAGTATTGTTAGATTTTAATGCAGGTAATCCTCACGAAGAAAATACATCAGAAGAGGAATATTGGAATATCAAAAAATGTGATTGGAATGCATGGAAAGAAAGAGCAAAAGACTCATTTTCAAAATTATCCTTTCCACAAAATGAAAATATAGAAAATAACTACAACCGATTTGAAGAAACTTTAACAAACTGTATGACAAAATGCATTCCCTTAGTCAAACCAAAGAAAAAGACGATAATACAACACCCCCCATGGTGGAATGATGATATCAGAGAAATGAAAGGAAAACTAAACAAAGCTCAAAAGAAATTTAAATTAAGAAGTACACCAGAAAATTTTGAAAATGTTGCAAAAGCAGAAAATGATTTTGAAATGACAAAAAAAGACGCCCAAAATAAATGGTCTGAAGACTTGTGTGAAAAAATTGGAGAAGCAAAATCTTTAAGGGAAAAATGGTCAAATTTCAAAAAATTAACTAAAAAGAAATCTGAAAATTTAGTACATCCATTGCAAGGAAATAATGGAAATATTCTTTTCACTGAATCAGAAAAATCTAACATCCTGAAAAATACCTTCTTTGAAGGTTACCATTTAAAAGCAAATAATTTTAATCAACAATTCTATGATGACATCACACAGCAATACATCAGCATTAGTACTTCTAATCAAGAAGAAAATACAGATAACATCAAGTACAATGATTATATTACAATGGAAGAGTTAGAAGGATCCATTTTTAAATTAAAAAAAGAATCAGCACCAGGTCCAGACTTCTTTTTTACTGAACTTTTCATCAATGGTGGAAGCGAATTAAAGTCCAAACTTTTGGACATCATTAACCAGTCATGGGAAGAAGGAATTATACCATTAAATTGGAGAAGAGCAAATGTCAAATTTATAAAAAAATTATATAAACCAAATTACAATTTACCATCATCTTACAGACCTATCAGCTTAACTAGTGTAGTGGCAAAATTAATGGAAAGAATTATAACATACAGGTTAGAAGGATTTGTAGAAATGAACAACATCATGGACCAAGAACAAGAAGGTTTTCGACATTTTAGAGGTACAACAAATGCCTTATTATCTTTAACACAAGCTATTTTTAATGGATTTAACAAAGACAAAACCACTATTGTCATTTTTATCGATTTTGAAAAAGCTTATGATAGCGTTTGGAGAGAGGGTTTAATGGTAAAGTTGTACAATGACGGCATCAAAGGGAAAATGTGGATGTGGATTAATGCCTTCCTCAGTCACCGAGAAGCTAGATGCATGGTGAACAATTACAAAAGTCCTTGGTTTCAAACAAGTATTGGTCTGCCACAAGGATCTGTTATCTCCCCAATCCTGTTTAATATTTTTATAAAAGATATTTTTAAATCCGTGTCTGCAGACTGCTGTAAGTTTGCAGATGATGCAACTATTTGGCACTCACATTCAGATCCAAAAGTTATACAAGAAAAACTGCAAAAAGATCTCAATCAAGTACAAAAATGGAGCAATGATTGGAGAATGAAACTTAGCATTCAAAAAACAGAGTACAGTATTTTCAGTAAAGAAAAAAATAAAGTCCAAAATATCAAACTAAAGCTTGGAAACACAATTCTAAAATACAACCCTAATCCAGTTATACTTGGATTAAAATTAGATGAACAACTAAATTTCAATAGTCACATAGAATCTACAGTAAAGAAAGCCAAAAGATCTTTAGGAATTATAAGAGAAATCAAGGGAATAGCATTAATACCAACAAAGACACTCATTCAAATATATGACAGTTTAGTATGTTCAATTTTTAATTATGCTAGTAGTATTTGGCAATCCAGCACTTCAAGTCATTTAGACAAATTAAATGAAATACAAAGAAAAGGTTTAGCATTGTGTTTAGATCTACCATCTCAATCATCCCTTGAAGCATTAGAAGTACTTAGTGGAACATTACCAATAGATTTAAGAAGAGAGGAAATGGCCATCAGAGAGTTAGGAAAAATTAATTCTTTTAGTAATAATGTCCCAATTAAAAGAAAATTTGAAATTTGGAAAGAGGAGAAAAATCCAGAAAAATATATATCACCACTAGGAAAAATGTACCAACAAACTGAAGATATGAAAGATACAGAATTGGTTGATATAGACAAGATAGAACCGCAGTATGAATACCAAGGTCTAGTATCAGTCATTAGAGCCCCTGACTACTGGCGTAACATAGGCAGCTCAAAATCCAGAACAACAGCTCAAATAGAGGAAGGAAAACAAATCATCTCGGAACAACTCCAATCTCAAACACCAAACACAGCAGTTGCTTTTACAGATGGGTCATGTTTAGGAAATCCAGGCCCCTGCGGTGCAGGAGCTATAATTTACATTAATGATAAAGAAGAAAAATTAAAAAGACCTGTCTCTAACAAAGGATCAATCTTGCTAGCTGAACTTATAGCAATAAAAATGGTTCTGGATTACATAGAATCTTTTTCAAAAGAGCAAATTAATACTTTAACTTTATTTTCGGACAGTCAGACAGCATTAGGTATCTTAACTCTCAATTGGAAAAGTGACAGCTATCATCAAACCATTAACGAAATCAAAGGGAAAATAAAAAATTTAAACGAACATGGATTTTTACACGGAAACCTGTCATCACTGCAAACAAAAAGAAAATGTACAACACTACCTTTTTGAATGTGACCTGTATTCAGATGCCAGAGACAAATTATTTCATCAAATATACTTCATAACAGGACAAATTCCAACAGATCTAGACAATTTATTAACAATCAATTTGCCAAATGCAGAAAATATCAATCAACTATTAGCGGAGTACATAGAGGAAACAAACCGTTTTAGTGGATAATTTGATACAAATTTCTTTAAATTTTTTTATATTTTTAATTTTTCATGCCATTTCAATAACCTAATAAACCATTTTTTAAATTTATTTCACTTCATACAATAATTCTATAATATTTTTAAAGCGCCACCTACAATATATAAGTACAAAGGAGAAACTACAATTGTGATAATTATTTTACAAGAGAGGATAATTTACAAGAGAGATTACTCTGTCATCACGACAAAGATTGAAGATTGAAGATATTAAAGAAATTCCGATATGTTGCATAGTTTAAAATAGGAGAAACCAAAATTACTTGAAGGAAATAAAAAATCAGGAGTCTTGAAAATAATCTGGGACTATCACAGTAAATCTGATCTATGGTGCTACATCAGGGACTTTTTTTTATAATTTAGTCATCACTTATGAGGGTCTGGATGGGGGTCTGTCATTCTGTAAACATTTAATTTTCACCCCTTTTTTCTCTAATCATTAAAAAATTAACCCCTTTTTTCTCTAATCTTCAAATAATTAACCCCTTTTTTCTCTAATCTTCAATCCCCCCCGTTTTCTCTAATCTTCAATTTTTAAGGGCATTCTTCTTTAATCATAAAAATTAACCCCATCCAAACCCTCACTTATAAAAACAAAACAAAAAGCAGCTGTCTTAGTTAATCAGACAGAGAGAAGGCATCAGTGGCGGATCCAGGGGGGGGGGGTTCCGGGGGTGCGCACCCCCCCCTTTATTTTTGCCGATCAATGCATTTGTATCGGGACATATGTTTTGCACCCCCCCCCCCCCCCTTTTGCCCTGGATGCCCTGGGTTAGCACCCCCCTTTCGAAAATTCCTGCATCCGCCCCTGAGGCATTATCCAACAAAAACAGGCGAAATACGAAATTAAAATGTAGAACATGTAGAAAATGATTAATCATAAATTGAAAAAATATATAAAGTGTCAAATTCGAAACTTTTGGGATGCTCTAATAAACATGATGACTACTATATTATGTCTGTCTTTTCTTTTGTTGTTGGTATGCCTTCGGATTGGCTTGCCGTCTAATTGCTGTGTAGCTAACACACACCATCTCCTTTTGTTCATCAGAATATCTATAATACTAAAATTACGAGGTCCAATTTGTCAGCCGACATCACGTAAAAACGACGAATCAAAGAATTCAACTTTATATACAACTATTATAGTACACAGGTGTAGATTAAAAATTACAACACTGCAGGCCCTTTTGTTTTCCACGTAATTAATATTGCCAATAATTAAGAAGTTCCGGGTCGAGTCCGATACCGATACCAATAGTATACTGAGGTAGCAATACACAGTTAGAAGTTTATTTTCGCATTATGACCCCTGTGAATTTTTTAAATATGAAAGTCTTTGTACAATAAAATTGATTTTTAGATAATTGAAGAATAATATAGCCTTCTTAGTGGGTTTATATGAACATTTAGATTGATTTTAACATGTTTTATAGGCCATTTCTATGATTGACAGTCCGTATTTTCCTATCCGTACCGTTCATAGTACCGTTCATAGGTCCATAAATTATTGTAGTGTTTATCAACAAAGATTTTGCGCTCGATCTTTTCACTGATTTAATTTTATGGAAAAACGAGCAGGAAAGCATATGATTTTTTTTGGACCACTTGATAGATATAAACCTATGGATTCAGGAAAGGTACCACTGTAATTCATTGAAGTTTTCCTTTAGACCAAATTTTGGAGACTTTTGTGACATGTTCACCCCCCTTTTTTGCTATATTTTGTATCTAAGAAATGCAGAATGTTGCCATGGTTACACCCAAAAGGGATTATATTTCACCCTTATGACCATTAGAAATCAAATCTATGGAAGATTTTCTTTCTACAAGTATATACATGCATAACACACATATAAAGCCTTCTTTGTTAGACAGGAGGGGAAAGAGGGTGTTTAAAAATTATGAGTGTCAATTTTAAGTTTTTTTCCTAACTGTGTATTGCTACCTGAATCACCTGTTACCTATTACCTTATCTGTACGTTCCGCATCTGACAGGCGCACCACCAAACGGTGTATCCAGGATTAATATGCTATTTACACGGGTCATAATCACAGGGTTGACACTATTAAATTGTCAAATTGTTACCTATTGTAGTATTTTAATCCGTAAGACTTTCTTAAGATAACAATACGAATACTAAAAATCTGGACTAAAAATAAGTTTCAATTTGTTAGCGGGCATGACGTAAAACAGCGAATCAAAGAATTCAACTTTATTTATAACTAATATAGGACAATGCTGTTGATTAAAAAATACTCCATTCCAGGACCTTTTGTTTTCCAAATAATTAATATTACCAATAATTGATAAGTTCCAGTTCGACGGGTTCAAACAGAAAGATTTGAAAGCAGAGAAAATTGTGTTCACGGGTGTGTTCTAGTATAGATTAAAAACCGGGATGAATTTCAGTACGCGTAATGTAATATACATGTATGAATACACGGAAGAAATTGTATAGATTTAAAGAGGCATTATACACATACAGCTGTCAAAAGCTTGTTCACCAATTTGACTCAAATTCTCGCCACTTAAACGTATATCCTGTTCTCTTTTACTATTTTTTTCAACTTCATTTTGACAATTATTCTCTCTCAGTCTTTCAATTTCAGCACTCTATTCTTCTCTTTTCTTTATTCTTTTTTCTCTATTCTTTGTATTTAAGCTTTCTCTTATTGATCATTATAATGTATAGAAAATGAGCACCATTTTGTCTTGATACGTCCTGCCTTCAGTTCATTAAGGCTACAGTTTTACCAAAATATAATTGTTCGTGGCCAACTAATAGAAAGCTGGTGTTTCTTTTACAGGCTAGATCAGAGAGTCTTAACTAAAAAAATGTGTAAATTTCTTAATACGGCATGGAAGTTATGATCACAAATTATCATTGCATAACAGTTGTAATTCTGAGCTTATTACCTTATTGTGTTGTTCTCGGTTTGTTTACTGTCATTATTGTAATTATATGTTATGTTATTTTGCTATAGCATTATATTTGCTTTTGCAATAAAATATATTCATTCATTCATTCAATGTTTTCTTTATTCTTTGCCATCTTTTCCCTGTTCCTTTTTTCGTTCTCTATCATTCTCTAATCTGTAAACCCCATCCAAACCCTCTAAATAATTTAATTAACTTATTTTCGGGTTTTTCTTTTCGTCTCTTTGTAAATTGTGATTTTAATTAAAATTAAATGCATTTGTTAGATAGAAATATGCACGTGCATTACAATGTTCTTAATGTTTCAAGTTATAACACCTAGGCGGTACATCACATTTATATTGCAGATTTAGTATGCCAAAAACTGAAATACATGTCCATTTTTCTGAGTTTGGTGTTATGTATGAAATACAAACTATAGTAATGCTACTGCAGATTCGATAAACAAGTGAGTATATATTATAGTTATACATGAAATGTTATTTAGATTTCTTTTCATTTTTGTTTTCGCTGTGCAATTGAAATTTAAGACATTATCTTTGAAATAAAATATATACGAGAACAAATTTAAGGCTCTCGTGAAAAATATATGCAGGACTCTGAACCGCCATGGTACTCCTAAAACGGCTGCGAGGGCCACGCTGAAGTGCGATGGTTAGACGCTGAAGTCCGTTTTTGATCATGCCCAAGTGCGATGGTGACATAGTGACGCTATCTTGTTGATAGCTACGCCGAAGTGCGATGATAGAAAAGATGACACAAGTCGAACATTCTGAATGCTTTTCATGTCGATAGAGAGATGTACGTGTGCTAGAAGCGGTAGTTTTCCAGGTTTCTTAGTTAATAAGTGACGTATTATAAACGTTTAAAACTACACGAAACTAACTTGGAGACATTAGCCATTTTGTTTCAAATTTCCACTAAAGATTCCTTTCATATAGCTTTCGATATATCATGGCATTCTTTAAATACAAGATACAGGTCCGCAGACAGACTCTCCGTATTATAATATAACGGTAAACGAATAACATACGAGAGGTTCATACATGTATGCAAGTGTTAATATCCCTCTGTGGTTTTTTAGACCTTGGACGATTAACATCTTGACGCATTTGTTAAAAACTTGTATATTTTTAGAAGCCCATGTTGACTACTGTATTTGTCCTTTTTGTTTGTATACATTCGGATTGCTTTGTACCATGCATACATCTCCTTTCATTCATATAAAGGAAAGAAGAAGAAAAAACATAAAAATAACAGGCTCTCCAATACAAAATAACAGTGAATGTAAAGTGCGGATCCTAAAATACCATTTTCACTGTATATGCCATGCATTTCTGATGTAGAATGGTAAATAAACAGACGAAAAAAATGATGATTTTTGAAGAAAATGAAGAAAATTATTCACATGTATTATATTAAGTAATAAATAATACAAGTCATACAAAGGAAGAGACGGGAACGGTTTTTTTTTCGCGCCGAGAGCCATCCATACGTAAAATATATACCGAAATAGGTGAATATTTAGGACGTTTTACGAACAAATCGTGCAGGTGATTAAAAACTAGCAGGAAAGATGTAGTTGCAAAAAAATATTCATTACAACACAATTATTAATGTTGTATAACGTAGAATAGCTTTTGTTATTCAGTTTGCCCATATTGTATTGAATTCCACTATGATGCTATCTTTATGCGAGTCATGTTCACTGTTGAATAATGATACTTTACTTTCATTTTCACTGTAGAGCGATTCATTAGTATTGTATATGCGGTGCATTTTCACTGTATGAATTTTATTAGTTTTTATGCATTAAATTCCAAATTCAGCCGACTTGCTCAAACAATAATTAAATTAAGAAAAGGATTTGATAGTGCTGACTTTGAGATGAAAAGTTTGATTGAACACTCCAATAAGTTCAATAGAATTAATATTTATTTCAAATAAAACACATCGTTGTCATAATATAACAATATGTGGATTATTTCAGAGTTGAAAGTGTTTTTAGATTCATGCAAAATATTTTCAAATGCATGCCAATTTGATAAAATTCATGTTTCTGCAGTAGTCATTATACGCATGTGCAAACAAATTTTAACATTGGATTTCGAGTATGGGTCGATTTACCAATCGAAGAAGCATGTCATAGATTTTTTTATAATTCATCAGAATCTTTATTTAAAGTGTAGTTATATTTATCCAAAGCATTGAAACGTCATCACTGAATACGTACATCTCTCATGCCTATCGAAATAGAATGGGATAAAAAGGGATAAAAACAACAATACTTTCTAATATTTTTTTATAAATCACTTCTTGACCAATTTCAATGAGGTTTTGAAGAAAGATTTTTGATTTTGGGTCCGGTTATAAATTGGCCCACAGGGTCCAAAATAAAATTTGAGGCTGAATCCATACATGATTGTGTTTATTATTTTTTTTTTAATTTTTGGCCCATTTAACAAGTTTGTTGGGTCCAAACTGTCAAGAAATAAAATCTTTTGGATTTCATCAACAGTTGAGTATTTGGGGTACTTTGGAATGCTGAATCTTACCGTGTTTTAAACTTGGTATTTTGGTATTTTGGGCCAAGTTATCGAAGTGGTCCACATTGAGGCCCAAAGGGTCCGAAATTCAACATTTTTTTTATTTCATCAAAAATGAAGTCTAGCTTGAATGTTGTGTACATACCTACCCCAAACTGTTCAGGGTTCGACCTCTGCGTTTTTATAAAGGGTGTTCTACAACACGTACATCATGTTCCAATGCAACTTTATCAGTATACGTTTTTGACAGATAAAGTTTGCCCTACACAACTTGACTTGCATTTCAAGCTTTAATGACTTTGGATAATTATGTGTCACATTGTCGTTTCATTTTATACAGTAAAGAACATGCAAGCAACAATCGAGCTAAAAACTATCTTTCCTTCAGAATATGGATGTTGAAGCATTTGGGGGCTCAACAATAGGGGAGGCAAGTGAAGATGAATCACAAAAAAGAAGAACTAAAGTGAAAGAGGGGTTTCCATACCAATGCACGTACGTATTGTCCTTTCAAGACAAAATGGGTAGCTAGTTTTCCCAGGCATAAGAAGATCCACACTAATGGGTTAAACAAATGTGACCAGTGTGAATTGAAATTTTAAGACTTCTCAATAAGCATAACAACTGATAGCATGGAGAAAGCCTGATTTGTACTCATTGTTCCAAACACTTCAAAAGCAGAACTGGGCAGTGGCGGATCCAGAACTTTTTGTAAGGCGGGCCCGATAGCTGACCTAAAAAAAGGGGGGGGGGGCTAAAGTCATGCTTCAGTGATTCCCTCTATAATTAACCAAATTTTTCCAAGGCCCCCTGGATACGCATAGGCTGGCATAGCTTACCATATGAAGAAAGTAACAGGAACTTTTAATCACATCTGCTCGTTTATAGTAAAACATTAAAAATGTTTCGCTGACCGCAGAGATTGAACCCTGAACAGTTGGGGCAAATTTTGACATAATATTAAAGCTTGATACTATCTGAATTTGGATTGTGATCAAATTTATGACGTTATATAGGTTTCTGACACAAGGTAAATGTGGTCGAAGATCTTAAATCGTATGCGCAATACTGTGCACCTGCAGGTTTCTTCCCGCCCATAACATTTTGTTTTCCTTCTAGGATAAATAACCATCAAACCAAATCCCAGTCTTTCCTTTCTGGTAATGAACCTTGTAGTACAATTTTAGAGAGGTCCATACACTTGAACACAAGATATTGTCTGGAAACTAGAAAAATTTCTATTGTGATAATGCGAAAAAGATCAAAAAACGTACACACATTCAAGTAATTATCCGGAAACTACAAACATGATTGTTTTTTGTCCCTTTTTGTTTCTTCATTCCTAAACTGTTAGTACCATAACCCCAAAATGAATCCTAACATTCTACTTGTGGTATTGAACACTGTGGTGCAATTTCAGAATAATCAAAATTCTTATACACAAGTAATTATCCTGAAACTAAAAACATTCTTCTTTCATGCCCCTTTTTCGTAAACGGTTGGAACCATCATCCCCAACATTATTCCAACCTTCCTCTTGTGGTATTGAACCTTCTTTAAAATTAATATAGATCCATTCACTTAAATTAAAGTTGTCCTGAAACCAAATGAGTCTTCGGACGACGCAGACGATAACGACATCATAGCAATATACGAACCGGAAAAAAACATTGCGGGATTGACCAAACAAACATGGAGGTGAAGTGAGTAGTTGGTCATTTATCGCTCCGGCCAAAATCGACCTTTGATGACTTTGATGACTTATGCGAACACCTAGAACTTATTTTTTTGTGAGTTTAATCTGCTTATTGTGTCTGGATTTATTCTGTGCTTTGATAATTTTGAAAAATTGAATAATGAACTTTACATGGGCAAAAGAAAAAGAAAGACAAAGTCTACCCAAACACCACCCAACATGGCGGCGCCCATGCTCATACCAAATCAGGATATAAATAGTTCGCCAAATCTTTCTCAGGTATTGGCTAGTGCAAATGACTCTCTTTATGGTAACCGAAACCATTTACAAACTGTTAGTAACAATCAATTCCATCATAGTACACCAATGAACATACAACAAGGTCCGCCCATGTTTAACATGACCCATGTTCTACCAGGTCCTAGTGTTAGTGAAGCTCTACCTATAAACACTCAGCAATTCTCAACCTTAACTTCGCAACAGAGACCCCAGCCTTTTTGTGACAATAATACACTTCAAATGATACTAGAAAATATGAATCACATGAACAGCAAATTAGCAAAACTTGACATGTTGGATGACTTGTGCTCTAGAATGGCATCCATTGAATCTCATTTTAATATTGTTAAAACTGAAATTAAAGACATCAGGTATGATTTGAAACAACAATCAGAAAGAATAACTACTGAAGAGTACCATTACAATATCGTTGAATCTAGGGTATCTGGTATTGAAGCTGAGAATGAAAAACTTCAATATGAAAATTTTGAACTGAAAGAAAAATTACTAGAGATGCAGGCACATTCAATGAAATATAACCTTATATTTAGTGGTATTAAAGAAAGAAGTGAGAGACAGAATGAAAAAGTAGAAGATACTATCAAAGAATTTATTTCTAATGAACTAAAAATTAATAGTGAGGCAATTCAGTTTCAGAACGTGCACAGGCTAAAAAACAGGGGTGATGGCAAACCTAGAAATATCATTGCAAAATTCGTAAAATATTCTGACCACGAGATGGTAAGATCAGCAGCCTATGAACACCTGAAAAATAAAAAAGAGGTGGCGGTTTATCAACAATACCCAGCTGAAATCAGCAACCGAAGGAAAGAGCTTATCCCTAGAATGATAGCACTGAAGAGAGAAGGCCACCAAAATGTGCGCTTGGTGTTAGATAAACTCTATGTTGGAAATCAACTATATAACGACCATGAAGCTCCGAATCCACAAAGGAGTCGACAGGATGCATATGCACAAGGACCTCCACCCGGATTTGTTCCCAGTCGAGAGAGATTTCCCCCGAGGGGTCCACCTCCAGGACATCATGCCGGCCCAGTATTTCAGTCAGGATCTACATAGGGACACGACAACAGGAGCGGTACTGACAGTCATGTTGACAGAGAATTGAGTGACATTAAAGTGTTAAGTTTGAATGTTTGTGGTCTGAAATCTAAACTATAATGCCCAGAATTTATTGAACTTATAGAATCTAATGACATATTAATCTTCCAGGAATCCAAATTAGATAAACATGACATTTTAGAATTACCTAAGGGTTATTTGTATTTTTCAAAGCATCGTTCTAAATTCAAAAAAAAATCTGGTGGTATTGTTATCATATACAGGGAAAATTTCGAGAAGTTCTTGAATTTTCCAAAAACTAAATCAGATTATGTACAATGGTTGGTAATTCATTCAAACATGTTAATGATAGACAAAAATTTATTGCTCGGCTGTATTTATATACCTCCCGAAAACACTAAGTATGCTTCGAATGATGCATTTAATGACATCGAAACTGAAATGTCAGACTTGATTGAAAAAACAAATAGCTATGCCTCTTTAGCTGGTGACTTTAACGCAAAAACAAATTATTAAGTGATATTGTAATACCAGATAGTAAACTGTTTGAAATACGTGATGATATTGTTGATGATGATGTTTTATCTTATGTGTATGACTATGAAAATTTATTACAAAACGATGTACCAATGAAAAGATACTCTACTGATATATCTGTACCAAATAATTATGGTCATAAACTTATTGATTTTTGTAAAAGAAATAATTTGTATATATAATAATCTTTATTTGTCATATAAGTAACATTATACTTGTGACATAAACAAAAGTAACAGCAACAATAAAATAACTGAGTTAAACACACACATATCTATATATATAGGAAATGGTCGATTACCGGGTAAAGATTTTTTGATTGGAGAAAAAACATGTAAAAATGTGTCACTGATTGATTATATATTGTTTTCTTCACATGTATTTTCGTTATTTAAATCTTTTTATGTGAGTGAATTTAATCCATTGTTTTCTGATGTACATAGCAGTTTGTGTTTCAAATTTCACGCTACAGTAAACAATTTTACTATAAATTCCTCTATAGATGATAGTAACACACCCACGCATACACCTAGGTGGATTCCCAAAAAACATATAGAGTCTATTAATAATGACGTCACAATGTTCACGACAATAGAATCTCTATTGGATGAACTAGAGGAACAAGGTCAGGGTCAACACACAAAAACACTATAAACTTAGTAGTGAACAAAGTTGGCGAACTCTTTAAAAATTCTGCAAAGAAAGTTTTTGGGTCTAATGGTAGAAAAAGAAAAACAAATACAAATAAAAAGTTTCAAATTTGGTTTGACAACAAGTGTTTTGAAACAAGGAAAATATTCCACAAAGCACGTAATAGATACAGTTTTGTAAAAAACAGAGAAAATAGAGATGCTATGAGAAAGGCAAGCAAACAATACAAAAACCAGATGAATGCTAGCTACAATAAATTCCAACATAGCTGTGAACAAGATCTCAGAAACACATCAAAACAAGACAGCAAAAAATTTTGGAAAATTTTGAATCGCTTTAGAAAAAGGGAAACAAATAAAAATATTGATATAACTATAGAACAACTGTATGAATATTTCAGGTCTCTAAATAAAAACGAATGTGAAGATCATGATTATGATGATTCTTATGAAAGTGTCAATAATTTAGATAATCAGGTTATTATTGAGTTATTAGATTGTGAGATAACTGGTGAAGAAATATGTAAAGCTATAAAAAGTCTAAAAAATGATAAAGCACCAGGTGATGATGAAATTGTAAATGAATTTTTGAAAAGTACTGTTGACAAGTTGTTGCCTATATATGTGAAAATATTTAATACTGTATTAGATACTGGTATTATTCCTGATGCATGGTTAATTGGTATTATAAAACCTGTATTTAAAAATAAAGGAGATAAAAATGATCTCATCGAGCACTTTGCTTGACTTCAAATTTGGGCAAGGTGTTTACATCAATTTTAAACACAAGACTTAATAAACTATCTGATGAAATTGGAATTATTTCGGACTCACAGGGTGGATTCCGCAAGGGATACTCTGTCCATGATAACATGTTTGTTTTACATTCTATTATTACATTATATTTATCTGCCGGAAAGAAATTATTCTGTGCATTTGTGGATTTTAAACGGGCGTTTGATACCGTTTGGAGGGCTGGGCTTTTCCAAAAACTTATAAAAAATAACATCAGAGGGAAAATGTTTACATTGATACAAAATATGTACACTGATATTAAGTCCTGTGTTAAACTTGATAATTTGAAAACTGCATTTTTTCCATGTGAAACGGGTGTTAGACAAGGAGAAAAATTATCTCCATTTCTTTTTGCACTATACTTGAATGATCTAGAAGACTTTTTAGGCCAAAATTTGACCCATGGTTTAGAATATCTAGATTCAGAATGTATATGTTACAGTAAATAGTTGAAATTAGGAATTACATGTAATTACTAAACATTTCAGTAAATACCTGTAATTACTAGCCAATTTAGTAATTACATGTATTTACTAGTTGTTTCAGTGATTACTGGTAATCACTGATTTTTAATGTCATTTTTACAGCTATTTACTAACTTCATGTTTTTGTTTTAAAATTCAAAACATGATTCAAGATACCAAATAAAAAAGTAAAGGGTAGGGTATTTTAAGGGAGCTTACTTAGGGATGTTGGAATATAAGACACATCAAAAGTGCATACTCTTTAGTGTTTTATGAATTGAAACTGGAAAATGGTTGTTTTATAGGTTTTGGTGTTATGTCGTTGTTCTCCTCTTATATTTAATGCGTTTCCCTCGGTTTTAGTTTGTTACCCCGATTTTGTTTTTTGTCCATGGATTTATGAGTTTTGAACAGCGGTATACTACTGTTGCCTTTATTTGAAACTCCGTAAATATATGCATGCAAGACAATGATATCAATTCAAAATTGGTTTTCATAATTTTGTTAAACTAAAATCTCCATCGTGCACTGTGGTTTAAAACTTTAAAATCATTTTCTCCAAATATCCTGGATTTCTACCAAACTTGGACAGAAGCTTAATGCTTATGATCATAAGATAATATCCAAAAGTAAAGTTTGAGAAAACATTCTTTTTTTCGTATATTACTTATAAAAAGACTATTTTCCCCCAGTTAACATTACATACACTCTGCAGTTAAAGTTTTTAAAACATTAGAATTTATAAACCATCCTGTATTTTTACTCAATTTTGACAAAAGCTTCTTACAGTACTAGTCAAAAGATAGTATCTAGAGGAAAATTTTAATATTTTTTCCTCATTTTTGTTGAGCCTGCGATTAACAGCAAAAGAAGGCGAGACTATTTGTTCTGCAAAACCCTTACAATTTTAATAGCTTAATACATCAATAACCCATCTCCAGCTAGGGGTTGAATTGAAGGTATTCAATGAGGTCCAAATATTCACTCGCAAGTGCACAACTCATCAACCTTTAAGCTTGTTTCTCAGCTAATTTAACAAAATAGAACCAGATTGGCTGTTAACAGTGAATTCTAATTTCACTATATCATTTTTATTAATGATTTAACAACAAAAAAAAAGATATTTATTTTTTTTATATCTAGAAGCTAATGACATAACTTTATCTTATCTTTATAAGGAAATAAGTCTAAATATTCTTCGAATTCAAAGTTTTCTTTAAAAAGTTAAAACATAATGCTTTGGGAGAATTTTCCATTTCTGATTTCCATGTCTGCTGAAATTGGTAAAAAATTATCTGTATAATGGTCAACTTTAACCATTTTGGATTAAAACTAAAGTTACTCTGATTTAACCAAATATTTGAAAGTCCATATTTATTCAATAGATTTTTTTATACAAATCAGCCATTCAAAATTTTAAGAGTACTAACTGATCTTCTAGTTAGTATTACCATAACTTTTGATCATCTAACCATAATACAACATTGTTTTAGCAGTCAGTAAATAGGTGTAAAAATTCATTTTAAAATTAGTAATTACTGGTAATAACTGGGCCGTTTAAGGAATTACTTGTATTAACTAAGTGCATCGGGAATTACCTGTAATTCCTAAATTTTAGTAATTACATGTAATTCCTAATTTCACCTATTTACTGTAACATATACATAACATAGGTATTTATTTGAAAATGTTTATATTACTATATGCAGATGATACAGTTATTTTTGCAGATACTGCTGAAGATTTACAAAATTCTTTAAATGTCTTTGAACAATATTGTTATACTTGGAAACTTACTGTCAATGTCTCAAAGACAAAAATTGTAATTTTTTCTAAACGTAACTGTAACAAGAAATTCAAATTTAATCTATGTAATGATGAAATTGAGATCCAAGATACATATACATATCTTGGCTTGTTATTTAATTATAATGGTAATTTTTGTAAAGCCAGAAACAAATTAGCTGATCAAGCTCAAAAAGCTTTATACAGTCTGTACCAAAGAATTAATAAAATTAGTATCCCTTTAGATTTACAGATAAAACTATTTGATTCTTTGGTAGCCCCAATTTTGACTTATTCCTCTGAAATCTGGGGATATGAAAATAAGATGAATATTGAGAAGATACATTTACAGTTCTGTAAAAAAATTCTTGGGGTGAGGTCATCGACCGCAAATTTCATGGTCTATGGTGAACTTGGCCGATTTCCTATCGAAATTAGCATCAAAATGAAAATGATTTGTTTCTGGTATAAGCTTGTAACAAATGTTGATAAACTGTCTGGAAAACTCTACAAGCTTATGTTTAATTTATGTGAAAATGGAAATAATTCTTTTAAGTGGATTAATTATGTAAAATCTATATTTGATGAAACTGGTAACAGCGAAATATGGCAGGTACAAGAAAACGTTAATTTGAATTTTTTTAAATTTAACGTTAAACAAATACTCCATGACCAGTTCATACAAAAATGGTTTTCGGATATCGATAACTCATCAAGGGGGAAGTTTTATTCAAAATTTAAGACTGACTTTTGTATGGAACCATATCTAATTAGACTAAGAAAATTTAGTAGACTTTATATTTGCAAACTTCGTACTTGCAATATCAAATTTCCGATTGAAACAGGGAGATGGAATAGAATTCCAGAAATTGAAAGAAAATGTAAGCTTTGTAAAACTGGTCTTGGAGATGAGTATCATTACATATCACTTTGTAACAATGCTGATGTTGTTAAAATAAGAAATGCATATATTCCTAATTACTACAGAATCAACCCAAATATCAATAAACTTTATGGAATGCTGAAATATTGCAATTTACATGTATTAACTAACCTTTCTATTTTCATACAAAAGGTTGAAAAACTACTGCTCTCTCTGTAAATCAGCACATATGAATATATTTATATATGTTACACCTTTTGTTACTATCCACTATTATTTGATTGTGTTCATGTGATCACGTGGTTATTTAAGCTTACATATTGCACGGACTTTTTGTGGTATGGTCAATAGATTTAGTATACATTTAGCTTTGTAAAAATGTTTCATTGTATGTATTCTACTCATTTCACTTCTATGTTATTTGTAAATGTATGTGTATTTGTCGCTCCTGTTACGCAGGAAATCTGCGTCTGAGTGTATTTTGAATAAACAGTAAACAGTAAACAGGGAAACATTTCAGTTTACAGTTCACACATGTCAATACTGTTGGAAAACGTATAAATGGCCAGCCAGTTTCTATAGACATATACAAGTTATAAATAGATAAAGATATTAAAGTAATCAAATAAGTTTTTCATTTGTTGCAAGTCTAATTATTACATTAATCTACAATAAAAATTCATCGCATTTTCGAAAATTCTACATCAGAAATGAATGCCATGCATACAGTGATAATTCATCGCATCTATAGTGAAAATGGATCGCTTTTAATAACTGATATTCTATGTTATGTTGCTTTTATAACACATATTTGAACTTTAATACTGTTATTTTACATCAAAAAGACACATCATAATGAAAATATGTTAAAATTTAGTTTCAAATCAATTATTTTGGTATTTTCAAAACGTAAACAAATAAAGTTTTCCCATGATCCTTTATTCTACAATGAACATACTCGCATACAACAGTGAAAATGAACTGACTGGATTCGCACTTTAAATACACTGTAATAAGAAACACAAAATAATAAGTTAGTCATTTTAAAAACAGAGCGACTGTATAGTATCATAAAAGCGTGCAGTAGGTTTTAAAGTCATATGAAACGAGTGGTGAAAATAATGTTTATCAAATTTTTGTACCAATGCATGTATATTTCATAAACTTAGTCCTCTGTGCACGATTTTATTATTATTTTCGCAAATATATCATATAATCGTCAATTTTTTTCTCTCTCTGTTTGTTATGATTTAAAAAATATATATGGCTGCTCATTAAATGCCGTGTTTTGAAGCCGAGTTTTACCGATTGTCACCTTATAATAAACAAATAACAAAAAGCATGAGTAATGAGCACGTGTTTAGCATGTATAATCAGATATTTGTTTATTTCAATGACAGATCCATGCGTATTGCGATCACCGGATTTTTACGAGGAGGGTCAGGTCACTGCATACGGAAAATATGTCGGCGATTAAAAATACGTAAACTTCTTCTAAATGTGGACAAATTAAAGAATTTTCCTCAGAAAAAAGTATATGTACATAAGTTGTATTATGAAAACTTATCCATTTAGTTATAAAAAAAAACATATGCATATATTTTTTTATTTGAGGTTTCTTATGACTTAAGTTCTTCCGCAAATACGGACATCTAAACATAACGCGACGTTACATTAAAGTTATCTACTGGTATAGCTAAAGAGGACAATATCACAGTATATAATGAAGCGGGTCCGACCTGCTGCCTGTGAGATGTAATCAGCGACAATCTCCTGAACGACAACAATTTTATATCCAAAAAAACTTAGTGTACCTATATCGACGGACCTAGAGAGTTTTATGAGGGAAGGATGGGCAATAACGTACGCCTATTACTTATCTTAGCGAAATGATCCTGAATGTAGACGCTGTCGGAAAATACGCGAAGTACAAACATTACGTTATGGTAACAACGCATGATTTATTAAGATTCTTCAACAGACGCCTCAGTCTATATAGGTACCATTGATAGTATAATGTAGAATCACGTATGGCATGTACAAAGAGATGTTCAATAAGTTTACGATTTATTAATAATAGTGAAATATATTATGATTTTTTTAACAGTTAACAATAAATTGATTAATTACAAAGGAACAGTTACTAATATGCCCTAAAATAGATTTATGGTATCTTAATTATTTACATCTATGGTAGCTAATGGAATGGCTCTAGAGATCTGTTATCAGAATATATCTTATGAACAATAATGTGATAATAATCAAATGATATTATAATGATATGCAATTTATTCACTTACTAAAACAATCTGCTCGTATCTAGTAACTATAAGTATGTGTTACTACTATTGCACTGCTTTCTAAAGTGTGTCGTCCTATATATATATATATTAAAGGCCTTATAAATTCTACGTAAAACCTATTCAGAGCTAATTATTCCAATATAACCTTCTATTTGTTCAATAAATACACCTCGTATTATATAAATTCCAAAAGTAAATTCTGTATCTCCATTTATTAAGTACAAAAATGAATATATAGAGATATGCTTTATACTAACGTGTGTCGGCACCGTGTCGCAGTTTTGATTTGTACTGAATCAGTATAATTTGCTTAATGCAAACTATGGAAAGTTATTGACAATGATAAATCGTAAATAATATACCAAAATATTATAATTTTAACCCTTTTGAATATATTTATGATCCTATACATGCTATATGCTAACCTTAAAACGAGAATATGTATGCAGCTTTAGTTATTTGAAAGTCTTATAAAATGGCACCCAGACGAAACAAGACTGAACCCGAGTGCTTACATACAAAATAAAATCTACGTTAATCAAATTTTAAATATCAGTTAAAAAGTAGGAACATTTGAAAAGCTAGGACAAGACAGACACACTAAGACACACCATGGCACACATTTTGTATAAGAATACTTGTGTGACGTCAAGTCACCTGCACTTTCCCATGCATGGTTCAATTTGTGACGTAATTTGGCAACACTAACGTCGACGACAATATCTGATACCAGAGTGTTGTACATGAAAAGCAGTGAAGATAAAAATAACGGGACTCAACATTATATAGACACGAGTAATTTTAGATGCTACCACGGAATGCAAATAATGAATCGAAAAGGTAAGAATTCTTTATACATTACACATAAAATAAACGTTCAGTTGGAGTAATAATATAATCCTGACATTCCGACACAAGTCAAGTAAATGCTTAAAACTAGTTCAGTTGAATGGTTCATGAGAAAATGTACGGACACGACGGGAAACACCATTTTTCAATCTTTCAAGAACCATAACTCCTGAACGGTAAAAGTCAAAATCGTCATTATTGAACTTGACCTCCATTCTGTCATCAGTAACAACATATTAAAATTTGGGAAGCTTTGGTAGAACAGTTCATGCGTAAATGCACGGACACGACTGGAAACTCCATTTTTCAATCTTTCAAGAACCATAACTCCTGAACGGTAAAAGTCAAAATCGCCATTATTGAACTTGACCTTCGTATAGTTGTCAGTAATAACATATTAAAATTTTAAAAACTTTGGTTGAACGGTTCATGAGTTAATGCACGGACAACATTTGATTGCCGCCCGCCCGACAGCCCGAAAGCCGCCCGCCGTACATCCCCAAATCAATAACCGACATATTTGTCACAAAAATTCGGTTAAAAATGGTAGATTAAACCTGGGTTTATAGCGCTAAATACTCTCCTCTGCTGTTGGACTGTAAGCCCCGGAGGGTATCACCAGCCCAGAAGACAGCACCAACCAGTACTTCGGTACTGGCATGAAAATACGGATTTTTATGTGTTATTAAAATTTGCTATTACAAAATGTTAGAAATTTTAATAAATTAAGGAATGTATCTCCCTCATGCAAAGCTCTGATTCCTTTCACGAATTTGGCTATACATTTTGGACCTTTTGCATTATAGCTCTTCATCTTTTTAATAAGCTTTGTATTTCAAATATTTTGACCACGAGCATCACTGAAGAGACATGTATTGTCGAAATGCGCATCTGGTGCAGGAAATTTGGAACCGTTAATGTTGTTAATGTTATTAAATGTTATCAAAATGCTGGACTTTTTGATCGACAATATATTTGTTGAGTTAGGAGGATTTATATTTCAACAGACAATCGCTTTTAATAACTGATATTCTATGTTATGTTGCTTTTATAACACATATTTGAACTTTAATACTGTTATTTTACATTAAAAAGACACATCATAATGAAAATATGTTAAAATTTAGTTTCAAATCAATTATTTTGGTATTTTCAAAACGTAAACAAATAAAGTTTTCCCATGATCCTTTATTCTACAATGAACATACTCGCATACAACAGTGAAAATGAACTGACTAGATTCGCACTTTAAATACACTGTAATAAGAAACAAAAAATAATAAGTTAGTCATTTTAAAAACAGAGCGACTGTATAGTATCATAAAAGCGTGCAGTAGGTTTTAAAGTCATATGAAACGAGTGGTGAAAATAATGTTTATCAAATTCTTGTACCAATGCATGTATATTTCATAAACTTAGTCCTCTGTGCACGATTTTATTATTATTTTCGCAAATATATCATATAATCGTCAATTTTTTTCTCTCTCTGTTTGTTATGATTTTTGAACTTGACCTTCGTATAGTTGTCAGTAATAACATATTAAAATTTTAAAAACTTTGGTTGAACGGTTCATGAGTTAATGCACGGACAACATTTGATTGCCGCCCGCCCGACAGCCCGAAAGCCGCCCGCCGTACATCCCCAAATCAATAACCGACATTTTTGTCACAAAAATTCGGTTAAAAATGGTAGATTAAACCTGGGTTTATAGCGCTAAACACTCTCCTCTGCTGTTGGACTGTAAGCCCCGGAGGGTATCACCAGCCCAGAAGACAGCACCAACCAGTACTTAGGTACTGGCATGAAAATACGGATTTTTATGTGTTATTAAAATTTGCTATTACAAAATGTTAGAAATTTTAATAAATTCCAATGGGTACTAATTGTGCACCCCTGCTGGCTGATTTGTTTTTGTACTCGTATGAAGCAGAATTCATTCAGAACCTTCTAAAAGACAAAAAGAAAAAGCACCTTGCGAAATTATTTAATTTTAGTTTCCGATATATTGATGATGTTCTATCATTGAATAACCCATACTTCAGCCAATACTTACATCTCATATATCCCAGTGAACTTGAAATTAAGGATACTACTGATACTAGAAGGACTGCTTCATACCTTGATCTTTTCCTCAATATTGACGTAGATGGACGACTTCACACGAAAATCTATGACAAACGGAACGATTTCAACTTCCCAATTATCAATTTCCCATTTCTCAGCAGTAACATACCATCTGCCCCGTCGTATGGTGTTTACATATCACAATTGATACGTTATTCACGTGCTTGTTCACACTATAAGGACTTCATATACAGGAGTGTGCTCCTTACGCAGAAACTTCTCCAACAAAGTTATGAGGACAGATTAAAATTGACACTCCGTAAATTTTATGGACACCATCACGAATTGGTGGATCCAAACGATGTGTCTTTAACCAAACTAGCTAAGGACATTTTTACCACATGGTAGATTGTGGTTTGTTATTATGTCGTCTAATCTTTTAATTACCAAACGTGACTTATTCCCGATTGTGACTGTTTTGCTGAGTGTGAATTCGCATTACTATAAGACGTGTAACGGTACTTGTCTATCCCAAATTCATGTATTTAGTTTAAATGTTTAATGTTATATTTGTAATTCTCATCGGATTTTGTCAAATGTGTTGACGTCTTTTCTATTATATTTATGTGTTATGGAAAGAAAATTAATCACCGCCGTCATTTATTAGATTTATTTTTGGTCAACGTAACCTGTACGATAATTTACGTTTGAAGTTGGATTCATAACAAACTGGACATATATATATTATAGTTAATTGCTATAAATAAGTATTGTAATATGCATTGTGTTTAAATGCAATATCAGTATTTAGTTCTATTATAATCTTTAATCAATCCTAATTCTATCTTACTTTTGAGATATAGTTTTTCATATGTGACGTCATTTTTCTGCTGTTTCAGAAATTTCATATATTCAAATGTGACGTAATTTTTAATGCCTTTTCACCATCGTATGTGACGTCATTTTCATAATTTTCTGCGTTGAGGCCTGGACTGAGTCGGGTGTGTCTATTCTGTGTTAGTCTTTTTGCATTATGTATTCGTGTTTGTTTTATGTAATGAGTTAATACTTCAGTTTCATTATGTATATCTGTTATATTCATTTGATAAAATTTACTGTTTGCAATAGCATTAATTGTTCTAAATAATATTAAAGGATGTTCTTATCCCAAGCATAAAAACATAGCCGTATTTGACACAACCTTTTTCAACTTTTGATCTTCAGTGCTGTACAACTTTGTTCTTTTTTTTTATTTCGATCTTTTATATCTGGGCGTCACTGGTGTCAGAGTCTTGTGTGGACGAGACGCGTTTTTGGCGTATTGAATTTTAAACCTGATGCTTTTTGTTATTCATTAATCATGTGTTTCTTTGTCTAATACGTTCTACTATTAATTTGTATTGTAGTCCTGTAATATTATGTTGTCATTTCAATGTTATATTTAACATTGCCATTAAAGTGCGAGGTTTGGCTTGCCACAAAACCAGGTTCAAGCCACCATTTTTTCCTTTAAAAATGTCCTGTACCAAGTCAGGAATATGGCCATTGTTATATTATAGTTCGTTTCTGTGTGTGTTACAATTTAACGTTGCGTCGTTTGTTTCCTCTTAGTTTGAGTGTAAATTGACATTGCGATAAGACGTGTCACGGTACTTGTCTATCCCAAATTCTTGTATTTGGTTTTGATGTTATATTTGATATTCTCTGATGCTTGGTCCGTTTCTGTGTGTGTAAAATTGTAGTGTTGTGTCGTTGTTCTCCTCTTATATTTATGCGTTTCCCTCAGTTTTAGTTTGTTACCCCGATTTTGTATTTTGTCCATCGATTTATGAGTTTGAACAGCGGTATACTACTGTTGCCTTTATTTATTAGTGAGTCTCATCAAATCCGTTATATTTACAGTGTTGCGTGAACAGACATAATAAATATTTGTTTATGATCTTACAGTTGACTTTATATATTTTTCAGAAAGTAAGAATACAGAGTAAGATAATGGAATGCAAATTCCCTTTTCGTTGTATTTAAGATGCGTTAAAAAGAGTGTATCGAAAGGCTCGAATGGCCGAGAACGAGGAACAATACTATGATAATGATTTTTATGACTTTGACAGTGATTTTGATGAGGATTTTTTCTAGCTTACTTGTGTGTGGAGGTATGGGTGTATATGTGCGAATATGTCTTTCTTTATCTTTTCTTTTTCTTTAGTTTTATGGTCTTCAAATTAAACATTTGTTTTTCACCAAAGTTATTTATTGTTTTATAATTCTTATTAGATTTGCATTCTGATTGGTTCGTTACAATTTTCCCCTTTTTTTAAGCATAAAAAACATGTTTCCTTAACTATATAAATAGATAAAGGAAAATGTGGTATGAGTGTCAATGAGACCACTCTCAATTCGAATAACAATTTTTAAAAGTAAACCATTGACGAATAAGTGCATTTTTTCCAAGAGGTCAGTTTTATTGTATAGTCGGACTTCTCTATAATGCAATCATGTATACAGGCAATTTAAAGTGTTAGCACAGAGATAAACAGTTACTAATCAAACGCTTTTTTAAATTTTAAAGTGTGTTTTTGATAGAAAGCACATTTTCCCTCAAATTTGAGTAAAAGTTACTCAGATAAGTAAAAACCTATTTTGTTTGCTTCTTATGCAACTGACAATCACTTAAAACTAAGTAAATCCCCGTAATAAGTGTAAAAGAAGTTTATGGCATCATTATTTTTTTTTAAAGACACTGGTTGCAGTAATGCCATTCGCTTAAAAAAGATGATGATGTCATTAAATAGTACCAAGGGGACAATCATAAAATTTAGATAAAACAATCATCAAATAGATTAAGAAGTCCAACAGAACCAGGATGCAAAAAAAAGCACCGAAATATAAAAACGAACACTTTCTTTAAAATCGTTTGATACGAGTGACTGCATGGTGAAATATAGTGTCTATCCAATTCTTGAACCAATGAATGTACATATCATTAACCTAGTCATCTGTGCACGATTTTATCATTTATTTCGCAAATGTATCATATAATCGTCAATTTTTTTTTCTGTCTGTTATGATGTGAAAATATGGCTGCTCATTACTAGTCGTTTTTGAAGCCGAAGTTTACCGATTGTCACCTTATAGTAAACAATCAACAAAAAAGCATGGATATTGAGAACATGATTACCATGCACAATCAGTTAATAGTTTATTTCAACGACAGATCCATGCGTATTGTGTTCACAGGATTTTTTCGAGAAGGGTTACGATTAGGTCACTTTGCATACGGAAAATATGTCGGCGAATTGCTTCCTGGATGCAAGCAATTAAAAAAATATCGAATCTTTTAAATGCGGACAAATAAAAGAATTTTCTTCAGAAAAGTATATGTACATAAGTTTAAAAATGAAAAAAAACTCTCTTTTTTTATATAAAAAACATATGCAGCGTATGAACTTATGAGATCAGAAAGTGTTTTCAACCTTTCTAATAAATTAAAAATGATTACACACACACAATCACCTACATCTTTGTTGGTTGACCGGGTCAACGGATACATTTTTTAAACTAAATACCCAAATGATGATTCTGGCCAAGTTTGGTTAAATTTGGCCCAGTAGTTTCAAAGGAGAAGATTTTTGTAAAAGTTAACGACGACGGACGCCAAGTGATGAGAAAAGCTCACCTGGCCTATTCAGTTAGGTAATGTGAGTTAAAAAAAACGATTAAAAAAGAAAACAATATCTTGAAGTAAACCACGGCAGATCAGACAAATTTTGATTAATACATAGGACAGTTTATAACATAGAAAAACATTATAATTACTTAACCAACCAACATTCATACTAGAAAGGGAATGTAATGTGGTTGACGTATACCCCTACTCGGGTCAAAAACATTAGTCCAAAACTTCCAAGAAAATGGAATGGCCCATACTTAATAGTAAATGTTCTGTCTGATGTAACCTACAAAATTCAGAAGAATCCATCTTCAAGGTCACAGGTTGTTCATCACGACCGTTTAAAACCATATTATGGAGAAGTAAATAACTGGGTTATTCAAAACAAAACACAAACTTCTACTTATAAGAATGTGTCCATAGTACACGGATGCCCCACTCGCACTATAATTTTCCATGTTCAGTGCACCGTGAAATTTGGGTAAAAACTTTAATGTGGAATTAAAATTAGAAATAATATGTGTACTAAGTTTCAAGTTGATGTGACTTTAACTTCATCAAAAACTACCTTGACCAAAAACTTTAACCTGAAGCGGGACAAACGAACGGACGGACGGACGAACGGAGGCACAGACCAGAAAACATAATGCCCCTCTACTATTGTAGGTGGGGCACAAAAACAGAAATATAAATAATTAAAGCACTGAACATACTGTTGCCTGGAAGACATGATAAGCTCAAACTAATTTCATATTATTTACCCTGTAATAACCAATAATGCCCTTTTAAGCTATATTTTCTTATTATCATATCATATTGTATTGATATTTATAAAGTATAACAATATTAGTGTACATAACACACTTGGTATAATGAAAACTGGTACTTAGATGTGAACTGCAGCATGTACTTTGTACCAAAATCTATTTATTTGACAATATGAAGATAACTTATGAAGTAATCATTGAATGGTAAAGAAAAGCTCTAAAGGTAATGAGTTGCGTCTGTGTCCTAGTACTGCCTCACTGGACTGCACAGGGGATGAGTAATAAATGCCCTATGTGTCTTAACATACAACAGGTCTGATGATTACTGAATACCGTTGGATCTTTCTTAAACTAACTGAGATGTACCTGAAATAAAGATGAAATAAATCTAACTTAAATAATTAAAAACACAAGCAAGCAAGATGGGATCCTCCTGGTCAAAGGATTTTACATTATATTTTCATTTCCTGTTCTAAAGATGAAGTGTTCTTTATTCAGATGATGTTTACGTGCAGGCACTGTGGTGCAGAATATTTGTCCAGGGAGAAAATGATGACACATGTGAGGAACAAGCATACCAAAACCATCGTTGAATGTCGTTACTGTTCGTATAAAGTTCCCAGCAGTCTGGTCTTCAGGATGAAGGATCATGAAAAGGCAAAATATTCAAAACAAATAAAAGCATCAGAGAAGAGAATTAAACAAAACAATGATAAATCAAGAATGAACCCAACATTTGTCATCCCGGTCATCACCGATGAAGAGGGCGCCATAGGTGCACAAATTTGAGAAATCCCCAAAGAAATGTATGATGAACTTTTCACCCATAAAATCCCCTGTCCCAATCACTTTGGGATATAATGATGAAAGTTTACTCAAGTTACCAACTATTTAAATCGCCGGTCAAACCCATTTCACCCTTATCAAGCACTCCTAAGAAAAGGAAGACTGAAACATAAAAACCTAGTGAGAAAGCCAAAATTAAAGAAGAAGAAAAGAAGCTTTCGAATGAAAGACACAGACATCTCCTCATCCAAAACTAGAGGCTCTAAAGAGCCTGTGTCGCTCACCTTGGTATATGTGAATATTAAACAAAAGAAACAGATGGATTCATGACAAAAATGTGTTTTGGTGATGGTGATGTGTTTGTACATCTTACTTTACTGAACATTCTTGCTGCTTACAATTATCTCTATCTATAATGAACTTGGCCCAATGAAAATTGTTAAAAATTTACTATAAAGGACATTAACTCCTTAGGGAGTCAATTGACCATTTCAGTCATGTTGACTTATTTGTAAATCATACTTTGCTGAACATTATTGCTTTTTACAGGTTATCTCTATCTATAATAGTATTCAAGATAATAACCAAAAACAGCAAAATTTCCTTAAAATTACCCATTTAGATTGATTGATTGTTGGTTGCTTAACGTCCAGTGGCAAATATTTCATGCATATTCAGGAAGAGAACAAGTTCACAATAAATATAATAGGTAGGTCTTGCCATAAAAGAGGCCATAAGGGATGATGGTCGTGTAAATTTCGACTGTCACTGGAAAATGAGGTAATATTGGATAGGGACAGAAATTTTGCCTTACAACAGGCCACCTACGGGCCCTAAAAGAGTTGTTGTAAGGGTTCTTAACGTGCAAAGAGCGTGGCACTCTCTTAACACGAGACATCGGATTTAACGTCCCCATTCTGACTGGACGTGACTGCGAACTTGATACATCCCGCACAGCCAAACCGACGCCCCACTTCGGCAAGCGTTTTACTGCCAGTCGAGAGAAGACCAAGTGACCATATTTCTATTCCCCAGTCACCCTTGGGGGTTAAGCAACCCAACAACGGGTTGTCCGATTCATCTGAAAATTAAAAGCCAGATAGATCTTACCTAATAAACAATTTTACCCTCGTCAGATTTGCTCTAAATGCTTTGGTTTTTGAGTTATAAGCCAAAAACTGCATTTTACCCCTATGTTCTATTTTTAGCTGTGGCGGCCATTTTGGTTAAATAGCCGGGTCATCGGACACATTTTTCAATCTAGATACCCCAATGATGATTGTGGACAAGTTTGAATTAATTTGGCCCAGTAGTTTCAAAGAAGGTTTTTGTAAAAGATTACTAAGATTTCAGAAAAATGGTTAAAATTGACTATAAAGGGTAAATACTCCTAAAGGGGTCAACTGACCATTTCAGTCATGTTGACTTATTTGTAAATCTTACTTTGCTGAACATTTTGCTGTTTACAGTTTATCTCCATCTATACTAATATTCAAGATAATAACCAAAAACAGTACAATTTCCATAAAATTACCAATTCAGGGGCAGCAACCCAACAAGGGTTGTCCGATTCATCTGAAAAATTCAGAGAAGATAAATCTTAAACTGATGAACGATTTAACCCCCATGTTAGATTTGCTCTAAATGCTTTGGTTTTTCAGTTATAAGCCAAAAACTGCATTTTACCCCTATGTTCTATTTTTAGCCATGGCGGACATCTTGGTTGGTTGGCCAGGTCATCGAACACATTCTTTAAACTAGATACCCCAATGATGATTGTGGACAAGTTTGGATTAATTTCGCCCAGTAGTTTCAGAGAAGATTTACGAAAAATGGTTCAAAATTGACTATAAAGGACAATTACTCCTAAAGGGGTCAACTGACTATTTCGGTCATGTTGATTTATTTGTAAATCTTACTAAGCTGTACATTATTGCTGTTTACAGTTTATCTCTATCTATAATAATATTCAAGATAATAACCAAAAACAGTAAAATTTCAATAAAATTACCAATTCAGGGGCAGCAACCCAATAACGGGTTGTCCGATTCATCTGAAAACTTCACGGCAGATAGATCTTGACCTGATGAACGATTTAACCCCCATGTCATATTTGCTCTAAATGCTTTGGTTTTTTAGTTAAAAGCCAAAAACCGCATTTTACCCCTATGTTCTATTTTTAGCCCTGGTGGCTATCTTGGTTGGTTGACCGGGTCACCGGACACATTTTTAAAACTAGACACCCCAATGATGATTGTGGCCAAGTTTGGTAAAATTTGGCCCAGTATTTTCAGAGAAGATTTTTGTAAAAACTAACGACGGACGACGACGACGACGAACGACGGACGCCAAGTGATGAGAAAAGCTCACTTGGTCCTTTGGGCCAGGTGAGCTAAAAAGGATTTGAAGGACAAGAAGACAAGATTCATGGCACCGCCATCTTTGTACCAATCCCCTGAGGATGATGCCAGTGTTTTGTGTATTAGGGAAAGGCAAGAAGAAGCAGCGATATGTACTCAGGCTCAGTCATCCCTGATGGCATAGGTGGTGTAAAGAAAGTTGAAAAGGCCATTCTACCTGATGGCCTGTTGGATGCCCAATCCAACTTGTTCTAAAAGCTTCAGGCCACCTTCACCACCTATTGAGGAAAAAACAGAGGCAATATGTGTGGCAGGGCCGGTAGAGGAGGGTGATTATACGGAGACAACTGTAGTAGTGGTTATAGAGGGAGTGACTCAAAAGAGGAACAAAATGTAGAAGAGGCTATCCAGGTGACCGAAACAACAGAGAAAGGGACCCAAACGGAAAAAAAAACTACAAAGGATTTGTCTACCCAGAGTGGGGAAATGATAATTTTGTTTGAATTAATTTAACTTAAAGATGAACATTGGGGTCGCCCTGTTTTGTATCTTTCTGTTTATCTCCGTGATTTGAAACTTCATTATTATGATGATTTTACATGTAACATTATTTCCATATCATGCACATTTATCATTGCTTCGTAGGGATACCTGGTTAATTAATTTTGTACGATTAATTATATTGAAAGGTCAACTTTGTTATTCTAGTACGGTTGCCGTAAAGCAAGTATCGATTGTCGTTAAACGTGTCCTTAAAGTCACATTCAGAGTCTTTTTTTTTTCAACTGGGCATAAGGCAACATCTAGCCAAAAGCCAACTTCCAATAATTCAAAATTTGGTGACTATGTTGAACGCATCTATCCCATCGAACTAGAGATAAAGGATAATACAGATACAGTTAGCCGCATATCTTGACTTACATCTAGAAATTGACAATAAGGGTCGGTTGAAAACAAAACTTTACGTCAAAAGAGAAGATTTCAGCTTTCCAATTGTGACCTTTCCATTTTTAAGTAGCAACATTCCAGCAGCACCTGCATACGGGGTATATATCTATTAATTGATACAATGTTCCCGTGCTTGCATTTCCTATCATGATTATCTTGATAGAGGGTTGCTGCTCACAAGGAAGCTATTAAAGGAAGAGTTCTAAATGGTGAGGTTGAAATCCTCCTTTCGTAAATTTTACGGACATCATCACCAGTTGGTCGACCGTTATGGAATAACTGTTTCACAAATGATATCGGATATGTTCCTTACTACAATCCTCTTTCCTTTCACGAATGTGACCAACCGAATTAAACTATTTACCGGATTTGTTATCACTTAAGCAACACGACGGGTGCCACATGTGGAGCAGGATCTGCTTACCCTTCCGGAGCACCTGAGATCACCCCTAATTTTTGGTGGGGTTCGTGTTGCTTATTCTTTAGTTTTATATGTTGTGTCATATGAACTTTTGTTTATTTGTTTGTCTTTTTTCATTTTTACCCATGCGTTGTTATGAGTTTGACTATCCCTCTGGTATATTTCGTCCCTCTTCCCTAAACTGCTAAAGCAACTTTATGAGTCTTTCTGACTTTTTCCTTTGTAAAAACAACGTGATACATTTCAAGGTTAGCTTATTTAAAAAGCATTTTCGAGTCATTAAAGTCAATATTCGGACTCAATTTCTTTTGACGTTATAAACTTAACCACTCGTTAATTATACAATAAAAGACACTATTCAGTTTTAAAGAAGAATTAGTAAAGGTCGAAGTGACCTTCCGGCATATTCAATCAATAATTCCATTATATTATGAAAGTTGCAGACTTCACACGAGGCGGAAACGTTACAATATTATTGACAGCATATTTCGAAAACAACGTAACTGTATTAATCATGTTAATAGCGTGCTAATCATGTACAAACATACATCTTTTTTTCAATTTTGATGGGGATTTTTTATATCTCGACTTTTTAAAAACATTTTGTGGTTTTTTTTTTCTGTACTGTAATCAATCGGGCGTAATTATCATTTTTCTTGATTATTTTGAAATGATTTAGAGAAATAGAACACAGGACAGGATCGCAGATGCAACAATCTTATTCCTCTTTTTTCTTCTACTGTACTTTCCCTTCTTAATACATTTTAACGTTTCAATAACCCCATGTCAATTGTTTGTTTTCCAGAGAAAAGGAATGGATATAAACAAGTAATATCCCTAGTGGACATATTAAACTATTCAGCTAAGCTGACACTACAACCAAGCCTACACATCAGAAAAACAACAGACAACAAAAGCATACAGATGATGTACAACAACAGAAGAAAGATAGTGATAAGCAACAGGAACAACACAAACACAATGAAAATGGTAATTATAGGTTATTTGATCGTTGATTATTGTCCAGCGGCGAATATTTTATACAAATCAGGGCTGTATAACTCATTGTGTTATGTTGTTACATTGACGATTAGATAGAAATAAAATATGTGGTATGTGTGTCAAGTCTCGATCCAAGTCTCAATTAATATATAGAAAGTTAACAATTATAGGATAAAGTGCGGTTTTCAACAAGGAGTCTTGGCTAACACCGATCAAGCAAGCTATGAAAGGCCCCAAAATGACTGGTGTTAAACAAATCAAACAATGTTTGATTATATTGTGACGTTGACAAATAGCAGTGCCTAAATTTTTATTGATACTGTCTATATTTTGTTGAACTATTATTTAGCTAATCTGTTAAATACTTTATGTATAATGGAGACTTCATGTTTAAACTTAAAATACAATTTACATTGTTTTGTCTATATTTCTGTCAATCATACCTTGTATTATTTTATTAAAGCAGTAAATGTGTGTATTTTATTTCATTATTACCTATATATGTTTAATCGTTTTAATATTGTATGTTCCAGAATGACAGAAAACGTGGATTTTCTGATCGACAGTTATTGATTAAATGTTACTTTCGATTTCGCTTTTACCGGAAGTCAAGAGTATTATTAAAAATATAGTGACAATAGAAATTGTATAATTTGTAGACTGTCCTGTAGTTATATTATTGTATGTTTTTCAAAATAGGGATAATGGTTAGAGTGTTTTATGTAAAGTTTAGGTAGAAGGAAGTTTTATTCTGATTATAGTAATAACTTCTTTAAATGAACTATTTTTGCACCGACGGTGCGCACCTTTTCACAGTACAAGGGCTGTAATGACGTCATTTAACCACACGTTAAGTACAAAGATATGTACCTTATAAGGAAATTTCCTTATTAGGCCATTGATTTCACCCATATTTGGAGTTTCTCTCACGCGAAAAAACAACACTAGCGTAAGATTTATAGTATTTTACGTCAGTTCCAGCTTGTCCCTACCGCCGGCTAGCAGCTTTATTTACGTGTCTCATAAATTTCAAGGTGCAGTTTTTCTAAAGCAGCAGTTGATGATGTTCCAGAATGTTGCAATATATATGCAATATAATTATTTATGCAGTTCATTTAATTGTTCCAGTTTCCAGTTTTTAACGGAGGCAGAAATTTAAGTTTTCTTGTTTTCTAAAATATTATAAGTTTTGAGAATAAAGTTTGATAATGAATTTCAACTTTAAATAGGAGCAAGGTGCGTAAAGTCGGCAAAATTCTTTTGGTTCGTTGTTGATGTTTGTCTGGTCGAATGGTTGGTTTGGTTAGTTAGAAAGGTTCTCACCGGTTTGCGAAGACGGTACAATATTTAAAGATTTTAAGTCTTGGGGAAAAAGAAAATCACCATATATACCGCTGAAAAAACATGTCTATGTTCGCGACGGAGACTTTATAATATTTTTTCTTTTTCTTTTATAGAAAATAAGAAGGAAGAACCCAAATGACATGAGCATACCCTTTTCGTTATTTTCTAGGTGTGCCAAGAAGGCGTTATCTACAAAAACGGTCGAAAACAGCTTTCTGTGACTCGTACTCCTACTTTTGGCACTACTTGTTTAATGATTCAGCAGCTGAGACTCATACGGCTAAGGAAAAAGATTTTGACTTTTACAGTGACAGTGAAATTGATGACGAATTATATTAATTTGTTTTGTTTGCGAGAGGGGGTATTCGGTACGGAAGGTGTGCTCGGTGTGAATGACAGGTGACTGTGCTTGGTGTTTTTGGGAAGTGTAAGTGTGGGTGTTTATGTTTTCATGTGCCTTTCCTTATCTCTTCGGCGCTTGTCCGTATGTAAATCGTATATTATGGGAAGGTTTCTAGAAAGAGAGACAGACAGAAGATAAAAATCTCATTATAATTAAATCTCCACACTCGCTCATTTTTAATGCTTGGTGGCTGCGTGGCACGCGAGCAAGTGTGGAGATTTATTTTTAATTAGATCGAGAAGATACCAACAATAAAGGCAATGAAAAATCGTCAGTCGAAGATGGAAAAACAAGACCGAACAAATATGATTCCCACCAAATCTAAAGTTTATCCAAATAAAATCTCGTTTAATGGTTAACTAATGGAGAATAATTGAGGGCTAAAATGTAAAGAATACAGAATACAGATCCCTTCCATCCAGACTTTCATTAATATTTTGTTTTATATTTATGAAAATGTAAATTTCATCATTATATTGTTGTTTATACATGTAATGCTTTTGATCCTCTTAATGGTGTAATTTGTTCTAACAAAGTTATTATTATAAAATCAACCGTATGGTAGTGATCGATAATGTGGAGTTTATATTTTGAAACTCATTGAAAGATTTTTTCGAGAAAAAAAACCGATCATGAACATCATGCAAACATAAAAAAAAATTATTGTTCGTACGTCATTGTGACTGTACATACTGTTATTTATTTTTCGGAAAGTAAGAAAGACAAGGATAATGAATGGAAAATCCACTTTTAGTTGTTTTTGAAATGCGCCAAAGAGAGTGTATCGACAAAGAAAAATCGCCGCCAGCTTATGTGGCACTCGTATCTTCATTTTTGGGATTACCTGTTTGGGTCATGCTCAGCAAATGCTCGAATGGACGCCGAGAGCGAGGGACAATATGTAATTTTTATAACGACTGATACAGTGATTTTGATGAAGAATTCTTTTAGCTTGTGCGTGAATTTGGGGGGTGGGGGGGGGGTGTATATATATATGTTACAGGGAATTTGTGAAATCAGGGATTTTGTAAAATCACTGAAATTTCAGGGAATTTGTAAAATCACTGAACTGATTAGTGATTTTATAAAATCCCTGAGTTTGTCTAGTGATTTTACAAAATCCCTGAAATAATAAAGATCTTTTTTACAGATTCACTGATTAAATTCAGGGAATTTGTAAAATAAACTCATTCGTTTTATTAAGAATTTCTGTGAAAAAAAAGACTACAACATTAACATTCGATAAGTTAGAGGTTAAGCTAGCCTTTATTTTATACATAAAAAGCAAATAAGTATTATGAATTTGCTGCCTTCAAAAAAAACATTTATATTCACAAAATATTAATAAAAAAAAGAACAAAAGAAAATATAGGTAAGAATAGTTTGTTTTGTACTTGCATGTTTATGAATAGGTTCTAACCAAGCAACAATAAAAAAAAGTTTTACCTACTTTGGTCATATATCAGATACATGCATTGTATCACAAAGTGATAAACATTTTGATATGTTTCTAAACTTTCTCAATTCTTTTAATTCAAATAAAGTTAATTTTTGTTTATAAATGTAGGTATGAAGTTCTTCAATGTGAAGATTTGAAAAAATTGTTAAAAACGGTATTCATCAGATGAAGATGTTTTTAAAATGCTATGTATGTCTTGAAGACATGGACAGTATAGTTAAGAAAATTCACATATCAATAGCTTATTGTGGTAGGGACAAAATGGTATTAAAAGTACGCGAATAGAAAGTGTGCAAATGTTTCATACAAAGCTTTCGAACTTTATAAAGGAACTTTGAGAAGAATGTCATCTAAAAAACGTAGAGCTGCTACAGCTACGTATTGTCGTTCAGTCTTTAATAAGCAAAGAGATCAATTTTTCGAGGACATGTTCAAACATGCATCAAAAAGCAGGGCAATAATGTAACAGTAGATGTCACACAAACTTGCCATGCAAAAATTAGAAAATTCACAGTGGTCTTAATATCCTTTTATAATGCCTTTTAGTCATTATCATTATACTCTAGTGTTTATTAAACAAATATATTTCCAAATCATTAGTGATTATTGGTCTATTTTTATATTAGAAAAAACACATTTCTAATAGCATGTTATACTTTATTGTAATCAGGGATTTTACAAAATGCCTAGCTCTATTTTCAGTGATTTTGTGAAATCCCTAACAATTTCAGGGATTTAACAAAACCACTAAAGCTGTTAGTGATTTTATAAAATCACTGATTAGTACAGTGATTTTACAAAATCCCTGATTTTACAAATTCACTGTAACATTATATATATATATATACTAACATTGTTGGGTTGATGTTTAGACGAGTTATATATATATATATATGTGTGTGTAAATGCCTTTCCTTGTCTTATCTTTTCTTTTGTTTTATTGTTCTTCAATTTAAATATATGTTTTTCAAAAAGTTATTTATTTTTTTATAATTCTTATCAGAATTGCATATCTTCGAGTAGAAGAAAATGATTCGTTTGTTACAATTTTTCCCTTTCGTCCACCTAAAAATACATGTTGCCAAAACTATATATACTATTCGAATTTATATTATGAGAAGGTTTTCTAGAAAAAGAGGCAGACAAAAGATACCAATCTAATTAAAATTTAATCTCCACACTCGCTCATTTTTTATGCTTGGTTGCTGCGTGGCACGCCGCGAGCGAGGAGGAGATTTAATTTTTATAAGATCGAGATGAAAAAAACAAGGCACTGAAAAATCTTAAGTCGAAGATAAACAGACATCAACATGTTCCAAAAAGATGGAAAAACAAGACAGAGTAAATATGAATCCAACAAAATCTAAGGTTTATCGAAAATAAAAGTTTCATTATGAGTAAAAATGCATTGGCAACGCATACAGACTCAAACTTGTATGACGTCACTATGTAAACTATAATCGTAACGTTGTAGTTATCTTGAGTGAAAGGCGGATATAGTTTCACTTACACTCTAAGAAGATTAATTCTTCTTTAGTTTGGTTTAATTTGGTAATTTTTATAAATTTCCTGTTTACAAAACTTTGAATTTTTCGAAAAACTAAGGATTTTCTTATCCCAAGAATGGATTACCTTAGCCGTATTTGGCACAACTTTTTGGAATTTTGAATCCTCAATGCTCTTCAACTTTGTACTTGTTTGGCTTTATAAATATTTTGATATGAGCGTCACTGATGAGTCTTATGTAGACGAAACGCGCGTGGGGCGTACTAAATTATAATCCTGGTATCTTTGATAACTATTTACACCACTGGGTCGATGCCACTGCTGGTGAACGTTTCGTCTCCGAGGGTATCACCAGCCCAGTAGTCAGCATTTCGGTGTTGACATGAATATCAATTATGTGGTCATTTTAATAAATTTCCTGTTTACACAACTTTGAATTTTTCGAAAAACTAAGGATTTTTTAATCCCAGGAATGGATTACCTTAGCCGTATTTGGCACATTTTTTTTGAATTTTGGATCCTCCATGCTCTTCAACTTCGTACTTGTTCGGCTTTATAAATATTTTGACATGAGCGTCACTCATGAGTCTTATATAGACGAAACGCGCGTCTGGCATACTAAATTATAATCCTGGTACATTAGATAACTAGTTAAAGCCGTTTAAAGAAGACCTATAAGTAAGTATATATAACTAGTGTTATTATACTTGTTTCAACACATGGAACGTTAACGACCCGGTCAAAGGCCGTAGGGGATAAACCGCGTTCGTCATTGAGCACGTTATAATAAACATTGATCGCTAGAATCACTACTTAAGCTGAAAATATCTTAAATAATGCAAAGTATACTACTTTAAATCGTTATATATTCCATTAGGTTAGTAAAAATACACAAACTTAGCCTATATATATGTTTTCAGAGGTGCAAGACTGATCCAAACAGTCAAGATCTGTCAAAATTAAACTTGCAAAAACAAAAATGAAAAGCCTGATTTTTACGCCGTATACAGTTCAGGTAATGCTTACCCTTCCGGGGCACTTTATTTCACTCCCGGTTTTTAGTGGAGTTTCTATTGTTTCTTATTTATTATATGTAACTGTTGATGTTGATGTCCTTTGGTTTTGTAAGTCTTTGTTTACTCCTTGGTTTTGATTGTATTGTCTTACAACCTTACACATATCATTGTTGTTTTCCCTCTATACGCGTTCGATTATTACATAGTTTAAAACACATCATACAAGTTATTGTTATTCCGCCGATTTTCTAAGTTAGGATATAATAGCTCAAAGCCAGTCATTTTTAGTCTATTGTAAAGTATTGTTTTTATTTGTATTGTTTGACCAGGAATATCCCTACGATTTGCTTGCTTAATCTTAGTGACTATTAAAATATTAAGTAATCAATTACATTTGATGGTGTTGATAACATCATATCTTATAACATGAAAATAATATTTGTCTCATCAATTAAATAATAAACATTTGGTATTACTAATTTAGCCAGAAATGTGTCAACATCAGAACTGAGCCCGTTGAGCACTACCCGAAGGTAAAACAGTGTTTAGGGATCCCAGTCCTGTAACTCAGGTACACTCCTTCCCGCTATTACAAAAGATTAGCATACACACAAGAGGTTCTTTTTTGAGTCCAATACATTATGAAAGTTGCAGACTTCACATTTGGCGGACACGTTACAATTTTATTGACAGCATATTTTGAAGAAAAAAAAACCGTAACTGTATTAATAGCGTGGTAATCATGTACAAACATACATCTTTTATCAGGTTTGATGGGGATTTTTTTTATATCTTGACATTTTAAAAACATTTTGTGTTTTTTTTTCTGTACTGTAATTAATCGGGCATAATTATCATTTTTCGTGATCATTTTGAAATGATTTAAAGCTATACAACACAGGACAGGATCGCAGATGCAACAATCTTATTTCTCTTTTTTCTTCTACTGTACTTTCCCTTCTGGATACATTTTAACGTTTCAGTAACCCCATGTCAATTGTTTGTTTTTCAAGAGAAAAGGAATGGATATAAACAATAAAATGTAATATCCCTAGTGGACATATTAAACTATTCAGCTTAGCTGACACTACAACCAAGTCTATACATCAGAAAAACATCAGACAACAAAAGCATACAGATGATGCACAACAACAACAACAGAAGAAAGATAGTGATGAGCAACAGCAAGAACTTAATGCAAATGGTAATTATAGGTTATTTGCTCGTTAATTATTGTCCAGCGGCGAATATTTCATGCAAATCAGGGCTGTATGACTCATTGTGTTATGTTGTTATTGTGTCATTGACGATTAGATAGAAATAAAATATGTGGTATGCGTTCAAATGAGACAACTCTCCAGCCAAGTCTAGATTTATATATAGAAAGTTAACAATTATAGACCAAAGTACGGTTTTCAACAAGGAATCTTGGCTCACACCAATCAAGCAAGCTATAAAAGGCCCAAAATGACAGGTGTTAAACAAAGTAAACAATGTCTAATTATATTTACAGATTTTAAGTCGGTGTAAAAACAAAATCGCAAAAAAGACAAACAGAAAAACAATAGTACACACGACACAACATAGAAAACTAAAGAATAAACAACACGAACCCCACCAAAAACTAGGGGTGATCTCAGGTGCTCCGGAAGGGTAAGCAGATCCTGCTCCACATGTGGCACCCGTCGTGTTGCTTATGTGATTACAAATCCGGTAAAAAGTCTAATTCGGTAGGTCATATTCATGAAAGGGAAGGGGATTGTAGTTACGACGTAAGGAACATATCCGATATCATTTGTGAAACGGTTATTCCATAACGGTCAACCAACTCGTGATGGCGTCCGTAAAATTTACGAAGGGATGATTTCAACTTCACTATTTGGAACTCTTGGTTTAATAGCTTCCTTGTGAGCAGCAAACCTCTATCAAGAAAATCATGATAGGAAATGCAAGCACGGGAATATCGTATCAATTGGGAGATATATACCCCGTATGCAGGTGCTGCTGGAATGTTGCTACTTAGAAATGGAAAGTTCACAATTGGAAAGCTGAAATCATCTCTTTTGTCGTAAAGTTTTGTTTTCAACCGACCCTCATTGTCAATTTCTAGATGTAAGTCAAGATATGAAGCCGACTTAATTGTATCTGTAGTATCCTTTATCTCTAGTTCAATTGGATAGATGCGTTCCACGTAGTCACCAAATTTTGAATTGTTTAGTGAAAGAACATCATCTATATAGCGGAAAGTAGAGTTAAAGGATATTGCAAACTTCTTGTCTTTCTTCCTAAGAAGTTCCTGCATGAAGTCAGCCTCATAATAATAAAGAAACAAGTCGGCGAGTAGAGGGGCACAGTTTGTTCCCATTGGAATGCCGACAGTCTGTTGAAAAACACGTCCTCCGAACGTAACAAATATGTTGTCAATCAAGAAATCAAGCATCTTGATAATATCAGTTTCAGAGAATTTTTTGTTTGAATCAGAGTGATTCTTTACAAAGTAGGATTTATCCCTCCCAAAGACAAGATACTTGTATCTACGTTGGCCATTCTTTTTTATGAAGCAAAGTAATACCAACTCTTTCAATTTGTCTTTTAGTTTGGAATGTGGAATACTTGTGTACAGAGTAGAAAAGTCAAATGTTTTAATACTGTTACAAGATGAAAGAGAGTTAGATTGTATGTACTCTAAAAGATCTTTTGAATTTTTAAGTATCCACATCTGATTCACGCCACCTCTAGAATAGGCAGTTTCACAATAACTTTGAAGCCCGCCTTTGATTGCTGATAAAATAGATGTTAATAATTTAGAAAGAGGTTTCGTGGAGCACTTGGAAGACCCAGCAATATACCGTTGTTTGTAAGGACACTTATGTAGTTTAGGTATCCAATACAGTGATGGAAGATCCAGTTCTTCATCTTTGGTTGAAATTCCAAAGGAACATAGAACAGACCTATGATTATCCAGGATTTCCTCTTTGGTAAGTGTCGTGAGGGTATATGTTGAGTTTCCAAGTGAATTGTCAATACCTAATTCGTTTATCAAGCAGTTGATGTAGTGACTTTTACACACAAAAACGATGTTATTTGGGGCTTTATCTGCGGGGACAACAACATATTTGTCATGGAGGTCGGATAGCTGTTTTGCAACATTTGGGTCTTTAAAGATTGACGTAGCATGGGCATTGATAGACCCATTCAGTTTCTTAATTCTGATTTGTATCAACGACCTCACTGCCTTAATCCATTCGGAAAGAGTGTCTACGTCTTCCTTCTCGCGCTTAGCCCATTGCCTGGCATAGTCCTCGACTGAATCCATCAAAATTTTAAAGTTGTATTTCCAATTGATGGATTTAGGCTCACGATATTTGGGACCTTTCGATAACACATTTCGTAGAGAAGTGTTATTAACAATGTTAAGGTCACCGGTAATAACGTGGCCAGCAGGATTATATGTGAATTTGGAACTAGCACAAGTGCAATCAGGAGGTTTAGACTTGAAGTCGTCAATATCGAGATCCTGCAAAACGCGTTTGTAATTGAAAATTTTAGTTGCAATAGGTTTGGTATAGGTATAAGAAATTATTGGTACAGACTGGTCTTTGAAATAAGGAGGTATTTTCGATTGTACTAATTTATGATGAAGGATATTGCCTAGGTTGACGTAGTACTAATCTATAAAACTAAAATTACGAGGTCCAATTTGTCAGCCGTCATCGGGTAAAAACGACAAATCAAAGAATTCAACTCTATATAAAACTAATATAGAACAATGGTGTAGATTAAAAATTACACCACTCCAGACCCTTTTGTTTTCCACATAATTAATATTGCCAATAATTAACAAGTTCCGGGTCGAATCCGATACCGATACCAATAGTATATTCACCTGTTACCTATTACCTTACCTGTACGTTCCGCATTTGACAGGCGCACCACCAAACGGTGTATTTAGGATTTTGCTATATACACGGGTCATAATCAAAGGGCTGACACTAGTAAATTCTATCATTGTCAAATTGTTCCCTATTGTAGTTTTATTCAGCAATCAGCAAGACTTTCTAAGATAACTAATATAGGACAATGCTGTTGATTAAAAAATACTCCATTCCTGGATAGCCAGGACCTTTTGTTTTCCAAATAATTAATATTACCAATAATTGATAAGTTCTTGGTCGACGGGTTCAAACAGAAAGATTTGAAAGCAAAAAAAAACTGTGTATCTTATAATCGACATGACTTTATCAGATGACAATACCAATTACTAAAATAAGGCTTAGGCATAGTTATATACTTTAAGTCAGTCACGGACCCGCGATATCACGGGTGTGCACTTGTTATAATTAAATCTCCACACTCACTCATTTGTTATTCTTGGTTGCTGCGTGGCACGCGAGCAAGTGTGGAGATTTAATTTAAAATAGATCGAGAAGATACCAACAATTAAGGCAATGGAAAATCGTCAGTCGAAGATAAACAAACATGAACATGTCCCAAATAAATTGAAAAACAAGACCGATCAAATATGATTCCCACCAAATTTAAAGTTTATCCAAATTAAATCTCGTTTCATTATGAGTGAAAATGCATAGTCAACACATACAAAAACTGTCATACTTGTATGACACACCATTAAAATGTAACACACACGGAAACAGACAAAGCATTAGACAAAATTATATGAGAACAACACATCTACCATCAAAACCAAATACATGAATTTGGGATAGATAAGTACCGTGACACGTCTTATAGTAATGGAATTCACACTCAAAAATAAGAGAAAACAAACGACACAACGGCAACACAACGTTAATATGTAATAAGATCATGCAAATTATATCATTTTAAATAGTTATATAGTTCATTAGGTCAGTAAAAATACAGAAACTTAGCCTATATGTATATATATATATATTTAGACGAGTTGTATATACATTATGTACACAGCCATGTATCACCATCATTGATGGCGATCCGATGGATACATCTGTTGTAGGGTTGTCACTGACTCAGACGTACTTATGAATATAATTATTTTCTGTGACTGTATCTTACATTAATTTGTAGGATCCTTTACTATAGATAATTTAGCTGATCTGTAACAATAACATCTTCATGCCTTATATATCATGTACTGTAGTACGCCGCTAGATTAAAACTGACGTGGAAAGGTAACACATGCCCACCGAAAGCTCTTTTTTTAGAGAGCCCAGGTGGGCGTGTGGTCTAGCGGGACGGCTGCAGTGCAGGCGATTTGGTGTCACGATATCACAGTAGCATGGGTTCGAATCCCGGCGAGGGAAGAACCAAAAATTTGCGAAAGCAAATTTACAGATCTAACATTGTTGGGTTGATGTTTAGACGAGTTGTATATATATATATATATATATATAAGCTTTCAGACGTGCAAAACCATTCTGCGTCGTACGCAAGCCGTGACAAGGTACTTGTATGTCATGGCCTTCTGCATTACACAAGATTGGCCTTCGTAATACGTAGATTTAACTGTCGCAAATTATTATCGTTACAATGAAAATAAACTCATCATAGATACCAGGACTACATTTTATATATACGCCAGACGCGCGTTTCGACTACAAAAGACTCACCAGTGACGCTTGAATCCAAAACAGTTAAAAAGCAACAAAAAAAATCACGAAGTTGAAGAGATTGAGATCCAAAATTCCTAAAAGTGTTTCCAAATACAGCTAAGGTAATATATGCCTGAGGTAGAAAAGCCTTAGTATTTCAAAAAAGTCAAAATTTTGTTAGCAGTTAATGAAAGTTTTTCTTTGACAACAAAAATCATGATCAACATTTGTTTTTATGTTCGTACGGTTGAATTAACATATTGTTATTTATATTTCAGAAAGCAAGAAGAAAGAGAAAGAAAATGAAATAAAAATCCCGTTTTTTATTATTTTTGAAATGTGCAAAAAAGAGTGTTTCTACAAAGAAAGATCGTCGTCAGCTGATGTGGCAATCGCACCTATACTTTTGGGATTACCTGTTTGGCTCATACAAATATGTAACAGCTACAAACGACACTTCAACTTTAATTAGGTTACTTTATATATATCAGACATCTCACTAAGGGCTATTTACACACGCGCCTAGCAGAGGCTCATTTTTTTTTAAAGAATAAACGTATATATACACACTATACAATTTTGTGGAAGTTAAGTGTACTCCCCTGACTGCCACCTTAAACGCGTCCGATTCTGGAACGGCAATCACAGGCGGTGGTAGTTGGTTCCAAAGTATCACTGATCGTTAAAAAATGAGTATTTGTACACATTGACATTTGTCCGAATTGTCTGAAGTTTCCATGTGTGTCAGTGGCAACTTTAACAAGCTTTTGTGTTTTGTGTGGCATTCAACTTCAATACTAGGTCAGGTGAAGGATATTGGTTGTTAACGTTACAAAAGATGAAAAGGCTGAACTTCGTTCATACGGAGCACTCCAGATTGTGTGTTAAACACTTTGACTTCGACCAGCTTGTAATAGATGCAAGGATTGCCTCGTCTGTGATTTTACTTTTCAAAACCACCCATGTTTCCACAACAATAATGCATCTCAATTTAAAGAGTAAAATCACTAAAATACTGAACTCCAAGGAAAATTCAAACAGGAAAGTCCTCTGTCGGATGGCAAAATAAAAAGCTCAAACACATCAAACGAATTGAAAACTGGTACAGACATTCTCTTATGAAGAAAATGATGGATTAAACCTGGTGTTATAGCTAGCTAAACCTATCTTTTGTATGATATTCGCATCAAATTCCATTATATAAACAACGATGTAGGAACAAAACGAAGACATAATAGGAAAAAAATAGAGATACAGCAGTCAACATTGTGTTATAGTTTTCCCCAACATCTACCTTATTACATATAATTAATCACTATAAAAAAACAAAGAAACATGAAGTGGCATATAGACCGATGATATAGCAAAAATTAACGACAAGAATACAAACATTTACCGAAGTACAATAACACAATGCCGGGATGTATAAGTACAGATGCACGTCATGTATGTATCAAGGAAATAATAATAAAAAAGCACATTAGGAAAATTGAAAGTCACAAATGTTTTACAATAACACAAAAACGGGATATATGAGCCACGTCATAGGAATCAAAGAAACACAAAAAGACATAACACATTAGCAAAAATAAAAAAAAAAAACAACACGAGAATTATTGGAGCAGGATCTGCTTACCCTTCCGGAGCACCTGAGATCACCCCTAGTTTTTGGTGGGGTTCGTGTTGTTTATTCTTTAGTTTTCTATGTTGTGTCATGTGTAATATTGTTTGTCTTTTTGTCTTTTTCATTTTTAGCCATGGCGTTGTCAGTTTGTTTTAGATTTATGAGTTTGACTGTCCCTTTGGTATCTTTCGTCCCTCCTTTATCATAGAACAATAACACAATGATGGTATGTACCGAGCCACGCCAAATGGATATAAATAAAAACAGACTAAACTAAACAGTCAAAGTAATATTGAGTACTACAACACGTTATTAACCTAACACCTTCACTAAAATCTATTTGGCTCGTTTAATTTCGTAAAATTTTGACAAAGTATATACTTTAACCCTTTGACAAATTATTAAAATTTTAAAAAATTTGAACCAACCATTTTATCAGAAAAATTACACTGGTTATATAGTAGTTTGACAAACACTAGTTTTAATCATTGAGAAGCTTAATATTCCCTTGAAAGCACAACGTAAAAAAAAACCAAAAACTACGTCGCATGCCCATTAATGACGGAAATCGAAGTATGATGTCAGCTTTAATGGCCGTTACATTTAGCACCCAATGAAGAAAAACCGACCCTTATTGTCAATTTCTAGATGTAAGTCAAGATATGAGGCTAACTGTATCTGTAGTATCCTTTATCTCTAGTTCGATGGGATAGATGCGTTCAACATAGTCACCAAATTTTGTTTTGTTGTCTACATCATGAAATTTTGAGTGATTGCAATAGGTTTACCTTACTTATTTAATCCACATTGAAAGAATTTGCTGTATCAAGTCAGGAACACGAGAGTTGTTTTCCTTTCGTTTGATATGTCTGTTGATCTTCTTTCATTTTTAGCCAGACGTTGTCAGTTTATTTCCGATTTATGAGTTTTGGGTGTCCCTCTGGTATCTTTCGTCCCTCTTTTGAGCTTTTAATTTTGCTGTTTTTTTATATTTAATTCAAACTCAAACTCTTATAGCCATATAAACTTTGCAGTTTGTGACATATCATTGCTTACACAAACGTCACAGCACAACACAATGGCGGGATGTACAAGTACCGAGCCACGTTAAAGGATAATACAAACAACAAAAAAAGACCAACGTAGATAACCAACTTGTTGCATGACGTCAGAATATTTTCCGGAGGCAAATACAGGGCTTCTTGGAGACAGCTTTAAAAATACTAAAATTATTAAAAAGTAAAATCACAAAAATACTGAACTTAGAGGAAAATCAATTCGGAAAGTCCATAATCACATGGCAAAATCAATTAACAAAACGGATCAAAAACGAATGGACAAGAACTGTCATATTCCTAAATTGTACAGGCATTTTCAAATGTAGAATAAATCTAAGTTTGCCAAAGTTATTTAATAGAATTCTGTATTTTTTGGTGTTTTACCTTTTTTAAAACCACAAAAAAATGCCTTTGATTTCTCAAAAATATTTCATCACAATTTAGATGGCAGTTATTCTATGTTGCATTTCGTGAGCCAGAAAATACGACAGCTTCACGTCTGTGACGTCACATGCCCAAAAATGACGGTGTTCGATAAATGACGTCACGCTATAATATCCATGTCATTAAATTTTGGAACCCATTGAAGAAAAAAACTACACTATTTTATCTTCGGTCTTTTAATTGAAAGAGAAACAGCAATGATGAAGCTTGTATAAATTAATACATGGACATAGTTGTACCTCCGGCAGCAAGAGGGGTTAAAACTTGTTGCATGACGTCAGAATACACCTTATCGCTATTCCCGGCTGACCCGTCCGCTTGAACTTTTGACGTCAACAACAATCACTTTTCCATTGTGGCGTCAGACATTTTGTTTTATGACGTCAAAATTTTACGGGAACCTGTGTGATTTCCAGCAATGGCGGACAAATAGCGATAAGGTGTATATTTTCCGGAAGCAAATCTGAAATACAGGGCTGCTTGAAGACAACTAAATACCAAAATTGTAAGTTAGTACGTGTATAATATATCTAGATTTGCCAAAATTATTTCTACTGCAAGTTTGATCTTTCATCCAGCCTTATTTTACATTAGTGAATAATTAAACTAATCATAGATACCAGGACTAAATTAAGTATATACGCCAGACGCGCGTTTCGTCTACAAAAGACTCATCAGTGACGTTTGAATCCAAAAAAGTTAAAAAGGCCAAATAAAATACGAAGTTGAAGAGCATTGAGAACTAAATTTTCTAAAAGTTTTGCCAAATATAGTCTTGTATGAATCATCATTGCATAATCTGTATTTATATCTAAATAAGTAGAAGAACGGCCTTCGATACCACAATTTTTGACATTTTTACGTATTTTTTATATTTGTTTTCCTTTATACACATTGTTTTAAATATAAAGGAATTATTTGTGACTGACATAGAAGACATAGAAGTGAGATGCTAATCAATCCAAGATTTCATAAAGAACATGCATGTGGCTGTACCATGTTAGGAATACAGTTTTCTATTTGTTTGATATGTTTTGACTTAAATTGCCTTTTGATAAAAAGGGACTTTTTGTTTACTAGTAACTTTTTTTCGAAAGACGCAAATTAAAGCAAACTCCTGTGGCCTTTGTTAGTCTTGTATGATTTTTAAGTTCATTTATATGTTTAGGAGTTTTATTAGTAAGACGTCTATTATCACTGAAATAGAACACATTTTAAGGGGCCAGATGAAGCACGCCTTCCGGTGCAGGATTTTTTCGTTGTGTTGAAGACCCATTGTTGGCCTTCGCTTGTTTTCTGCTCTTTGTTCGGGTTTGTTGTCTTTGACACATTCTACATTTCCATTCTCAATTTTATCCGTGTCTTAAGAGTCTCCTCCCTGAAACTCAAAAGGAACGCTAACTGATCACACGACAATAAAAAGCAAGCTCAATAAGGACTATAAAAAGTAATAAATTGATACAATATATGTTTCTCAATGGAAGGTGAAAATCTTTAAATGCAACAATGGGAGGAATTTGTTATGTTGGAAAGTCGTCCCCATTCAGATCAGGCGTGACTGCGTATTTATACATTCGGAAGTGCAGACGGACTTTGCTGTTGGAAAACAAAATGAGCACGCTTTCATAACATCCATTCAACTGGCAATCATTGCAGTTCGATGACATGATATTGATACAAGTCGTCCTAAATTATGTTGTTGCCGGTGGTTTAAAATCAATTTTATATAGTGATGTCAAATCGATTTTTTTTTTTGGCCCAACCGGTTACTCGATCAATCTATCGACCAGTAAACCTATAGTAAGTTAAAAGAACTATACAATTGATTCACGGCGTATTTAGAATTAACATTATGATAATTTTTGAAAGAATCACGTATGTAAATAACATAGCTGTTAACGTCACTGAAATAAAGAAGTTGAATTCGCATTGCTATAAGACGTGTCACGGTACTTTTCTATCCCAAATTCATGTATTTAGTTTTGATGTTATATTTGTTATTCTCATCAGATTTTGTCAAATGGCTTAAAGTCTTTTCTGTTATATTCGTGTGTTATGGTAAAGATTATTAACCACCCCCTTCATTTATTAGATTTTAGTTTGGTTCAACGAGATTTATACGAAATATTTGGTTTACAGTTTGATTCAGAAGAAATACCGACATAGCTAATTAATACAAATAATTATCGATTTACTACTACAATTTGATATTAATAAGTCTTATAACTTTCATTGTTATTAATAAATGTAATATCGGTATTACAAAACTAATCTTGAAACAATCCCAATTCCCAATTCTATCTTATTTTTGGGAAATATTTTTAGAAATTCAAATGTGACGTCACTTTGTGTGTTTTTTAGAATTTCAAATGTACGTCTGCCGTGTTAAATTTTAAAACTGGTACCCTTTGTTAGCTATTATTCGTGTGTTTCTCTGTCCTTTATGTTCTCCACTTTATTTTGTCATAAAATATTGTCATTTTAATTTTATATTTAACATTGCCATAAAAGCTGGAGATTTGGTATGCCATAAATCAAGGTTCTACTAACCATTTTTTTCTTACAATGTCCTGTACCAAGTCATGCCATTGTTATATTATAGTGTGCTACATTTACATGTTGTTTCTATTGTGTCATTGTTCTCCTCTTATATTTGAAGCGTTTCCCTCAGTTTTAGTTTGTAACCCGGATTTGTATTTTTCTCAATCGATTTATGAGTTTCAAACCGCGGTATACTACTGTTGCGTTTATGTAATATCTCAATTGGTTATTTTTATTTACTGAGCTTAACCGGTACTAATACAAAGCTACGAAATCACACAACAGAAGAAAGAAAAGACAACGGCTTCAGCATTCAAGCTAAAAATATGATATTATGGCACTTTTCAGATATTTCTTTAAAAAAAAAACGTGTTCACCCTCCACCTTTATATATGTTATACTAAATATTTTTGGAGGTATTAACCTACTCTGCGTTGTTTTGGAATGTTCTAAGCAACTAAACATTTGCAGAAAACGTATTAGTTTAATATTCACAATATATTAAGAAGAAAAAAAACCTAAATGTATTTAAAGTTTATTGTTTACGGACAAACATACATCCTTTATCCATTCATAAATGTGTGTCTGTATTTTTTTACGTATTAAAAACCTTTGTTTTTCTGTACCGTAATTAACATTTTTCGTGATCATTTCAACCTATAGAACACAGGACAGGATTGCAAATGCAATAATTTTACTCATTTTTCTCATTGTCTGACTCGATAAGTACATTTCCTTTTGAACTTTTTTGTATGCTTCAATCATCCATATTGTTTATTTTTTCAAAAAGGAATGGATAGAAATAACAGTTGTCATATCATTAGAGGACATATAAAACTATTCAGCCATGATGATACTACAACCAAGTCTACACAACAGCTAGACAACAACGTCACAATGATGATAACAACTGCAAGAACACGAACAAAATGAAAATGGTAATTATAGGTTTGTTATTGCTCGACTTACGTACGATGCGAATATGTTATGCAAATAAGGACTAATAACTCATCGTACATTGACAATTACATATGAATAAACAACAATATGGGTTGAGTGCCAATGAGACAACTCTCCATCCAAATCACAATTAAAATATACAATGTAAAACTTTATAGGCCAAAGTACGGTTTTACTTTACAACAAGGAGGAGCCTTGGATCACATCGAACAAGCAAGCTATACTAAATGGCAATAAAATGATTGGTGTAAACAAATCAAAAAACGTCTGATTTTATTTACTGATTTTCAATCCTTTTAAAAATAAAATCATATATATACGGAAAAAAAACGTCGATTTTTCCGAGACTTGATATTTATTGATCTTTTTTTTTTTTTTTTTTTAGAAGACGAGGAGAATGAAGGACCAAATAGCATGAACATACCTTTTTGTAATTTTTGAGGTGTGCCATCTACAAAAAAAGGGGTCGAAAACGCCTTTTATGGGACTCGTATTCACACTTTTGGCACTACATGTTTAACAATGCAGCAGATGAGGCTCGTATGTGTGTATTAAAATTGTTCTCGGTGTTGAATGTGTTTTGGGAATGAAATTTGTTTGTGTGTGAATGTGCCTTTCCTCATCTTTCCGTTTTCTTTTGTTTATTGTTCTTTAAATTAAATATTTGTTTTTTACAAATGTTTTTTTATTTTTTTTATAATTCTTACAGGAATTGCATATCTTCAAAAATAAGGAAATGATTGGTTCGTTAAATGTTTTCCCTTTTTTACACTTAAAAACATGTTGCCAAAACATATACAGCCTTCTATGCGGTATCTAGTTTTGAAGGCCGTACGGCGACCTATAAATGTTAACTTTTTTGTCCTATGGTCTCTTGTGGATATCTAGAATAAAGTTTGGAAAATTGTAGAATCATTTAAAAAAATACGATTGACGAAAATTAAAAAATCCTGAAGGACCTGAAAGATTTAGAAACAAACCCTCTTACTGAACTACTTAAAGCTATTAAATCTTTAAAGAATGGCAAATCCTATTGATTTACTATTATACTAAAAAATGATTAAGTATGGTCAATCATTTTTATACCCACTACTTTTGAAAGCTTTTAATGGATTTTTTCAGTTGGAATGTTAAATATGGTCAAAAGGATACATTTCAACTATATTTAAATAGCGGTTAATGAATGACCCTTCGAACTATAACCATAAGACACGCTATTGGTCAACTTTTAACAGAATACTAAACAATAGACTGACACCATTTCTTGAAAAAGTTTGTGAAGAACTAACTGGATTTAAAAGAGGACGTCGTACACCTGATCATATGTTTGTTATAAATACTCTTATACAAAAATACATTAGAAATACATCCCAACCATTATACATGTATAAACGCATGTTGTGTATTCTTAAAAATGGCATTTGACTATGTATGGCATCTGGAAATTTTCTATAAGTTTAAATAAAACGGGTTTCTGTTCAAAATTTTATAATATAATTAAGTCAATGTATAAAAACACTGAATTATGTGTCAAAATTGATTCCTATAGAACAGAGTGTTTCAAGTCCAATATTGGTGTCGACAAGGACATAGCTCGAGTCCGAACTTATTTAATTTATACTTTGCTGATTTACCAAATTATTTTGATTCTACACGAGACCCAGTCACCTTATAAACTCAAATTTTATTAACTGCCTCATATATGCTGACGATAATTATTAAGCGTTATTATCATCCAGCGAGGCAGGGTTACCAACTCTGCTAGCATTAAGTAAAAACTATTGAAGATCTTAAAGCATTAAGTAAATAGTATCGAAGATCTCGCAATATTAGGTAAAAAGAAAAACCCTACAAACAAATAGTTATATACCGTATCAAATAGTGTTTGAGGTTTTTGAAAGCTCGTCCAAAGTTCTTTTAAGCTGTAGATATCAAAAGATTTCGTTTTACGCACTTATATGGGAGACTGTACTTCGAAAAGGACTTTGCATAATGTACATTGTCATAAATATTACAGAAAGAAAATATAATGTACAATGCTTAGAATAAAACTACGCAATTGAAATGAATAAACACCAAGCTACAATGTCTTGTTTTTAAGGAATAGCTATTATATATTTTTATGAAGAAAAATCATAAAGCATGTGATGCACACTGATAACCTGCGTAGTGTGCACCCCATTTTAAAGGTTATTTCTAATAGACAAAAAAATATTTTAATTCCATTTTTGAGGAGTAAATCATAAAAAATCGTTGATGACGTCACTAGCACATGACCAAAGCATGTATATGAGTTGATCGACAAAAACATTTCAGCAAATCAGAAGACTTGTTTCTTCCAAAACTATTTAGTTATAACTTAACAAACTCATGTGTATCCCTATAAATTCCAGACGAAGTGATTGAGCAGCAATGCTATACTTGCCATTAACAATGAGACTATTTAGCCAAGAAAGAAGGAGCTCACAAACATTTCCACAACGTGTTAGCTTTATAACAATATAACCATAAAGTGCTTTGTGTGAAATACCACCTTTATCGTTTGTTTTCTCTTATTTTTGAGTGTAAATTCACATTGCGATAAGACGTGTCACGGTACTTGTCTATCCCAAATTCATGTATTTGGTTTTGATGTTATATATATTATTCTCGTGGGATTTTGTCTATGTGTGTTACATTTTAGTGTTGTGTCGTTGTTCTCCTCTTATATTTAGTGCGTTTCCCTCGGTTTTAGTTTGTTATCCCGATTTTGTTTTTTGTCCATGGATTTATGAGTTTTGAACAGCGGTATACTACTGTTGCCTTTATTTATTAAATTCCTTCAGGTGGAAAAATTATTTCACACTACATTTATATATTTGTGTTGAAGTTAACTGCAAACACAGGCATATCGAATCGTATGAGAAATACGGATCCAACAGAACATAACCATCAAGGTTGATCGACAAAAGGAAAGGCAAAGTCGATATAATCATACATTTTTGTATCAAGTTAACACATGTTACAATGAGAAAATGTCTAAAAGCCTAGTTAAAATATCTTTCAAGTGATGTTTTGTTGCATCTTAATGAGGTTATTCAACTATTATGAATCAATACCGCCAAATGAACATGTTAGTGTGGAGTACAGAGTAGTGAACGCATGACTGGCGACGGAGACCAACTTACCTTAAATGAATATGTACTGCTTTTCATTTCAGGGACTTTCTCAACTTTTTTGTTTTATTGTATACATATTTTTTAATGTCTTTCCAACTTCTTGTATGTAGAATAGGTTCTTTCTGTAAAACTGGCACGACCTCATGTTTTTGAGGATCCTTTCCCATCCTTAGGTTTGCACCTAAATGCCTTGCTACTGCGTTCACCTCGTCTTCCGTCCATTTTCTCTAATGTCGATCTGAAATTGAAGATTTTAGTATTATTTGGTGTATAAATTAAGGAATATGTTACCCTAAATTTGAACACAATAGTAAAAATTATATTTAACTATAACTGAACTTAAAATATGTTAAAATTTTTAACTTTAAAAAAAAAAATCAAATTGCTGCAAGTTTTGTATAAATTGACATCGATTTTACATATATCCTTATTGGTCAATCATTTTTTCCCAAATTTAGTTAAGTAGTTAAGAAAGGGGGAAGGGGGGGGGGGGTAGGGAGGTCAGTGAAAAAACTATATGAATTAAGTTTATTTATCCTTCATTGAACTCTTAATGTCGTCCCTTAGCTTTTTGTGCAGCTATTTGTTGTTAATAAAACACAATTAGTGGCTTCAGATTTTTGATTGTGAGACACGGTTCTTGTACAGTGCACTCACATTAGTCCTTTGTTTTTATATTTTGTTTAAACATATTTGTTAGGAGTTTTTTATTTATATAACCAAAAGTGCATTGCATGCGCAGTCTTCATTCTTGTATAATTCTTATATAATGTGCATATCTACAAACACTGAAATTGGATTGGTTCATTAGAAGGTTTTCATTTGGTTTTCACTTCAATCAACCAAAATACCGAAACTGCTTTTACTGTGATCTGTGCAAGTGATGTTTTGTTTCATCTTAATGAGGTTATCCAACTATTGTGAATTAATATCTTGAAATGAACATGGTAGTGTAGTGTACAGAGTAGTGAACGCATGGAATGGCGACGGAGACCAACTTACCTTCAATGAATATGTACTGCTTTTCATTTCAGGGACTTTCTCAACTTTTAAGTTTTGTTGTATACATAGTTTTTAATGTCTTTCCAACTTCTTGTATGTAAGATAGGTTCTTTCTGTACAACTGGAGTGACCTCATGTTTTTGAGGATCCTTTCCCATCGTTAGGTTTGCACCTAAATGCCTTGCTACTGCGTTCTCTTCGTCTTCTGTCCATTTACTCTAATGTCGTTCTGAAATGGAAGATTTTAGTATTATTTGTAAAGTTTGGTGTATAAATTAAGGAATATGTTTCCCTTAATTTGAACATAATAGTAAAAATAATATTAAACTATAACAGTATATCGGAATACTATAACAGTATATCTGAACTTAAAATGTGTTATAATTCCGAACTTTTCAAAATAAATATAATAGATTTTCGTATTAAGTTTGATATATGTATATGTATATATTAAAAAGAAAACTGGTGTTTCATCAACCTCAAAACAACCACATAGTTTTAGACAACATCCTCAATGAAAAAAGTTTAACAAACAGTGTAGTTTTGGATGTATTCTTTTCCTCATTTTTATGTTGTTGTCCGTTATGTCTATTTTGACTTCTAAATCGACATGTGGATAATTTACTTATTCCACTTTGTATCTTAGCTTTTTGTGTAGCTATTTGTTGTTAATAGAACACAATAATAGTGGCTTTAGATTTTTGATTGTGAGACACGGTTCTTATACAGTGACCTCACATCATTCATTTGTTTTATATTTTTTAAACTTTATTTGTAAGGAGTTTTTTATTTATATAACCAAAAGTGCATTGCATGCGCAGTCTTCATTCTTGTATAATTCTTATATAATGTGCATATCTACAAACACTGGAATTGGATTCGTTCATTGGAAGGTTTTCATTTGGTTTTCACTTCAATCAACCAAAATACCGAAACTACTTTTACTGTGATCTATTAATGCGCTATACATATGCATGTGATTCAAGGATACTTCGCAAATTGAGGTTGGAAAACAAATTGCATAGTTGTTTAAACACAAAAACAAGAAATAATGCATTCAATCTAGGAAATTCTGCAATGTATCATCAATATTTTTTCAGCGCTAGCAAACATGATGTGATACAAATAAAAATTCTCAATCTTAAAATTATTTCGTCACTTGAAAATCGTCAGAAGAAAAAAAAGACAAGGACTTGGTGAAATTTTCAAAAGAAATATTCAATACAGAACAAGCACTAAAGTAAGGTATGAAAAGGACAGATGTGAAGATATAAAAAACACTAAACTTCAATCGTGGTTTCGAAGTGCTTGATTTACATTTATCAGACGCACTCATACCCTAACATTTTAAAGAAAAGAATCTAAATGACAAGTTAATGAGAAGAGTTTTATAACTAAGTTTCAAAAATCAAATTCATCTGAGGACAACTGTTAAGTTGAAGCCTTTGTATCTTAATATTCATATCCTCAATGCTCTGCAACTTTGTACTTGTTTGGTTTTATAAATATTTTGATTTGAGCGTCAATGATGAGTCTTATGTAGACGAAACGCGCGTCTGGCGTACTAAATTATAATCCTGGTACCTTTGATAACTGTAAACAATATTTTGTATGAACACACGGCTAGTAAAAAAGTAATACCTTTTTTAATCTTTTTTCTGCGTGCGTTATCTTCTTCAACGTCGCTTTTTTTCATTTTCATACCCACACACACGCACAGGCTAGAAAAATTCATCAATATCACTGTTGTAGTCGTAATAATCATACGGTTTGTGTTCGCAGTTATCCGAGCCTTTGATGTGCATGAGAAAAACAGGTAATCCCAAAAGTTAAGGTACGATTGTCACATCCACGATTTGCATTCCATTATCTTGCTCTGTATTCTTACTTTCTGAAAAATAAATAACAATATATAAAGTCAACCGTACGAACATTAAAACAAATGTTGATCATGATATTTATTGTAAAAGAAAAACTTATTTTGTAACGATAATAATTTCCGACAGTTAAATCAATGTATTACGAAGGCCAAATTTAAAATACAATACAGTTATCTCCTAAACATTGTGAAAAACTTATTTACTGATCATATGTTATATTTGTGACTTGTGGTATCATTTTAGAAATGTAAATGTAACAAAAAAGGTAGCAGCAGTGAGTTTGCAAAAAATGTACCAAAAACAATCAAATATAATTTGTCATACAGAATGTGCATGTACAAATAATTAAAACTTGAATTTTTAGAAGAATGCAGCTACTATATGTGCATTGTCTAATAATTTTACCTTTATATGTAAATCACAGTTGTAGCAAAGATTTACACTTTCAAATTATTATGCTATACTTTATAAAAGTAAGAATATGTGGTATAGTATTGTTCCAATAGATTGCAAATGGGACAATTTTCCACCGAGGTCAAATGAAATGAATAATTTGATCTTGTATATTTCTTGTTTTTAAGTGGATTGCATGTCATTTATGGACGATTCCAATGTCTAATTTGCCTCATTTTTACATTATAGTTGGTTTTTGTGTGTGTTACATTTCAGTGTTGTGTCTCGTTTGTGTCGTAGTTCTCTTATATTTGATACGTTTCCCTCAGATTTAGATTGTAACCCGGATTTGTTTTTTCTCTATCGATTTATGAATTTTGAACAGCGGTATACTACTGTTGCCTTAATTTGTTCAATTCAACAAAAGGTCACGGCAAGTTTCAACCTTTGGTATGTCTGTATAGAATTTGCATGTTTTGCCGTTTTGTAATATAACATTTATGTCAAATGTTGTTTTGCGTTTATTATTGCCATATCTTATGTAAGCAGATTTATAGATATTGACTTCTTTTTGCAGTTTGTGTACCTGTTCCCTCAATAAAATCACTTCACGGTTACAGTCTGTGTCTTGTATATACATGTAGTCATGATCATAAGTTTATGTTTGTTCAAATCCTCAACTGAAAGGTAATTTTCAACTTTTCGTTGGGTTTTTTTTTGGAGGGGGACTGTCATGTGTTTCACGTGGAGGGGGCTTTTGTAACTCGATTTGGGTGTGTAACCCGTCAAGTATTGGAAACGGGTTACTAGGAGTAAGTTCACAATCTATAAAATGTTTGGAGCAAATTCGAGATTTAGGTGCCAATTTTTTTCCCTGTTTCCGATTTACAATTGTTGCCCATATTTTGCGACCAACAGGATCTTTTCTCTCAGTAGGACGAGGTATAAGTTGATTGAAATGGAGGTGGACAGACAAATGGTCTAGTTCCCTTGTTACAATTACGTATTTCACATTGTTGTTGCATCCATTTTTCTATAGTTTTCCAACTGTTCGAGCTGGATATAACTGAAAAACTTCTTGAAAATTTAAACATATTCAAGAATTTAACCAAACATTGTAACCAGATAACCAACAAATGCACCTAACCTGAGACAGAAGTATAACAGTACAACATAAGAAAGAACTCTAATCAGTTGGAAAAAGGCTTAACTCATCAGATGGACAAAAATTTAAGTGGACGTGGCCGGGTACTTGTACATACCAACAACAAAAAAGACACTAGGTACAGATTTAAGAGTACTCGCAGTTAACTGACAGCTAGATCAAAGCTATTAGCAACTACTAAAAAATACATGCATACAAAACTAAATTATCAATTCGTACACATCAAAAATTCAATGGATATAACAGTCAATGTCATAAACAGTTAAACAGGTATCGACAGATTGTAGATCCATGAATGTGTATGTATATAACATTCTAGTAATATTTAGTGTGCTTTTAATTTACTGATAACAAAATCAATATGTATACCAATAAAAAAAAACATTCAACGATCTTATTACAGTGTTGAATTGGTCACCTTTTAGAATAAGTTTATTTAAAGGAGCGATAAGTTTACCAGGGTCATTACTACATTTCCAGTCACGGTTTACAACATTTCCGTATAAATGAGGATGTGCTATCCCGTTAGAAACAAGTTTTTTACGGGTACAAACAAACTTAAAAACAAAATCTATATATCTATGGAAAAATTTAGTAAAGGTTTTAAGAAATTGATGGTAACGAAATCCCTGGCTTGATAATTTAGCTGTAATATATAGATTACGTTCGTTAAAATAAAAATAAAAAACGTCACAACAACACGGGCATAGCGAACGAGGTGTGAAATATAAACACCGTAAGATGGTGCAAAAAGATCATCACCATCTAAAAGTGGAAAATTAACAATAGGGAACGAAAAATCGTCCCTATTGTCGTACATTTTAGTGTGAAGTTTCCTGTTTGTAACCGAAATATCAAAATCTAGGAAAGGACAGTTATTACCATTTAAATCTGATTTATATAAAGTAAGTTCGTTTGGGGTAACTTTCAGTCGTATATTGAGAAAATTCTTTATTATTTAACTACACAATATCATCAAGATAAGGGTAAGTGTTGTTTGGTTTATCAATTAATTGCAATTTCGACAGGTCTTTACTGAGTTTAGTCATAAACAACGTGCTAAATGACGAAAGCGGTTTATCCCCTACGATTTTTGACCGGGCCGCTTACGTTCCATGTTTTGAAACACTAGTTATATATAAATATATATATATATACTAACTATATGTTTTCTTTCAACGGTTTTAATTTAAACCAAACTAAAGCAGAATTAATCTTCAATACGAGATAAGAGTGTTAGTGAAACCGTGTCCGCCTTTCACTCAAGATAACTACAACGTTACGATTGTAGTTTACTTAGTGACGTCATACAAGTATGAAAAGTCTCTGTATGCGTTTCCCATGCATTTTTACGTAGAATGAAACGAGATGTAATTTGGATAATTTTTAGATTTGAGGGGCTTCATATTTGATCTGTCTTGTTTTTCCATCTTTTTTTTGTCATCTTGATGTCTGTTCGGCTTACGATTTTTCATTGCCTTGTTGGTATCATTCCGATCTAATAAGAATTAAATCTCTAAACTTGCTCGCTTGCCACGCAGCAACCAAGCATAAAAAATAAGCGAGTGCAGCGATTTAATTTTAGTTAGATTGGTATCTTCTATCTGCCTCTTTTTCTAGAAAGCCTTCTCATAATCTACGATTAACATACGGACAATCGTCGAAAAAAGGCACATTAACACATAAACACACATACTAACACTTCCCAAAAACACGTAAAACACCAACAGTCACCATTCATTCACACATTTAACACCGAGCACACCTTCCATACCCTCTCTACACATACGCGTAAACAAAACAAGTTAAAAACAAATTCGTCATCAAAGTCACTGTAAAATTCGTTATCGAATTCTTCTTCCTAAGCCATACGAGCCTCATCTGATGCATCCTCAAACAAGTAGTGCCAAAAGTATGAGTAGGAGTCCCAGAACAGCTGTTGTCGACCTTTTTTTGTAGATAACGCCTTCTTAAAACACTTCAGAAATAACAATAAGGTATGCTCATGTCATTGGGTCCTTCTTTCTTTTTGTTTTCTAAAATAAAAAGATCAATAGATATGCTAAAGTCTCGGGAACCTAAAGATGTTTTTCCGTTTAAATGGTGATTTTATTTTTTCGTTGATTCAAAATCTTTAAATTAAATAAGACATTGTCATATGGTTGATGCTGTTCACTGTATTGCAGTTGCCTGTGCTGTGAAATTTTACTATTTTTTACTATTTTTTTTTGTGCACGAATGTTTTCACAGGTAGGACGTCAAAATTATACGGAGCAAACCTGAAAATGTTCTTGACATTCGATATCGTTCTGTTGATCTTGAATGGTTCATACTTTTATTATGTTCGACGTTTGTGATATTGCGTTTTAAGTGTTATAAATGGAAAATTTCAAAGATGACAAAAATCTTCTATTGTTTGTTTAAATGAAAATAATTATAGCGTACAACTTATTGAAATTATTCATCTGTACCACCAAATACCTTAATACAAAAAAAAATAGTACATTTAATCATCCTTGTATTGTAAGCTATATGGTCGTGATTTTCTAAGAAATATTTGCCACTGAACATTAATCAATCAACAAAGAACCTATAACTGATCTATAATTGTATAACTTTTTTATTTTGTTCCTAATCCTTTTTCTGCTGTTAATCATCATCTTTCAGTTGATGTGTTTTTCTGATAAAAAGTAAAATCACAAAAATACTTATCAGACGCACTCATACCCTAACATTTTAAAGAAAAGATTCTAAATGACAAGTTAATGAGAAGAGTTTTATAACTAAGTTTCAAAAATCAAATTCATCTGAGGACAACTGTTAAGTTGAAGCTTTTGTATCCTAATATTCATATCCTCAATGCTCTTCAACTTTGTACTTGTTTTGGTTTTATAAATATTTTGATTGAGCGTCAATGATGAGTCTTATGTAGACGAAACGCGCGTCTGGCGTACTAAATTATAATCCTGGTACCTTTGATAACTGTAAACAATATTTAAAAAGTAATACCTTTTTTAATCTTTTTTCTGCGTGCGTTATCTTCTTCAACGTCGCTTTTTTTCATTTCATACCCACACACACGCACAGGCTAGAAAAATTCCTCGTCAATATCACTGTTATAATCGTAATAATCATACGGTTCGCGTTCGCGGTTATCCGAGCCTTTGATTTGCATGAGCAAAACAAGTAATCCCAAAAGTAAAGGTACGATTGTCACATCCACGATTTGCATTCCATTATCTTGCTCTGTATTCTTACTTTCTGAAAAATAAATAACAATATATAAAGTCAACCGTACGAACATAAAACCAAATGATGATCATGATATTTATTGTAAAAGAAAAACTTATTTTGTAACGATAATAATTTACGACAGTTAAATCAATGTATTACGAAGGCCAAGTTTAAAATACAATACAGTTATTTCCTAAACATTGTGAAAAACTTATCTATTGATCATATGTTATATTTGTGACTTGTGGTATCATTTTAGAAATGTAAATGTAAAAAAAAGGTAGCAGCAGTGGGTTTGCAAAAAATGTACCAAAAGCAATCAAATATAATTTGTCATACAGAATGTGCATGTACAAATAATTAAAACTTGAATTTTTAGAAGAATACAGCTACTATATATGCATTGTCTAACAATTTTACCTTTATATGTAAATCATAGTTGTAGCAAAGATTTACACTTCCAAATTATTATGCTATACTTTATAAAAGTAAGAATATGTGGTATAGTATTGTTCCAATAGATTGCAAATGAGACAATTTTCCACCGAGGTCAAATGAAATGAATAACTCAGCAACAATAGGCAACTGTATCATATGTCCTTCATCGATGAGAAAATGTCATACCATTTATAGTCGCCGTCAGCTGAAATTCGTAGCGGTTATCGGTAAAAATGATCTAAACTATCAATCGCGTTCACTCGAGATATAGTTTTTCACATTCCATTCATAAATCGCAAAAAGAAAAACCACTACTGACCTACCTTTTAAGTGATCGCACTGTAATAATCCTGACCTTCACTTTTTCATAGACGATTTTGAATGGTGGAATCAGCCATTGTTTTTACCGGAAGTGTTTCCGTGGAGTTCAATTTCATAAAATTTGCATAAAGCGCGGGAAACCTTATCACATCAATGAAAGGAACATTTCAGGAAACTGCGTACAGTGACGAATGTCATATGTAAACAAATGATCCTCATAGAAACGAAGATGGCGGAATTACAATGGAAAATATTCTGGAAAATGTGAAGGTCAGGATTATTATAGTGCGATCACGTGCACTTAAAAGGTATGTCAGTAGTGGTTTTTCTTTTTGCGATTTATGAATGGAATGTAAAAAACTATATCTCGAGTGAACGCGATTGATAGTTTAGATTATTTTTACCAATAACCGCTACGAATTTCAGCTGACGGCGACTATAGTCAGTGACAAAAAAGGTAATGACATGAAAAATGTGAAACAGGTGATGAAAAGTAAAACAGCTAGATCTTCGAACAACAGGCCTAACCTTAATTTCAATGCAAATTCAAATTTAAGTGATAATTTTCTGTTGGAATTTGATCTTGTATATTTCTTGTTTTTGAGTGGATTGCATGTCATTTATGGACCTTTCCAATGTCTAATTTGCCTCACTTTTTACATTATAGTTGTTTTTTTGTATGTGTTACATTTCAGTGTTGTGTCTCTGTTGTGTCGTAGTTCTCTTATATTTGATACGTTTCCCTCAGATTTAGTTTGTAACCCGGATTTGTTTTTTCTCTATCGATTTATGAATTTTGAACAGCGGTATACTACTGTTGCCTTAATTTGTTCAAATTCAACAAAAGGTCACGGCAAGTTTCAACCTTTGGTATGTCTGTATAGAATTTGCATGTTTTGCCGTTTTGTAATATAACATTTATGTCAAATGTTGTTTTGCGTTTATTATTGCCATATCTTATGTAAGCAAATTTATAGATATTGACTTCTTTTTGCAGTTTGTGTACCTGTTCCCTCAATAAAATCACTTCTGTGTCTTGTATATACATGTAGTCATGATCATAAGTTTATGTTTGTTCAAATCCTCAACTGAAAGGTAATTTTCAAGTTTTCGTTGGGTTTTTTTTGGAGGGGGACTGTCGTGTCTTTCACGTGGAGGGGGCTTTTGTAAATCGATTTGGGTGTGTAACCCGTCAAGTATTGGAAACGGGTTACTAGGAGTAGGTTCACAATCTATAAAATGTTTGGAGCAAATTTGAGATTTAGGTTGCCAATTTTTTCCCCTGTTTCCGATTTGCAATTATTGCCCATATTTTGCGACCAGCAGGATCTTTCCTCTCAGTAGGAAAAGGTATAAGTTGATTGAAATGGAGGTGGACAGATAAATGGTCTAGTTCCCTTGTTACAATTACGTATTTCACATAGTTGTTGGATCCATTTTTCTATAGTTTTCCAACTGTTAGAGCAGGATATAACTGAAAACTTCTTGAAACTTTAAACATATTCAAGAATTTAACCAAACATTGTAAACAGATCACCAACAAATGCCCCTAACCTGAGACAGAAGTATAACAGTACAACATAAAAAAGAACTCTAATCAGTTGGAAAAAGGCTTAACTCATCAGATGGACAAAAATATAAGTGGACGTGGCCGGGTACTTGTACATACCAACAACAAAAAAGACACTAGGAACAGATCTAAGAGTACTCGCATTTAACTGACAGCTAGATCAAAGCTATTAGCACCTACTAAAAAATACATGCATACAAAACTAAATTATCAATTCGTACACATCTAAAATTCAATGGATTTAACAGTCAACGTCATAAACAGTTAAACAGGTATCGACAGATTGTAGATCCATGAATGTGTATGTATATAACATTCTAGTAATATTTAGTGTGCTTTTAATTTACTGATAACAAAATCAATATGTATACCAATAAAAAAAAAACATTCAACGATCTTATTACAGTGTTGAATTGGTCACCTTTTAGAATAAGTTTATTTAAAGGAGCGATAAGTTTATCAGGGTCATTACTACATTTCCAGGCACGGTTTACAACATTTCCGTATAAATGAGGGTGTGCTATCCCGTGTGAAACAAGTTTTTTACAGGTACAAACAAACTTAAAAACCAAATCTATATATCTATGGACAAAATTAGTAAAGGTGTTAAGTAATTGATGGTAACGAAATCCCTGGCTTAATAATTTAGCTGTAATACATAGATTACGTTCGTTAAAATAAAATAAAAAAAACGTCACAACACGGGCATAGCGAACGAGGTGTGAAATATAAACACCGTAAGATGGTGCAAAAAGATCATCACCATCTAAAAGTGGTAAATTAACAATAGGGAACGAAAAATCGTCCCTATTGTCGTACATTTTAGTGTGAAGTTACCCGTTTATAACCTAAATATCAAAATCTAGGAAAGGACAGTTATTACCATTTAAATCTGATTTATATAAAGTAAGTTCGTTTGGGGTAACTTTCAGTCGTATATTGAGAAAATTCTTTATTATTTAACTACACAATATCATCAAGATAAGGGTAAGTGTTGTTTGGTTTATCAATTAATTGCAATTTCGACAGGTCTTTACTGAGTTTAGTCATAAACAACGTGCTAAATGACGAAAGCGGTTTATCCCCTACGATTTTTGACCGGGCCGCTTACGTTCCATGTTTTGAAACACTAGTTATATATAAATATATATATATATACTAACTATAGGTTTTCTTTCAACGGTTTTAATTTAAACCAAACTAAAGCAGAATTAATCTTCAATACGAGATAAGAGTGTTAGTGAAACCGTGTCCGCCTTTCACTCAAGATAACTACAACGTTACGATTGTAGTTTACTTAGTGACGTCATACAAGTATGAAAAGTCTCTGTATGCGTTTCCCATGCATTTTTACGTAGAATGAAACGAGATGTAATTTGGATAATTTTTAGATTTGAGGGGCTTCATATTTGATCTGTCTTGTTTTTCCATCTTTTTTTTGTCATCTTGATGTCTGTTCGGCTTACGATTTTTCATTGCCTTGTTGGTATCATTCCGATCTAATAAGAATTAAATCTCTAAACTTGCTCGCTTGCCACGCAGCAACCAAGCATAAAAAATAAGCGAGTGCAGCGATTTAATTTTAGTTAGATTGGTATCTTCTATCTGCCTCTTTTTCTAGAAAGCCTTCTCATAATCTACGATTAACATACGGACAATCGTCGAAAAAAGGCACATTAACACATAAACACACATACTAACACTTCCCAAAAACACGTAAAACACCAACAGTCACCATTCATTCACACATTTAACACCGAGCACACCTTCCATACCCTCTCTACACATACGCGTAAACAAAACAAGTTAAAAACAAATTCGTCATCAAAGTCACTGTAAAATTCGTTATCGAATTCTTCTTCCTAAGCCATACGAGCCTCATCTGATGCATCCTCAAACAAGTAGTGCCAAAAGTATGAGTAGGAGTCCCAGAACAGCTGTTGTCGACCTTTTTTTGTAGATAACGCCTTCTTAAAACACTTCAGAAATAACAATAAGGTATGCTCATGTCATTGGGTCCTTCTTTCTTTTTGTTTTCTAAAATAAAAAGATCAATAGATATGCTAAAGTCTCGGGAACCTAAAGATGTTTTTCCGTTTAAATGGTGATTTTATTTTTTCGTTGATTCAAAATCTTTAAATTAAATAAGACATTGTCATATGGTTGATGCTGTTCACTGTATTGCAGTTGCCTGTGCTGTGAAATTTTACTATTTTTTACTATTTCTTTTTGTGCACGAATGTTTTCACAGGTAGGACGTCAAAATTATACGGAGCAAACCTGAAAATGTTCTTGACATTAGATATCGTTCTGTTGATCTTGAATGGTTCATACTTTTATTATGTTCGACGTTTGTGATATTGCGTTTTAAGTGTTATAAATGGAAAATTTCAAAGATGACAAAAATCTTCTATTGTTTGTTTAAATGAAAATAATTATAGCGTACAACTCATTGAAATTATTCATCTGTACCACCAAATACCTTAATACAAAAAAAATAGTACATTTAATCATCATTGTATTGTAAGCTATATGGTCGTGATTTTCTAAGAAATATTTGCCACTGAACATTAATCAATCAACAAAGAACCTATAACTGATCTATAATTGTATAACTTTTTCATTTTGTTCCTAATCCTTCTTCTGCTGTTAATCATCATCTTTCAGTTGATGTGTTTTTCTGATAAAAAGTAAAATCACAAAAATACTGAACTCCGACGAAAATTCAAAACGGAAAGTCTCTAACCAATGACAAAATCAAATGTTGACTTCGTATTAGTGTCAGTTAAACTTTGCAGTCTAAAAGTTCCACTCGAGATTTTACAACTATTGTTTCTGTCCGTACCTTTTCTCTGAAAAAAAATTACCCAAAAAAACATGAAGATCGATATAAATATTAAAATGTATCCAGAAGGACATGTTCTACATTCTGTTGAAGCCTATTCGATGGCATCTCACAAGATCATGTCATTGGATGTTGATTGCGTACTGGTTGATATTATAGTCTCTGATACACTATTTGTTTTGTAAGATGCTATTGACATTGAACTAGATGTCAGTAACGGATGGTATTCTCAAATCTGTACTCAAAATCTCTCAAAAAGTTATGAGGGATGTATAAATACCCTTGCACGCACGGTCTGTGTTATTTTGGTGTTTTTCTCTTTTGTATCAATCTGATGAGGTAAGACTTTTTCAACTGATTTTGATAGTTTATTCTTATGTTGTCCTTTTCCACCACTAAAAGGGAGGGTTGAGCGCTCACTGACCCCGCCCCATTCTTCATGTGGCTGTCCAAAGTCATAGAGTTTAAAGGTCAGTGATTGACGTTGTTTCATGTATGTATGTCATGTTTCCTTTCGTAAATTGTATTGTCAATGGTTATGCAATTATTTTTTTCTTCTATAGAATTGTTTCATATTTTTAATGTCGGAGCCTTTTCTGCAGACAATACGGAATGGGATTTTCCTCATAATTGAAGGTCGATTAGGTTGGTTCCCTCCATAAATATTTGGTATGCTTCGGAATACATTTACATTTATATGTGAGATACCTGTCGGGGACCAGAAAAAGCCAAAAGAAACGTCGTGTATACCGGGGTATGTGGAATTAACTTACCTTCTGTACCTTTCCAAACACGAATGATCGGATACGTTGTACAACATTGAATCCATTATTTTCGTCTTTTGTCATGTGTATACGTCTGCAATCAAACTTGATGTGTCAAAGCGACACGAATGGCCCCGTCTCAAAAAGTTTTAACATCTGCAATTTCAATAACACATGTGGACACAAACATGATGGCAGTCTCACATATCAAAAATCAGCTCAAAATCTGGAGGCGTATAGAAAAATGTCAACAAAACTGTATTTTTCAACAATTTTCAAAGTTGTAAACCCTTAATTTTGGCAAAAATTAGCGGAGCGGAACGAAACTTAACTTAAACTTGATCTTTAACTCATCATGGTTAGCTCATATACCAAAAATCAGCCCAATATCTGAAAGCATTTAGTAAAAAGATCTGTATAACTGTGATTTTCAACAATTTATCAAAGTCCATAGCGCGAAAATTCGTCAAAAATTCGGGACGGTGCAATATTTATCAATAAGGGTGTGCCGGTGCAAATCGCAAAACATGTTTGGAAAAAAGTATTGTCCCATGCTGATGTGATAGGAAAAAAAGTTATGTCCCATGACCTCTATACATTAAAAAAGTATGTGTCTCATGAATATCATGAATATATTGAGTGAATAAAAACACAATCTGTACCTGTACCTTAAATAACGTAAAGCAACAATATGTATTGTGATATAAATGTTTTTGACAATCATTTTAACATTTTGAGTATTCAAATTTCATTCATTCATGCAGTCAGAGACACATAATTACAGGCATAAAATGCACTATTTACGATTACACAGATATATGTAACAATAAGAAAAAGTCATTGTTACACATGTAAGAGTAAGAAAAACTTTTTGTTACACAAACTAGAGGCTTCCAGATGAATAAATGATCACTTAGGCAAAACTGGCAAATGAGAAACATTTTAAATGACAAAATGTTCATAATAGGTACCTAATTTCTATTTAAAAAAACAACGGCAGACATTATCTGTTAACAAAACTCTGTTCGTTACCGGTTAATAAGTTAAATAAAATTTTGGAGGATTGCAACACAATTTCATATAGCAGTCCTAAGTATGAAATTGTTCAAATTATTATGGCATATTGTTATTCTAAATTATTTCCCAAAATTGATCGCCCTGAAGATCATAAAAAACATTTTATTAAAATTAAGTATGTCAATAAAGGCTTTGATTTTGTAAATATTGCCGGTATATTTAACGACCATTCTGATAAAGAACAAATTCCTGGATATTTTGACAATACTGAGCTACCTCTTATTTGTTATATTTACAAGAAATCTACCCGGAAGTTTGTGTTTAATTATAGTCAATTGTGTAAAGATGTTAATATCAGTGAAAATACACCTACTTCATGTAATTGCAGTAATTCCGAATATATTTATGGCCCCATTTCCCATGTTATAACAGGAGATCTTAACATCGTTCAAGACCGAGAGTTAAAATCATTCCTCAGTAAAGGACCTAAATATCGTCCCCCGTCAATTATTATTTGGAATGAGTGTCGTAATATCATCCACGACTCACTCCATACTTACTGTATGAAATGGATAAAACGGGAAAAAGCTGACAAAAAATCTTTGGACTCTTTTTTTAATTCAGTAATGAAGATAGTTGATATACGTATTCAACATTTTAAAGAACATTTTACTATAAACCCTTACAACAATAAACCTATTTCTCGTATCAAACATAAACTAAAAGAACTAGCCAAGGAATTTGTTTTTGTCCCGGCAGATAAAGCTGCTAATAATATTATTATTGTTTGACGTAAATTTTACATTGAGGTTCTGAAAAAGGAAATCACCAATTCACTAACATTCCAACTGACTCCATTTTCAGAAAACGAAATCTGTAACAAACATAAACTTTTAGGCACCGCTTTACAAGCAGAGCCAAATACAATGAAAAACTATGTATTGGCTTCCGAAGCTACACAAAACCCCTTACAAATATAGATTTATTTCGTCTTCAAGCCATTGTTCAACTACTAAATTGTCTATTCTTCTTACCAGCACACTTGGTACAATTAAAAACCTGATAATAAATTGTTCAAATAAGGCTTTCGAAAATAGTGGAATAAATTACTTTTGGAGTGTCAAGAACTCGTTGGAAGTACTTGATAAATTGCATGCTTATATTGGTGATTTTGAATCTGTTCAAAGTTTTGATTTTTCTACCCTGTATACCACATTGCCTCACATTCTCATTAAGAAAAAATTCACACACCTAATTAAATGGGCATTCAAAAAATCAGAATGTGAATATATATGTTCAAACTCTTTTAGGTCATTTTTTAGTAGCAATAAACAAAAAAACTATGTTAATTGGACATGCTTTGATACTATATATGCCCTTGAATTTTTACTAGATAACATTTTTGCTCGCTTTGGGGATTCCGTATATCGTCAGATTATCGGAATTTCAATGGGGACTAACTGTGCACCACTTATTGCGGACCTGTTTTTGTATTGTTATGAGTTACAATTTATGACAAAAATAAGCAAAGACCCATCGAAAAAACATCTGATAAACAAATTTAATAATACTTTTAGATATTTGGATGATATTTTGGCTCTCAATAATGACGACTTCAGTATGTATATTAATGAAATTTATCCTGTTGAACTTACTTTAAATAAAGCTAATACTAACAATGACCACTGCCCTTTTCTCGATCTTGATATCTATATCACTAATGGAAAGCTGAATACTAAAATTTATGATAAAAGGGATGATTTTTCATTTCCTATCGTTAATTATCCGTTTTTAGATGGTGACGTTCCCTTGTCACCATCTTACGGTGTTTATATATCTCAACTTGTACGATTCGCTCGTGTATGTAACAATGTTTTAGATTTTAACGAGAGAAATTTATGTATTACTGAAAAATTATTACACCAGGGTTTTCGATATCACAAACTAGTCAAAACATTTACTAAATTTTATCATCGGTATAAAGACATTATTCGTAAATATTGCTCAACATGCAGACTTTTAATACGTTCAGGTATTTCACATCCAATTTTTTATGGTAATATTCTTTATAAAGCACAAAGGTGTCAGTATTCACCTCAGAAACTTACAAAACCTTTGAATAGACTTATTAAGAAGGGATATAATTACGATACTGTTGTCAAGTCATTAAAGATTGCATATTTTGGCGTTAATATTGAGTCATTGATAAGGTCTTTGCATCGGAACTAAACACATTTATTCTAAAAACAGTTGTTGGCATGACACGGGTTATGTTCTTCTCATATATGTTATGATGGTATGATACTAAACCCCTAACGGGAAGGATTGTGCCTGATGTTCATATGATGAAATCATAATCTTTCAGTCAGTTTAGTTGAAGTCTGGAGCTGGCATGTCAGTTAACTGCTAGTAGTCTGTTGTTATTTATGTATTATTGTCATTTTGTTTATTTTCTTTGGTTACATCTTCTGACATCAGATTCGGATTTCTCTTGAACTGAATTTTAATGTGCGTATTGTTATGCGTTTACTTTACTACATTGGTTAGAGGTATAGGGGGAGGGTTGAGATCTCACAAACATGTTTAACCCCGCCGCATTTTTGCGCCTGTCCCAAGTCAGGAGCCTCTGGCCTTTGTTAGTCTTGTATTATTTTAATTTTAGTTTCTTGTGTACAATTTGGAAATTAGTATGGCGTTCATTATCACTGGACAGGTATATATTTGTTTAGGGGCCAGCTGAAGGACGCCTCCGGGTGCGGGAATTTCTCGCTACATTGAAGACCTGTTGGTGACCCTCTGCTGTTGTTTTTTATTTGGGCGGGTTGTTGTCTCTTTGACACATTCCCCATTTCCATTCTCAATTTTACATCATTTTTTACAAAATTGCATATGCAGCAAGTAAAGATCTTCAGTATTACTGGTTTTGATTTTTACAATAATTAAATTGTTTTGAAAACATACTATCTCAAAATTGAAAATGGAAAAAAATGACCAAATCATCAAACTATCAAAGATATAAAATCATGGTAATTAGCAAAATAAACATGATTGATAATCTTTACTCATAGATATGAAACTTTGTAAAAATTGAAATACCTATTACATGAAAATATTGTTTAATATGTTTCTGCAAAATATTATAAAAATATTAAATATAATCTCTAAATCTTGATGGCATTGAAATTCTGCGCCCTCTTGTAACCAAGCATAAAAAATAAGCGTAAACAAAACAAGTTAAAAAAAAAATCGTCATCAAAGTCACTGTTAAATTCGTTATCAAATTCTTCTTCCTACGCCATACGAGCCTCATCTGATGCATCCTCAAACAAGTTGTGCCAAAAGTATGAGTAGGAGTCCCAGAACAGCTGTTGTCGACCTTTTTTGTAGATAACGCCTTCTTAAAACACTTCAGAAATAACAAAAAGGTATGTTCATGTCATTGGGTCCTTCTTTCTTTTTGTTTTCTAAAATAAAAAGATCAATAGATATTCTAAAGTCTCTGGAACCTAAAGATGTTTTTCCGTTTAAATGGTGATTTCATTTTTTCATTGATTCAAAATCTTTAAATTAAATAAGACATTGTCATATGGTTGATGCTGTTCACTGTATTGCAGTTGCCTGTGCTGTGAAATTTTACTATTTTTTAATATTTCTTTTTGTGGACGAATGTTTTCACAGGTAGGACGTCAAAATTATACGGAGCAAACCTGAAAATGTTCTTGACATTAGATATCGTTCTGTTGATCTTGAATGGTTCATACTTTTATTATGTTCGACGTTTGTGATATTGCGTTTTAAGTGTTATAAATGGAAAATTTCAAAGATGACAAAAATCTTCTATTGTTTGTTTAAATGAAAATAATTATAGCGTGCAACTTATTGAAATTATTCATCTGTACCACCAAATACCTAAATACTAAAAAAAAATAGTACATTTAATCATCCTTGTATTGTAAGCTATATGGTCGTGATTTTCTAAGAAATATTTGCCACTGAACATTAATCAATCAACAAAGAACCTATAACTGATCTATAATTGTATAACTTTTTTATTTTGTTCCTAATCCTTCTTCTGCTGTTAATCGTCATCTTTCAGTTGATGTGTTTTTCTGATAAAAAGTAAAATCGCAAAAATACTGAATGATTTACATTTATCAGACGCACTCATACCCTAACATTTTAAAGAAAAGAATCTAAATGACAAGTTAATGAGAAGAGTTTTATAACTAAGTTTCAAAAATCAAATTCATCTGAGGACAACTGTTAAGTTGAAGCCTTTGTATCTTAATATTCATATCCTCAATGCTCTTCAACTTTGTACTTGTTTGGTTTTATAAATATTTTGATTTGAGCGTCAATGATGAGTTTTATGTAGACGAAACGCGCGTCTGGCGTACTAAATTATAATCCTGGTACCTTTGATAACTGTAAACAATATTTCGTATGAACACACGGCTAGTAAAAAGTAATACCTTTTTTAATCTTTTTTCTGCGTGCGGTATCTTCTTCAACGTCGCTTTTTTTTTCATTTTCATACCCACACACACGCACAGGCTAGAAAAATTCCTCATCAATATCATTGTTATAGTCGTAATAATCATACGGTTCGCGGTTATACGAGCCTTTGATGTGCATGAGCAAAACAGGTAATCCCAAAAGTAAAGGTACGATTGTCACATCCACGATTTGCATTCCATTATCTTGCTCTGTATTCTTACTTTCTGAAAAATAAATAACAATATATAAAGTCAACCATACGAACATAAAACCAAATGTTGATCATTATATTTATTGTAAAAGAAAAACTTGTTTTGTAACGATAATAATTTGCGACAGTTAAATCAATGTATTACGAAGGCCAAGTTTAAAATACAATACAGTTATCTCCTAAACATTTTGAAAAACTTATTTATTGATCATATGTTATATTTGTGACTTGTGGTATCATTTTAGAAATGTAAATGTAACAAAAAAGGTAGCAGCAGTGGGTTTGCAAAAAATGTACCAAAAGCAATCAAATATAATTTGTCATACAGAATGTGCATGTACAAATAATTAAAACTTGAATTTTTAGAAGAATGCAGCTACTATATGTGCATTGTCTAATAATTTTACCTTTATATGTAAATCACAGTTGTAGCAAAGATTTACACTTTCAAATTATTATGCTATACTTTATAAAAGTAAGAATATGGAGTATAGTATTGTTCCAATAGATCATTGCAAATGAGACAATTTTCAGCAATAAAAGGCAACTGTATCATATGGCCTTCATCGATGAGAAAATCTCATACCATTTAGTCAGTGATAAAAAAAGGTAATGACATGAAAAATGTGAAACAGATGATGAAAAGTAAAACAGCAAGATCTTCGAACAACAGGCCTAACCTTAATTTCATAAGAGTCAGTGCAAATTCAAATTTAAGTGATAATTTTCTGTTCGAATTTGATCTTGTATATTTCTTGTTTTTAAGTGGATTGCATGTCATTTATGGACGATTCCAATGTCTTATTTGCCTCATTTTTTACATTACAGTTGGTTTTTGTGTGTGTTACATTTCAGTGTTGTGTCTCTGTTGTGTCGTAGTTCTCTTATATTTGATACGTTTCCCTCAGATTTAGTTTGTAACCCGGATTTGTTTTTTTCTCTATCAATTTATGAATTTTGAACAGCGGTATACTACTGTTGCCTTAATTTGTTCAAATTCAGCAAAAGGTCGAACAAGTTTCAACCTTTGGTATGTCTGTATAGAATTTGCATGTTTTGTAATATAACATTTATGTCAAATGTTGTTTTGCGTTTATTATTGTCATATCTTATGTAGGCAGATTTATAGATATTGACATCTTTTTGCAGTTTGTGTACCTGTTCCCTCAATAAAATCACTTCACGGTTACAGTCTGTGTCTTGTATATACATGTAGTCATGATCATAAGTTTATGTTTATTCAAATCCTCAACTGAAAGGTAATTTTCAAGTTTTCGTTGGGTTTTTTTTTGGAGGGGGACTGTCATGTGTTTCACGTGGAGGGGGCTTTTGTAACTCGATTTGGGTGTGTAACCCGTCAAGTATTGGAAACGGGTTACTAGGAGTAGGTTCACAATCTATAAAATGTTTGGAGCAAATTCGAGATTTAGGTTGCCAATTTTTTTCCCCGTTTCCGATTTACAATTGTTGCCCATATTTTGCGACCAGCAGGATCTTTTCTCTCAGTAGGAAAAGGTATAAGTTGATCGAAATGGAGGTGGACAGATAAATGGTCTAGTTCCCTTGTTACAATTACGTATTTCACATTGTTGTTGGATTTATTTTTCTATAGTTTTCCAACTGTTAGAGCAGGATATAACTGAACAACTTCTTGAAACTTTAAACATATTCAAGAATTTAACCAAACCTTGTAAACAGATAACCTACAAATGCCCCTAACCTGAGACAGAAGTATGACAGCTAGATCAAAGCTATTAGCACCTACTAAAAAATACATGCATACAAAACTAAATTATCAATTCGTACACATCAAAAATTCAATGGATTTAACAGTCAACGTCATAAACAGTTAAACAGGTATCGACAGATTGTAGATCCATGAATGTGTATGTATATAAATAAAGGCAACAGTAGTATACCGCTGTTCAAAACTCATAAATCCATGGACAAAAAACAAAATCGGGGTAACAAACTAAAACCGAGGGAAACGCATTAAATATAAGAGGAGAACAACGACATAACACCGAAACGTAACACACACAGAAACGGACCAAGCATCAGACAAAACACCACGAGAATAACAAATATAACATAGTAACCAAATACATGAATTTGGGATAGACAAGTACCGTGCCACGTCTTATCTCAATTTCTCAAAAATAAGAGAAAACACAAACGACTCAACGTTAAAATGCAACACACACAGAAACGAACAATAATATAACAATGGCCATCTTCCTGACTTGGTACAGGACACTTTTAAAGGGGAATAAAAGTGGTGGGTTGAACCTGGTTTTGTGGCATGCCAAACCTCGCACTTTAATGGCAAAGTTAAATATAACATTGAAATGACAACATAATATTACAGGACTACAATACAAATTAATAGAACATATTAGACAAAGAAAAACATGATTAATAGATAACAAAAAGCATCAGGTTTAAAATTCAATACGCCAAAAACGTGCCTTGTCCACACAAGACTTACAAGTGACGCCCAGATATAAAAGATCGAAAGTGAAAAAAGTACAAAGTTGTACAACACTGAAGATCAAAAGTTGAAAAGGTTTCGCCAAATACGGCATTGTTTTTATGCCCGGGATAAGAACATTCTTATTATATAGAACAATGCATGCTATTGCAAACAGTAAATTTTATCAAATGAATATGAAAGAGATTTACATAAAGAAACTGAAGTATTAACTAATTACAGAAAACTAAACCCGAATACATAATTCTATTAAAGTTTAACACAGAATAGACACACCCGAATCAGTCCAGGCGTCAACGTAATTAAAAAAAAATGTGACGTCACATACGATGGCGAAAAGGCACAAACGTTATGCCAAATTTGAATTTATGAAATTTAGAAACAGCATGACGTCACATATGAAAAACTATCAAAGTGAGATAGAATTAGAATTGATTTAAGATTATATTAGAACTAAATACTGATAATTCATTTAAACAAAATGCATATTGCAATACTTATTAATAACAATTAACTGTAATATATATATATATGTCCAGTTTGTTATGAATCCAACTTCAAACGTAAATAATCGTACAAAATTTAATATAATAAATAAAGGCGGTGATTAATTTTTCTATCCGTAACACCTAAATATAATAAAAAGACGTCAACATATTTGACAAAATCCGATGAGAATTACAAATATAACATTAAACATGTTAACTAAATACATGAATTTGGGATCAACAAGTACAGAAACACGTCTTATAGTAATGCGAATTCACATTCAGCAAAACAGTCACAATCGGAAATAAGTCACGTTTGGTAATTAAAAGATTAGACGACATAATGACAAACCACAATCTACCATGTGATAAAAATGTCCTTAGCTAGTTTGGTTAAAGAGACATCATATTGATCCACCAATTCGTGGATATAACATTCTAGGAATATTTAGTGTGCTTTTAATTTACTGATAACAAAATCAATATGTATACCAATAAAAAAAAAACATTCAACGATCTTATTACAGTGTTGAATTGGTCACCTTTTGGAATAAGTTTATTTAAAGGAGCGATAAGTTTACCAGGGTCATAACTACATTTCCAGGCACGGTTTACAGGTACTGGGTCGATGCCACTGCTGGTGGACGTTTCGTCCCGAGGGTATCACCAGCCCAGTAGTCAGCACTTCGGTGTTGACATGAATATCAATTATATGGTCATTTTTATAAATTTTCTGTTTACAAAACTTTGAATTTTTCGAAAACCTAAGGATTTTCCTACCCCAGGAGTAGATTACCTTAGCCGTATTTGGCATAACTTTTTGGGATTTTGGGTCCTCAATGCTCTTCAACTTTGTATTTGTTTGGCATTTTAACTATTTTGATCTGAGCGTCACTGATGAGTCTTATGTAGACGAAACGCGCGTCTGGCGTATAAAATTATAATCCTGGTACTTTTGATAACTTTTTACAACATTTCTGTATAAATGAGGATGTGCTATCCCGTGTGAAACAAGTTTTTTACAGGTACAAACAAACTTAAAAACCAAATCTATATATCTATGGAAAAAATTAGCAAAGGTTTTAAGTAATTGATGGTAACGAAATCCCTGGCTTAATAATTTAGCTGTAATACATAGATTATGTTCGTTAAAATAAAATAAAAAACGTCACAACAACACCAGCCGGACAGCAAATCTCATAATGGCGTCGATTTTATTATTCTGGTCACGTGATTTTCAGTTCAAAAAATGGCATTTTTTAGCAACGGCAATGACGCCACGAAATCGACGGCGTAAAGCTATTTTTTGTATTTAGCATGCTTAACAAAATACATCATTAAATACGGCAGGTTTCAAGCTTTAACTACATCATTCATTTAAGAATGAAAAAATAGAATTTCCTTGATTATTTGATTGGGAAAGATGAAAAAACGTGCCGCGGCCGTGACACTTCTCGGTAAATAAATGTAAATTGAAATGACACACGGAATGGTAACGTATTTTCCTTTATAGGGATGATACCTCCTGATATTATGAACATGAAATGCCTATTGATACAAAAACTCGCCAGGTAAAACGGCATTGTGTCAATTCAACAGGCCCAAAACTAGCGACCGGCCAAAGGGAGATAACTCGAATGAAAAGTCGTTGAAGGGACGGCTGATCAGAAACGAGAGAAAATAACCATTTCGCTCAATTTTAGTAAGTGAAAGAGTTCATTCTGGGGTAAAATATCCAATAATTTATCAGTGTGCGAAGGAAAATGTGTAAATATGAAAAATACATTGGATATTACAATTAATCATTGGAATGAGGGCACCTGTCAGGTATCAAGACCCAAACAGTGAGAGAAAGTATAATAGAATGTATGTTTGCTTTGGTAAATCACTATTTAATTACATATTGCATAAAAATATCTGACAATCATCTAGAAATCGGGGAAATTGCAAATATTATTACATATTCAGTTTAAAAAAAATATTACTACAGCTTCAGAGGAAATATGAAAAAAAGTTTTCTATATGGCTATTTTTTTACATAAAGTGAGGGGTTTTGGACCAGTAAATTGTTAGAAAAAAAATACTTGCCCAAAGCTTTGGTGTTAAAATTCCATCATTAAAGGAGGGAATGTTGCAGAATATTCCCTGATTGCATGTGTATACCTCTATTTTGTCATATACATATATATATATACTTTGATGGAAATAATTATGTCATGGCATACTTTTTAGAAGAATCATAAATTATTATTCTTGAATACACATAAATTCTTCATTTTGATTCAGCATTCAGTGATGCAGAAACATATTGTTTCTTAGTAGATCTACATAAAAATATATTTTATAAAGATTATGGGTATAAAATGTACAATTTTGCTGTTATATATTCTATTCTTGGATTATGTTTTTTAGAGAATTTCTGTTAAGTTAAGACCCAATGTCAGTTATATCTGTGAACTTATTAAATGTTTATTTCCATTCTAAATATGCAAGTAATTATTTTAATATGCGAGGCCTATTAATGATGAACACTGAAATGTAACAACTTCTAGTCACTGGCGATAGGATATCATATATACCCTTGACAATTTTGATTAAAAATTGAATTAATCAAAGTACTCTATAAGAAGGCTTTATCAAAAATGTAATTTCTATGTGTTTGTAAGTAGCAATATTACAAAGTAATAAAAATTTAGAAAAAATAATAAATAATAAAAACAAAATCAGGGCTTTATTTCATTTTGTATTGAGAGACTGATTAAAAAAGTAAAATCTATTCCTGAAAAAATAGATGTCATAAAAATATTTCATTTTATATTGAACTTTGTTCTCTGCAGTGGTTTTTATTCTAACTATATACTTATATAAATCTAAGCATAGAATATGGATACCCATACAGTCCTCTTGAGTCATGTCTGTTTAACATTTAAGATAAAGTAAATTTTATATTTTTCTAGAATAAAGTAAAACTGAAAATAGCTTTCTCGCTTATTATATGTAATTCAGTGGGATAGTAATGCATGTACTCAAATTGAAAAAAACAATCACAACATTCAACAGCTTGAGCCATGGAGTGTGAAAAATAATTATATAATGAATATAACCTTTTTATATAATTCATATAATATATAGTATAATCATATATATTGACATAATGTTCGCAAATAATATATACCATATGAGACATATGATATATAACCATTTCTGGTAACATATATATATAGACTGAAATATGTGTAATAATGAAGAATTAAAAAAAAAAATACCATGTTGACCTGATATATAAATCCTGGTGCATGCAGCTTAACAATTGTAAAAATAGAATGAACTAGACTAAGTATTCATTAATAGAGATTAATTTACTAATAGGTAAACTGGATGCAGATTGAACAATCATCTATGGAACAATTATTGAATGACTGCTAGAACCTGGAAAATGAATATAGGGAACAAGCACAAGCAATATTATATTATGAAGTGATATCATCTTCATTCATTTGAAATTACATCTGAAAGCTACAAAATAAGGATCTGACTCTCTTCAAACTGTTTTCCTCTGTTATTTATCTATAATATATCTGATCTCAGAATGTTTACACTGGACATGTCATTCTTTCACTGATTCAAGACAAAACCTGACAAGTGTCACAATAATTTACACCTGGACTTCCCAAAAAATAATGCACTGCTAAAGGGATGTTATTGGGAGGTTTGTGTACATTTTATTACAGTCATGTTTAATGCGCTGAATTCATAACAATTGTGTGATTTATATGAAAGTAAAACAAATTTTGTTCATTTTTAGTATTTTTGTGTACTGGGGCATGAAAAAGGGAAATAAATTACACAAAAAAAAATAACAGATTTTGTTCATTTCAAATGACATGTTGACTGTCTTTTCATTAGTGGCAAGTCTGTCATATTTCGGAGCTGTTTGAGTCAAGAGCAGAGCAGTTTCATCAAAAAGAGAAGGGAGTCCCCGCAGGACCTTACCAATTTGTGATGTGTACTGGAATTGTGCTCGTGTGTAAACAAGGAAGGGTAACGTCATGTGACTACCCCAGTTCTGTTCTCCATGCTCCAGTTTATCAATATAAACTTATCATATTTATTTTTCCTAAGTAAAACGGGTTTGTGTCAATTCGTCCAGAGTTGAATATTTGTCAATGACAGTCGATGTTGAAAAATGGCGGTTCCGAAGGCTGAAAATAAATGACTTGAATTTCTGATTCAACGATGAAATTATTTGACTTCTCATATCTTTTAAATACTTGTTAAAATTATCATATCATGCATACCGCCCGTGATACGTTTAGTTTCTTATAATTTAACAAATTCACGATTTCCTGCCGGGTCGTCTTCCGCGGGGAATTATTTTTCTACGCAGCGACATCTGTTGACGACGTTCTCTTAAATTATCTCCACTTGATTCTCGAATAATAAATCCGGGTTTTTAACGGACAAATCAGGGATTTGCTGTCCGGCTGACACGGGCATAGCGAACGAGGTGTGAAATATAAACACTGTAAGATGGTGCAAAAAGATCATCACCATCTTAAAGTGGTAAATTAACAATAGGGAACTAAAAATCGTCCCTATTGTCGTACATTTTAGTGTGAAGTTTCCCGTTTATAACCTAAATATCAAAATCTAGGAAAGGACAGTTATTACCATTTAAATCTGATTTATATAAAGGAAGTTCGTTTGGGGTAACTTTCAGTCGTATATTGAGAAAATTCTTTATTATTTAACTACAAAATATCATCAAGATAAGGGTACGTGCTGTTTGGTTTATCAATTAATTGCAATTTCGACAGGTCTTTACTGAGTTTAGTCATGAACAACGTGCTAAATGACGAAAGCGGTTTATCCCCTACGACCTTTGACCGGGACGCTTACGTTCCATGTTTTGAAACACTAGTTATATATAAATATATATATATATATATACTAACTATAGGTTTTCTGTCAACGGTTTTAATTTAAACCAAACTAAAGCAGAATTAATCTTCAATAAGAGATAAGAGTGTAAGTGAAACCGTGTCCGCCTTTCACTCAAGATAACTACAACGTTACGATTGTAGTTTACTTAGTGACGTCATACAAGTATGAAAAGTCTCTGTATGCGTTTCCCATGCATTTTTACGTATAATGAAACGAGGTGTAATTTGGATAAACTTTAGATTCAAGGGGCTTCATATTTGATCCGTCTTGTTTTTCCATCTTTTTTTGGGTCATCTTGATGTCTGTTCGGCTTACGATTTTTCATTGCCTTGTTGGTATCATTCCGATCTAATAAGAATTAAATCTCTAAACTTGCTCGCTTGCCACGCAGCAACCAAGCATAACAAATAAGCGAGTGCAGCGATTTAATTTTAGTTAGATTGGTATCTTCTATCTGCCTCTTTTTCTAGAAAGCCTTCTCATGATCTACGATTTACATACGGACAATCGTCGAAAAAAGGCATATTAACACATAAACACACAACTTACACTTCCAAAAAAAACACATAAAACACCAACACAGTCACCATTCATTCACACATTTAACACCGAGCACACCTTCCATACCGAATACCCTCTCTACACATACGCGTAAACAAAACAAGTTAAAAAAAATTCGTCATCAAAGTCACTGTAAAATTCGTTATCAAATTCTTCTTCCTAAGCCATACGAGCCTCATCTGATGCATCCTCAAACAAGTAGTGCCAAAAGTATGAGTAGGAGTCCCAGAACAGCTGCTGTCGACCTTTTTTGTAGATAACGCCTTCTTATAACACAATTCAGAAATAACAATAAGGTATGCTCATGTCATTGGGTCCTTCTTTCTTTTTGTTTTCTAAAATAAAAAGATCAATAGATATTCTAAAGTCTCGGGAACCTAAAGATGTTTTTCCGTTTAAATGGTGGTTTCATTTTTTCATTGATTCAAAATCTTTAAATTAAATAAGACATTGTCATATGGTTGATGCTGTTCACTGTATTGCAGTTGCCTGTGCTGTGAAATTTTACTATTTTTTACTATTTCTTTTTGTGCACGAATGTTTTCACAAGTAGGACGTCAAAACTATACGGAGCAAACCTGAAAGTGATCTTGACTTTAGATATCGTTCTGTTGATCTTGAATGGTTCATACTTTTATTATGTTCGACGTTTGTGATATTGCGTTTTAAGTGTTATAAATGGAAAATTTAAAAGATGACAAAAAGTCTTCTATTGTTTGTTTAAATGAAAATAATTATAGCGTACAACTTATTGAAATTATTCATCTGTACCACCAAATACCTTAATACAAAAAAAAATAGTACATTTAATCATCATTGTATTGTAAGCTATATGGTCGTGATTTTCTAAGAAATATTTGCCACTGAACATTAATCACACAACAAAGAACCTATAACTGATCTATAATTGTATAACTTTTTCATTTTGTTCCTAATCCTTCTTCTGCTGTTAATCATCATCTTTCAGTTGATGTGTTTTTCTGATAAAAAGTAAAATCACAAAAATGCTTAACTCCGACGAAAATTCAAAACGGAAAGTCTCTAACCAAATGGCAAAATCAAATGTTGACTTCGTATTAGTGTCAGTTAAACTCTGCAGTCTAAAAGTTCTACCCTAGATTTTACAACTATTGATTCTGTCCGTACTTTTTCTCTGAAAAAAATAACCCAAAAAAACATGAAGATGATATAAATATTAAAATGTATTCAGAAGGACATGTTCTACATTCTGTTGAAGCCTATTTGATGGCATCTCACAAGATCCTGTCATTGGATGTTGATTGCGTACTGGTTGATATTATAGTCTCTGATACACTATTTGTTTTGTAAGATGCTATTGGCTTTGAACTAGATGTCAGTAACGGATGGTATTCTCAAATCTGTACTCAAAATCTCTCAAAAAGTTATTAGGGATGTATAAATACCCTTGCACGCACGGTCTGTGTTATTTTGATGTTTTCTCTTTTGTATCAATCTGATGAGATAAGACTTTTTCAACTGATTTTTGTAGTTTATTCTTATGTTGTCCTTTTCCACCACTAAAAGGGAGGGTTGAGCGCTCACTAACCCCGCCCCATTCTTCATGTGGCTGTCCAAAGTCATAGAGTTTAAAGGTCAGTGATTAACGTTGATTCATGTATGTCTGTCATGTTTCCTTTCGTAAATTGTTTTGTCAAAGGTTATGCCGTTATTATTTTCTTCTATAGAATTGTTTCATATTTTTAATGTCGGGGCCTTTTCTGCAGACAATACGGAATGGGATTTTTCTCATAATTGAAGGTCGATTAGGTTGGTTCCCTCCATAAATATTTGGTATGCCTTCGGAATACATTTACATTTATATGTGAGATACCTATCGGGGACCAGAAAAAGCCAAGAGGAACGTCGTGTATACCGGGGTATGTGGAATTAAACTTACCTTCTGTACCTTTACAAACACGAATGATCGGATACGTTCTACAACATTGAATCCATTATTTCCGTCTCTTGTCATGTGTATACGTCTGCAATCAAACTTGATGTGTCAAAGCGACACGAATGGCCCCGTCTCAAAAAGTTTTAAAATCTGCAATTTCAATCTCATGTGGACACAAACATGATGGCAGTCTCACATATCAAAAATCAGCTCAAAATCTGGAGGCGTATAGAAAAATGTCCGCAAAACTGTAATTTTCAACAATTTTCAAAGTTGTAAACCCTTAATTTAAACTTGATCTTTAACTCATCATGGTTAGCTTATATACCAAAAATCAGCCCAATATCTGAAAGCATTTAGAAAAAAGATCTGTATTACTGTGGTTTTCAACAATTTATCAAAGTCCATAGCCCGAAAATTCGTCAAAAATTCTGGACGGTGCAATATTTATCAAGCAGGGGGTGCCGGTGCAAATCGCAAAACCTGTTTGGAAAAAAGTATTGTCCCATGCTGATGTGATAGGAAAAAAAGTTATGTCCCATGACCTCTATTCATTAAAAAAGTATGTGTCCCATTAATATCATGAATATATTCACAATCTCTGTTCCTGTACCTTAAATAACGTAAAGCAACAATATGTTTTGTGATATAAATGTTTTTGACAATCATTTTAACATTTTGAGTATTCAAATTTCATTCATTCATGCAGTCAGAGACATGTTTTCTGCAAAATATTATAAAAATATTAAATATAATCTCTAAATCTTGATGGCATTGAAATTCTGCGCACTCTTGTTGTTTAAATAAATGTGGTTGTAAGATTTTTTAACCGCTGTCTTTTACACACGGGCATTTGTTTACTATCCACATACATGTCAATAACTATAAGTATTTGTTTACTATCCACATAAAGGTCAATAACTACAAGTCCTATATTTATTTACTATCCACATACATGTCAATAACTATAAGTACTTATATTTGTTTACTATCCAGATACATGTCAATAACTAAAAGTACTTATAGTTATTGACCTGTATGTGGATAGTAAACAAATGCCCGTACTCTTACAACTTCAAGTCCCCAATTTCCATTTTTAGCTCACCTGGCCGAAAGGCCAAGTGAGCTTTTCTCATCACTTGGCGTCCGGCGTTCGTCGTCGTCCGTCGTCGTCCTGCGTTAACTTTTACAAAAATCTTCTCCTCTGAAACTACTGGGCCACATTTAACCAAACTTGGCCACAATCATCATTGGGGTATCTAATTTTAAAAAATGTGCTCAGTGACCCGGCCAACCAACCAAGATGGCCGCCATGGCTAAAAAAAGAACATAGGGGTAAAATGCAGTTTTTGGCCTATAACTCAAAAACCAAAGCATTTAGAGCAAATCTGACATGGGGTAATATTGTTCATCAGGTCAAGATCTATGCCCTGAAATTTTCAGATGAATCGGACATTCCGTTGTTGGGTTGCTGCCCCTGAAATGGTAATTTTAAGGAAATTTTGCTGTTTTTTGTTATTATCTTGAATATTATTATAGATAGAGATAAACTGTAAACAGCAATAATGTTCAACAAAGTAAGATCTACAAATAAGTCAACATGACCAAAGGGCCAAGTGAGCTTTTCTCATCATTTGGCGTCCGTCGTCGTTAACTTTTACAAAAATCTTCTCTGAAACTACTGGACCAAATAAAACCAAACTTGGCCACAATCATGATTGGGGTATCTTGTTTTAAAAATGTGTGGCGTGACCCGGCCAACCAACCAAGATGGCCGCCATGGCTAAAAATAGAACATAGGGGTAAAATGCAGTTTTTGGCTTATAACTCTAAAACCAAAGCATTTAGAGCAAATTTGACATGTATAACATTGTTTATCAGGTCAAGATCTATCTGCCCTGAAATTGTCAGATGAATCCGACAACCCATTGTTGGGTTGCTGCCCCTGAATTGGTAATTTTAAGGAAATTTTGCAGTTTTTGGTTATTATCTTGAATATTATTATAGATAGAGATAAACTGTAAACAGCAATAATGTTCAGCAAAGTAAGATTTACAAATAAGTCAACATGACCAAAATGGTCAGTTGACCCCTTCAGGAGTTATTGCCCTTTGTAGTCAATTTTTAGCCATTTTTCGTAAATCTTAGGAATCTTTTACAAAAATCTCCTCCTCTGAAACAACTGGGTTAAATTGATCCAAACTTGGTCACAATCATCTTTGGGGTATCTATACTGAACGACTTTAGAAACGCAACACTCATTTTGTTGATTTTTTTTACCAAATCTTTTTTGATTCTCTTACAACTACTTTTCATGCTTATCATGCTTCTTTCTCCTTACAAAAAATCAAAATCTGACTTACCTGTCGTTATTGAACATACCGAATTTTTGAAGTCGCACGAATTTCTAAAAGCGAAATTTTGGTCCCATGAAAGATTGTTTCAGTTTTTTTGCTTTGTGAAACAGTTCTTTCAATCCTTTGCCTTACTTACTTTTTTTTAAATGTTGCATCTCCATTTTGCCAAGTTGCATAAATGTGCTGTAACCATACCGTATGACTTCAGAAACTCGTTCTACTGTCCTTCCGACAACGATACAAGTAGACAAGATTTGTTGCTGGCCATCAATGAACAGATCAACGTGTAGTGACAACGAAACATCAACAGAATTTGAATATGCAACGTCAATTGCCAATCATGTTTAAGGCCGCAACGTCAACTGCTAACCAAATTGCCGAGTGCCATTGAGTACTGATTCATGCTATAAATGTTTCCCATGAACTGCATTGCCAAAGAATTGACTGAAGGAAAACCTGTAAAGCCCTCAAAATCCAACCGCATAATTGCCAAAACCAATTAATGGGTTGAACAAATGCAAAATCAGAAGGTGTAAAACAGAACCCAAAAAATGTCAGACAGAATTTGTTGACCTTTCTGACAATCATTTTGGCGTTAGTAACAGGCAGTCATCGCTTTTGACGTTGACACATTCATTCAAAAATAACACAAAATAATCTAGTGTTGCGTTTCTAAAGTCGTTCAGTATCTTTTTAAAAATGTGTGGCGTGACTTAGGCCAACCAACCAAGATGGCCGCCATGGCTAAAAATAGAACATAGGGGTAAAATGTAGTTTTTGGCTTTTTAAAATTTTCAGATGGATCGGACAACCTGCTGTTAAGTTGCTGCCCCTGAATTGGTTATTTTAAGGAACTTTTGCCGTTTTTTTGTTATTATCTTGAATATTATTATAGATAGAGATAAACTGTAAACAGCAATAATTTACAGCAACGTAAGACCTAAAAATAAGTCAACATGACCAAAATGGTCAATTGACCCCCTTAGGAGTAATTGTCCTTTATAGTCAATTTTTAACAATTTTCATAAAATTTGTAAATTTCTACTAACATTTTCCACTGACACTACTGGGCCAAGTTCATTATAGATAGAGATAATTGTAAGCAGGAAGAATGTTCAGTAAAGTAAGATGTACAAACACATCACCATCACCAAAGCATAATTTTGTCATGAATCCATCTGCGTCCTTTGTTTAATATTCACATAGACCAAGGTGAGCGACACAGGCTCTTTGGAGCCTCTAGTTATGATATTTTTAATGTTTGCAGTCAGTGGTTATCAAAAATAACAGATGAGAAGATCCTTTATGACTTACAAAATATTCTGTCTTCGTTTTATTTGTCTGTACAGTCAGTGTTGTACAGTCTCAATCTGTTGTTAGCCTCTTAATGTTCAGATTTTCAGTCTGTTTTCTTGACCATGTTGACAGAAAATAACCTTGAGCGTTTTAATTTCGGAACCGAACTCGATGAATTTCCGAATCGAAACATATAATAAAATGAAACATGAGCGTGGCGTTGAACGGAGTAAATGTCGGGTTGAAGACTGTGATTGCACTGAATTCATATCCTCTACTGACAGTATAAGTTGTGGATACTGTGGAGACCCCCAGCCAAACACCAGAATGAGAATCAGCCAACGAATTCTTCAAGTTCTACAAATCTAACTATAAAAAGTTGCTCAAGTTCAAATGGTAAAAATTTGCAATTACATGCTCATTAAAATAAAATGTTTACAACTTAAGTATTTGAAAAAAGTGTATGTCCCATGCCTCAAGATAATGAAAAATCATCAGGTTCCACTATTTTGCACGTTGAAAAAAGTGCATGTCCCCTTACCATTTGCACCGGTCCCCCCTGCTTGATAAATATTACACCGTCCTTTAGCCGAGCGGAACAAACCTCAAACTTGATCAAAGTCCAAAGCCCATAATTTCGGCAAAGTAGTAAACCCTTAATATTGGCAAACATTAGCGGAGCGGAACGAAACTTTAACTTGATCTGTAACTCATCATAGTTAACTCACATACTATAAATCAGCCCAATATCTGAATGCGTTTAGAAAATAACTCCGTATAATGGTTTGGTGCTGAATGACGGAATTTGGGAATGACGGACAAGGGTAAAACTATATGGCACCGATAACTTCGTAACAGTATGCTGGAGTTTCTTATCGACAACATATATGTTGAATTCGGTGGTAGAGTTCCGTTAGACACTTGTCAAAAACCAGATCAAAGAAGCCAGATTATTCAATTTCACTTTCAGATATATTGATGAAGTTCTTTCCGTAATCAATTCGAACTTTTCTAATAAAGTTCCATCAATATATCCCCCCGGAACTAAATATCAAAGAAACAACAGACATGGTTTCCTCCGCCTAATTTTTAGACCTATACCTCGAATTTGACATACACAGTCATCTCAGTACCAGAATCTACGACAATCGAAACGATTTTAATTTTGAAAAGAAATTTTCAATTTCTCCAACCTTAAAGTAGTAATATACCAACTTCACCTGCATATGGGATACTAGTATTCATTTCCCAACTTATTCGATATTCAAGAGCTTGCAGCTCCTACTCAGACTTTGAAAAAACGACACTAGTGTCTGAGCAGAAAGTTGATGAACCAGGGTATGTCAAAGAACGTCTCTTCATTTAAAAAAAAAGGTTCATCGGAAGAAACCAAGACCCTGTCGTTAAATATTCCGTATCATCTTCACAAATAATACATGATGATCTTGATGTATAGATTCTACGTACTGACGTTGTTTATCAGATAAACAACGTGTTATATTGTTCTTTTATTTGTCTTTGTTCTATTATAAATGTTACTTTTACTGCTTGGTCTGTTTTCTGTGATATCCATTTGACGAGGCTCGGTACTTATACATCCCGTCAATGTGTTCGTATAATCTTTTATTTTTGCTGATGTGTTTTGTATGTGCGACTTTTTGTATTTTTTTAGTACATTTGACGTGGTTCTGTACTTTTAAAGATCCTGCCATTATGTTATTGTTCTATTATATGGGTCATTTTCAAAAAATGTCGATTTTTCAGTACACCCATGTTAATTTTTTTTTAATTTCTAATGGAAAATTCAGTTGTAATGGAATTTTTAATAACGTTAGTTATTACTCTAACGAAAACTCATAGCATATTTATCATTGTATCTAGTTCATATTATCTACAAACTAAATTCAATCAGCGTACGGGAGATTCATGTCCATCCTGTTACCGCTACTTAAAGCAGCCGTTAAATTGTTCTCCCTTTGAATATTGGATCAGTCAGTGTTGATTTCAAAAATGCAAAGTAATCTTTACATTTAAAACGCCACGTTTCTTGAACGACAGTGTAGAGAAAAGAAATTTCAAGACTTATTGAAAAAATAACGGGTACTTTTTTCATGTCTATGCTGTTACCAACAATTTTGATTAATTACACCAAGAGTATGCTTGTTAAAAAAGCAATAACATGTTGGAAACCAAATTCACAATAGAAAACCATAATCATTTTACCAAAGGGAGTAGTTATGTCACAACAGCAATCAAAAACGAAGAAATGTGTCTATCCTGTTGCTATGGTTATAGTAACAGCATAGACAATTGTAGACAAAAGGTCGTTAAATTTTTTATCTGTATATAGGTGCAAAACGAATGAAATATTTCGTTGTTTGATATGGAACGCCATGACTGCCTTATGTTAATGATCAGCATCATATGCAGTGTTCATAACATTATATGCAGTGCTCACAACATTATATGCAGTGATTACAACATTATATGAAGTGCTCACAATATTATACGCAGCGGTCCAATAAAGGCAACAGTAGTATACCGCTGTTCAAAACTCACAAATCCATGGACAAAAAACAAAATCGAGGTAACAAACTAAAACCGAAGGAAACGCATTAAATATAAGAGGAGAACAACGACATGACACTAAAATGTAACACACCCAGAAACGGACCGAGCATCAGACAAAATCCCACGAGAATAACAAATATAACATCAAAACCAAATACATGAATTTGGGATAGACAAGTACCGTGACACGTCTTATCGCAATGTGAATTTACACTAAAAAATAAGAGAAAACAAACGACACAACGTTAAAATGTAATACACACAGAAACGAACTAAAACATAACAATAGGCCATATTCCTGACTTGTTACAGGGCATTTTTAAAGGATAAAATGGTGGGTTGAACCTGGTTTGTGGCATGCCAAACCTCGCACTTTTATGGCCATGTGAAATATAACATCAAAATGACAACACAACATCACAGGACTACAATATAAATAATTGGAGAACACAATTGACAAAGAATCACACGAACAACAGCCAACAAAAGGCAACAAGTTCAAAATTTTAATACGCCAGAAGTGCATTTTGTCCACACAAGACCTACTAGTGACACCAAGATACAAAAGTTTGAAAGCCGAAGCAAGTACAAAGTTGAACAGCATCGAGGACCAAAAGATCAAAAAAGTTGTGCCAAAAACGGCAAGGGTTTTCTGTTTTCCAAACTATATATGCAGTGGTCACAACATTATATGAAGTGCTCACGACATTATATGAAATGCTCACGACATTATACGGTTTTTGTGTTCAGGAAGGTGATGATCGGTGATGGTGATGATGATGTTTGATGTATGAGATTGGTGTATGATGAGATGGTAGTGGTTCAGATTCGGTAAACTTCGGGTTTTTTTTTCGGAAATTACCTAATACAGTCATAATTGATAGTGCCCCGCAAACAAATTGAAACAGTTGTTGAAGTCATGTTATCAAGGCAATTCCATTGAAAACTATATCAGAAAAAAAATAACGCCTGCTACTGTCTGCAATTGGACAGATATAATTTTATTAATTTATTGGAAGTTCATTCTGAGGAAAAGATGAAACTAAGAGGTGGAAGAATGAACTAGTTATGTACATCGTAAGAAATACGTATGGCATAATGTAAGTTAAATAATGAAAATTTTAGTTAATAAAATATCGAAGGAAAATTTGTATGATATATGCCTCGAGTTCATTTCCTACTGAAGAACTTTTAGCAAGGTGCCACTTTATAGTCAGTCAACTTAATTACCTTTTAAATAAAATAGTCAGCTTACTATAACAAATAAGTGCCATATTACGCCAGCTTATATATGTCATGATAGATATATAAAAAAATAAACTCATCATAGATACCAAGACTAAATTTTGTATATACGCCAGACGCGTCATTTTTGGCATCGATTTTCAGAATTTGGCATTTTTACATGAATAAATATTTCACAGAAGCATTTAATTGTATGTGTTTAACATAACTTTACATCAATTATTCCAATTTTTTACAAGCTTTTTAGCACGCCAAGCAGTTTGTCTTCTAAATATGACCAGCAGTCTTATATAGAGATATAAACTTTCTTAAGAAAAATTTACCATTTCAAGACCCAGTTTAACATTTTTATTTATAGTAATCATCTTATGAAAACTGAGTTTGTGGGGGTGAATAAAACGTTAACTACGTTTGTTCGTCAGTCTACACGGTTAATGTATGAAAATAGTGGTATGCTTGCCAATGAAACAACTTTCAACAAGAGACCAAATGACACAGAAATTAACAACTATAGGCCACAGTACGGCCTTCAACAATAGGCAAAGCCCATACCGCATAGTCAGCTATAGAAGGCCCCGAAATAATAAACGTAAAACATTCCAAACGAGAAAACTAACGGCCTATTTTATGTACAAACAAACGAACATGTAACACATTTAACAAACGACAACCACTGAAATACAGGCTCCTCCTGACTTGGGAAAGACACATATATACAGAATATGGCGGTATTTAACATGTAAGCGGGATCCCAACCCTCCCTCTAACCTGGGACAGTGGTGTAACAGAACAACATAAGAACGAACTATAATAATCAGTTGAAAAAGGCTTAATTCATCAGATGGATACAAATATAAATACGTCTAACAAAAAACGTGGCCTGGTACTTGTATATCCCAACAACAAAAAGACACTAAGTACTGATATGAGAGTACTCGCAGTTACTGACAGCTAGTATAAAGCCACTAACAACTAATAAACAAATGCATTTTAGTTTTGCATTTATGCATTTAGGTAAAGATTTAAAAACCGTGAGTAAAAAAGAATGATTTACTATTATTGGATAGTAACGATTGTCCATGAAAAAAGAGTCGTCTTGACCTAAATTAATTCTGGTTAAGATACATTAAGATACAAAATCTAATCAACTACAAGTCATAAAAGAATGATATCTTTTAGATCGCACTTTGATAACAATGGACCTTGAAAAAAGATTCAAATTTGTGTTAAGGTCCAGATGATAGCAACAACGTTAACACATAAAAGAGGAATGCTATTTGTTACTGAGCACTTTGATTTTATTGAAGGTCCACACAAAATTTATAAAAAGCACAAAAAACGGCGATACTCGTTATTATTTCAATATATAATTGTTATATAATTATATTAATGGAGAACTACTAGTATTGTTTTACTGGGAATTCTTCTGGTTGTTGTTATTGGCGTTCTAATTCTTCTCATGTATAAAAGCTTGTCTATAGTCTGGGGATTTCTGTTAATTTTGCTAACAATTTGTTTTCCATATCCCATGTTAGGATCAATGTAAGAGGTTGAAAATGTCATATCTGAATATTTTACGTTATCTGGAAAGTTACTTTTAACGATGGATCTTGATTCTTTCTGTGGGGCTTCTTTCTCCTGTATATGGATCACTCACGGGGTAAAAATTGGGAATTTGTCGAAACTTATTTGACTTTTATGTATAGCATAGTCCGAATTATATACTTAAAAGGATTTAAATTCACAAACTAGTTATTTTGCACTAAACATTGATGTGTCATGCCTTTTCAAAATAAAATTGAAAATCGTAAATGTTTAAGAAAAATTCTATTTCGAATAACATCGCTGACCAACATTAATGAAAAAAATTAAAAAATGCAATAAAAAGTATACTTCTGACAGATATTTGGTTCTCCTTGAAAAAATACCGGGTCATAAAATATCTTAATTGCAGTCCCGAGTAATCTAAAGATATTTATTTAGAGTTAAATGATCAGAAATGCACAATTATATATGTGTATAAATTTATATGTTTTAATACGACTGCAAAAAAAAAAAAAAAAAAATTGTCGTATATTGCTATCACGTCGTCGTCGTCGGCGTCGCCGCCGAGGACAGATAGTTTCCGGATAATAACTTTTGTATAACCAAGAATATAGAAATCAATTAAACTTATAACCACTAAAGAAAGTTTGGGATTGATTTGGGGGTTATGGTCTCAACTGTTTAGGAATTATGGGCCAAACAGGGGATCCAGATAAACATTTTTGTAGTTTCCAGTCCTTAAGTGTATAAATCTCTCTGAAATTATACCACAAGTTTCCATACCACAAAGGGATGGTTATAATTTGCTTGGAAAGGTGGGTGGAGGGGGAGGTGTTATGGCTCAAAACGTTTAGGATATTAAACTCATCTTAAATACCAGGACTAAATTTTATATATCCACCAGACGCGTGGTTCGTCTATAAAAAGGCTAAATAAAGTACGAAGTTGAAGAGCATTGAGGACCAAAGTTCGTAAAAGTTTCTAGAAATTAGAGGAAACAAGGGTTGCTGGGTAAATGGCCAATTAAGACAATTTGAAACCAGTGTAAGGAAGGTCATCCAAATATATTGAGGTCATCCAAACATGTTTGATTAACTCCCTTACTCTGCTTTAAAATTATGTGTAAAGAAAAAATTTTCTCATATCAGATTTCAGGAATTAAAAAGTAAATTTCTTCATTTATTTATTTTTTGGCAAAAAAAAGTGGGGGATACATTTTTCTTTTCTTTTTCGGGTTGGGGTCAATATGCAACAGCATAGTGTATTACACAAAATCAACAAAAAAGGGGTGTATTTTTTTACTTTTAAAGGGGTTGGGGCAATTCTCAACAGCGAAGTGCAAAACCAAAAAAATTAGTAAAAATTAACATTATATAATCAATTTTAAGTTCTATATATTTAATTACATTCCAAATTCAGACCTGTATCAAGTGTGTCCATTTTTGTCCCAAAGGTTCAGGGTTGGACTTCTGCGTTCGTATCCAGCTGCGTTCGGCGAAGCAATTTATCAAACACTTAAAGTATATACATTTAAAAGTTGTGATTATGATGAAAATGATAATCAAAATAAGTTTAAATTTGTGGTAAATTGATCGTACTTCTTAATTTCCTTATTTCAATCAGTTTTAAATATTGTATACTGTCTTAATGATAACATGACTTTAATAACTGTTTAAATTTGTTTGCTGGGCATGACCAATAATGGGTTCGGTAATTTTCCGCAAAAAAAACCCCGAAGTTTACCGAATCTGAACCACTACCATCTCATCATACATCAATCATCATCATCATCACCATCACCATCACCTTCATCAACAAAAAACGTATAATGTTGAGAGCACTTCATATAATGTTGTGAGCACTTCATATAATGTCGTGAGCACTTCATATAATGTTGTGACCACTGCATATAATGTTTTGACCACTGCATATAATGTTGTGAGCACTGCATATAATGTTGTAAGCACTGCATATAATGTTGTGAGCACTGTATATAATGCTGATCATTAACAAAAGGCAGTCATCGCGTTCCATAGTTTGAACTCATCTTAAGGTTATAACGTCTTAATCTTCCCAATTAAGCATTTACAGGTGCAATACTGATATCGGTAACAGGATAGACAAAAAGGTAACAGGATAGACTTTATATAGTGATATATCAGAAACGTACGTTCCGGTTATCAATGAAATAAAGAGAAAAGTAAACTAACTTATGATGGATTTTCTTGTGGTTGGGTTTATGTGAAAGGGTGAAAAAATGCCGAACAATATCAATAGCTATCTTAAACTTGCATTACTGGTGTTAATTTTCACAACCTTTGAAAACCAACTTTTAGAGGCATTTTTCAGTACAACCTTTAAAATTGGCAAATAATCTTTTATTTTACAGAATGAAAATATATCTAATTGGCTACGTAAAACATGCTTAACATTTTATCTAAACCTTTATTTTCTAACCCAAAATTTCTTTTGAAAATGGTAACATGAGAGACAAAATACTGTACCACCGATCAAAAAATATCTCGAGATATTCTTGTATGATTTCATTAAGATTGCATCTTTTATAAAATATAAATTCGAAAATACTTTGAACGACAAAATTGTTTTACTGTCGTAGTGGTATTAACCATATGTGGATTCTTAAAAATTCAAAAGAACTTCTGGATAATTTTAGATCTCGGTCTGTTCCTGAAATAAGTTCTAACATAACTTTTGATTTTTATGCCCCACCTACGATAGTAGAGGGGCATTATGTTTTCTGGTCTGTGCGTCCGTTCGTCCGCCTGTCTGTTCGTCCGTCTGTCCCGCTTCAGGTTAAAGTTTTTGGTCAAGGTAGTTTTTGATGAAGTTGAAGTCCAATCAACTTGAAACTTAGTACACATGTTCCTTATGATATGATCTTTCTAATTTTAAAGCCAAATTAAACTTTTGACCCCAATTTCACGGTCCACTGAACATAGAAAATGAAAGTGCATGTTTCAGGTTAAAGTTTTTGGTCAAGGTAGTTTTTGATGAAGTTGAAGTCCAATCAACTTGAAACTTAGTACACATGTTCCCTATGATATTATCTTTCTAATTTTAATGCCTAATTATATTTTTGTTCCAATTTCACGGTCCATTGAACATGGAAATGATAGTGCGAGTGGGGCATCCGTGTACTTTGGACACATTCTTGTTTATCCTGTTTTGAGATTGTGACACAAATGAATGATAACTGCTGTACCCGTATGTTGACTTTTTTACCTATTATGTCTGTTTTGTTCACGCATCGTTGTAAATATAATGGAATTTGATGCGACTGTCATACAAGTGAGAGGTTTAACGCTATAAAACCAGATTTAATCCACCATTTTCTACATTTGAAAATGCCTGAACCAAGTCATCAGGAATATGACAGTTGTCTTCATTTTCTTCGAAGATTTTGGTGTAGTGGATAGTACATCGGACTACTAACACAAAGGTTCCTGGTTCGATTCCCGTTCCGGGATGAAAATTTCAGGGACTAAATTTTTGGCTCTCCCTTGACACCATTTGCGATTATGGTCTTGGGAAAACGATGATAGTCCGTCGGAAGGGGACGATAAATGGCAAACCCGTTTTCAGAGAGGGCCATAACTCTTGCACGTTAACGACACACTTGAAGACTTCGAAAAAGAGCAGGCTAATACCGCTACAAGGCAGCACACACACCCGCAAAGTGGTAAGGGATTAATATAAGTTGCAAAATGTTTTTCCCAATCCACATTTACAATAGTCTTGAATAAGGACAAACATATTGACAAAAAAAAATATGCATGTCAGACGTAACAGACTATACATCTTTTTTACAGGTGTATATCTGCTCTTCGAAAAAGTGTAAATCCGCGAAAATTCGAATGATTGATGTGCTTCATATATAGAGTATATAAAACAATACTGAATATGCGTTGATGTAACGGCCAAAGCTATTGTTTGGCACAAATAAATAGTCTTCACCATGGTTAGAATTAGGTATAGGGTAAATTATCAAAACAGCCGGTTATTTAAAAGTGTGCACCATTTTTTAGGTTATTTTTAATAGACAGAAAAAAATATTACAATAATTCCTTGTAATTTATCTTTAAATTCCATTTTTAAGGAGTAAATCATGAAAACAAAAGTTGATGACGTCACAGTCGTATGACAAAAGCATGTATATAAGTTGATCGACAATATAACCATAAAATGGTTTATGTGAAATTCCACTTTTTAGCTCACAGGGCCAAGTGAGCTTTTCTCATCACTTGGCGTCCGTCGTCGTCGTCCGTCGTTAGCTTTTACAAAAATCTTCTCCTCTGAATCTACTCGGCCAAAGTAAACCAAACTTAGCCACAATCATCATTGGGGTATCTAGTTTAAAAAATGTGTGACGTGACCCGGCCAACCAACCAGATGTCCGCCATGGCTAAAACTGGTACATGGGTTGAAATGTAGATTTTGGCTTATATCTCTGAAACCAAAGCATTTAGAGCAAATCTTACGAGGGGTTAAATTGCTAATTAGGTCAAGATCTATCTGCCCTGACATTTTCAGACAAATCTGACAAGCCGTTGTTGGGTTGCTGTCCCCAAATTAGTAATTTTAAGGAAATTTTGCAGATTTTGGTTATTATCTGGAATGTTATTATAGATAGAGATAAACTGTAAACGGCAATAATTTTCAGCAAAGTAAGATCTACAAATAAGTTAGAACGACTTAAATTGTCAGTTGACCCCTTAAGGAGTTATTGCCCTTTATAGTCAATTTTTAACCATTTTTCAAAAATTTTCTTTTAAAAAAATCTTCTCTGAAACTAATGGGCCAAATTTCACCAAACTTGGCCACAATCATCATTGGGGTATTTAGTTTTGAAAATGTGTGGCGTGACCTGTCCAACCAACCAAGATGGCTCCCATTGCTAAAAATAGTACATGGGGTGAAATGTAGATTTTGGCTTATATCTCTGAAACCAAAGCATTAAGAGCAAATCTGACGTGAGTTAGAATTGTTTATTAGGTCAAGATCTATCTGCCCTGAAATTTTCAGACAAATCTGACAACCAGTTGTTGGGTTGCTGCCCCCAAATTAGTAATTTTGCAGATTTTGGTTATTATTTTGAATGTTATTATAGATTGAGCTAAACTGTAAACAGCAATAATGTTCAACAAAATAAGATCTACAAATAAGTCAACATGACCAAAGTTGTCAATTGATCCTTTAAGGAGTTATTGCCCTTTGAGGCCAATTTTTAACAATTTTCATAAATTTTTGTAAATTGTGTAAGAAAATATTTTCAACTGTTATTACTGGGCCAAGTTCATTATAGATAGAGATAATTGTAGCAACAAGAATGTTCAGTATAGAAAGATCAACAAACACATTACCATCATCAAAACACAATTTTGTCATGAATGTATCTGTGTCCATTGTTTGATATGCAAATAGACCAAGGTGAGCGACACAGGCTCTTGAGAGCCTCTAGTCATTAAATTCCTTCAGGTGGAATAATTATCCCACACTACATTTATATATTTGTTTTAAAGTTCAATAAAACAAAATCACCAATTTGTTTTGTTACGCCTGTTTAAATCCTAGATGTTACTGCAGACACATACATATCGAATCGACTGAGAAATACGGATCCAACGGAACATCACCATTAAGGAAAGGAAAATTTACAAAAGGAAAGGGAAATTTGATATAACCATCATACATTTTGGTAAAAAGTTTACAATGAGAAATTATATTAACAAGGTCTATGAAATGACATTGGTCACCATTTATGCTTGATTTAGCAAGATTCAGTTGAGGTCAATAAATGTCCTTTGACAATGGAGAAAAATATTCAGTTATGTATAGAGAATATGTCTGAAGGTCTAGTTAAAATATCTTTCAACTGAATTTTTTTGTTATATATTTATGAGGTTATCCAATTAATGTGATTAATATCATATCTTGAAATGAACATTTCTTGATAAAATTTATGGTAGTGTAGTGTACACATATTATGGCTATACATGTAGGTTCACACTACCGATCAGATCAACTCGATCAAAACATATTAAGAGATCGGGAGACTGGTCTGAATCAATCGATAAGAATGTTCGAGGTAGTCTACCTTGCTCAAGTCACACGTACGAACATAAACAAAAATATGTTTATCCATCTGATGAGTTATCCCTTTTTAAACTGATTTTTATAGTTCGTTCTTATGTTGTACTGTTACACCACTGTTCCAGGTTAGGAGAGGGCTGGGATTCCGCTAACATGTTAAACCCCGCCAAAGTATTATGTATGTGCCTGTCCCAAGTCAGGAGCCTGTAATTTAGTGGTTGTCGTTTGTTTAAGTGTTTTCAATTTTTTATATAAATTCAGCCGTTAGTTTTCTCATTTGAAATGTTTTACCTGTCATTTCGGGGCTTTTTATAACTGACTATGCGGTATGGGTTTTGGTGATTGTTGAAGGCCGTATGGTGACCTATAGGTGTAAATTTCTGTGTCATTTGGTCTCTTTATGGAGAGAGCAATCATAGCACATCTTCATTTTTTTTATTTTTAAATATAATGATTACATTTACATTTACATGAATATAAAACAAATTATTAATAAACAGTCTGGATGGAAGGGATCGGCATTCTATATTCTTTATACTTATCCCACAATTAATCTCCATTTGTCGACCACTAACTTTCCCTATTGTTAGAGACCGTGTATTTTAAGAGAGCGCATATCGTAAGAGATCGTATAGGTGTCATACCACCAATTACTCCCTCTGAAAGTAGGCCTACTCGGACAAAAAAAAAGTGCATTTGATGTCATTGTTCACCTAAACTAACTAACAAATTTGCAGAAATGAAAGTTTTGTTGAAAGAGAAATATATTAAGACCATTTTGAGCCAAAATTTACCTGTCTATGAGTTTGCATTAAAAATTGAGGATTAATGCGCTCCATAGTATACTAATTTAAGATTTCCAGAAAACCAGGGGTTATTTTTAGTGGTACCCCCTTTCGGAAGCTCTCTGCTTTCTTATATGATTTTGAATGTATGTTGAAAATTGGCATGCAGAAAGGTGACACCTGTACAATTCAGGATATACCTAGTTTCTATGAAGTTAAACTTAAGGTAAAATATTTAGAAAGCTGTGAAAATTGCAATATTTGGTTGAACAGATAGGGACTTTTAATTGGTGGTATGACACCTATATTTACCAAAAAAAAAAAGTTTTTGATTTTTAGTACTTTTTTATGAACTTTTGATTTGAAATTTGTTAGTAATGAAGGGACAACAATTGTTCAAACATTTTTTATTCAGTTTTATTTGCTTATTGTCACTTGCATACATTATTGAATCAGTAGAGTGCAAATAAATGTTCCCCTAAAAAACGTCAAAAACCGAAATTTTGAGCTTTTCTTACAAAAAAAAAGGACGGGCGATATTTGATTTTTTTTCATTAAATTATCGGGTACTCCTCCCTGAACAAAATGATGTATCATATTGGTATAATACCACTAAGAAAAAAATCCACGTATCATGAAAACCTTACCTTAAGGGACCATATATTGTAAAATATCGTATATTGTATATTGTCGGGTATGTAATGTATCCGGTTGTTTTCTGTATTTAGTTAATACTTCAGTTTTATCATGTATATCTTTTATATAGGGTGCTATAAACAGTTTCGTATAAAAAACTAGGGTTTATTCCCCAACTAAAAATAGACATGGAGGGAAGTCCCTTTTTATCAACATAATTGGTGAAAAAGTATCAGGTTTTTTGTATTTGGTTGTAAAGATATGTTAATTAACTTCAATTAAAACAGGTTGAATGATTAAAATAATTTAAAAAATTAGATTAAATATTCATGTTTTGAGGGGAGACAACACTGTAAACAGTCTGTTTTTTTTGGCAGTGAAAATTCAAAACTTATTTGCAGCCACTGTAGCTCTTTTCGGAGCAGGCGAACGTACCCTAAAGCATGAGTTTTTTGAAAGACCAGGTAAAAATCTATCAAATTCATACAACTTTGATTATGAAAAATGTGCAGGTATCATGTCTTCAGGGGTGTGCACATGACCTGATTTCAGGTTTTTTAAGCTTAAATTAGGCAATGTTTTTCCCAGTTTCTCTGGATAAAACTTTTTTATACTATTAAAAGTACACTTTTTTTTATTCCATTATGACATTATGATTCCAGTGATATCTAGTTTTATACAGGTATCTTTATTAATCAGTCCACCACTAAGGGTCACTTATACATGGTCCCTCAAAATATGACGTCATAGAAAAAAACTGTTGATTGCACCCATAGTCATTTTACAAAATGTACTGTTTGCAAAAGTATAAATTATTCTAAATTAAAGGGATGTTCTGGTACCTAACAGAAAACCCTGGCCGTTTTTGGAACAACTTTTTTTGAACTTTTGGTCCTCGATGCTGTTCGGCTTTGTTCTTGTTTTGGCTTTCAAACTTTTGTATCTCGGCGTCACTTGTAAGTCTTGTGTGGACGAGGCGCACTTCTGGCGTATTAAATTTTAAACCTGGTGCCTTTTGTTAGCCATTATTCGTGTGTTTCTATGTCAAAAACAAATCAAATATGCAACACATACACATGTACAAATTGTGTTGACATTTTAATGTTATATTTAAGATGGCCATAAAAGAGGGAGGTTTGGTATGCCACAAAACCAGGTTTAACCCACCATTTATTTCTTTAAAAAAATGTCCTGTACCAAGTCAGGAATATGGTCATTGTTATATTATAATTCTTTTCTGTGTGTGTTACATTTTAACGTTGTGTTTCTTTTGTGTCGTTTGTTTCCTCTTATATTTGACTGTGAATTCATATTATAGTAAGACGTGTCACGGTACTAATGTTATATTTGTTATTCTCATCGTAATTTGTCTAATGCTTAAGTCTGTTTCTGTGTGTGTTACATTTTAATGTTGTGTCGTCATTCTCTTATATTTAATGCGTTTCCCTCGGTTTTGGTTTGTGACCCGGATTTGTTTTGTTTTTTCTATCGATTTATGAGTTTTGAACATCGGTATACTACTGTTGTCTTTATGTAAGAGATAGGATATTTTAAGAGGTTGTATATTGTAAGAGACTGTATATTGTAAGAGATCGTGTATTGTAATTAGTTGTGTTTCGTAGGAGACCGTGTATTTATTGTTGGAGACCGTATATAGTTAGGGACCGTATATTGTTAGAGACCGTATATTGTTAGGGACCGTTTATTGTAAGTTATGGTGTATTGTAAGAGACTGTGTATTGATAGAAAGAGTATATTATAAGAGACCGTATACTGTTAGAGATCATGTATTGTAAGAGATCGTATATTGTTAGAAACAGTATATTATAATAGACCGTATATTGTAAGAGTCCGTATATTTCAAGAGACCGTATATTGTTGGACCATGTATTGTACAAGACCGTATACTGAAAGAGACCATACATTGTTAGAAACTATATTTTTAAAAACCGTATAATTTTAGAAACTGTATATTGTTAGAGACAGTGTATTGTATTGTAAGAGACAGTATATTGTTAGAGGCCGTATATTGTAACAGATCGTGTATTGTAAGAGACCGTATATTGTAAGATACTGTATATAGTTAGAGACCGTATATTGTAAGAGACCGTATATAGTTAGAGACTGTATATTGTAAGAATCCTTTATTATTAGAGACCGAGTATTGTAAGATACCGTATGTAGTTAGAGACCGTATATTGTAAGAACCGTATATTGTTATAGAGACAATATATAGATAGAGACCGTATATTGTAAGAGACCGTTTTTTGTCATCATACTTCATCATTTTATTTATTATCGTAGTATAAAGTCCATAAATTTGCCATTATTTAGAGATTTAATAGCTTTGAGTAGTTCATACTCTGTGATCCTAAAGTCTTATTCATTAAAAATAGTAGTTTTTTTCTAAATTTGTAAGCTCCAGTAGTTCTGTTACATTTTCGTCAATCGTATTTTTATTTAGAGATTTGAAATGATTCTACAATCTTCCAAGCTACTGTTTATCCTTGTTATCAACAAGAGACCATAGGACAAAAATAATAAACATCTATAGATGGCCGCAGATACTGCATAGTAAGCTGTATGTATAGTTTTGGCAACATGTTTTTTTTAAGCGGAAAAAAGGGAAAATTGTAACAAATTTAAACCAATCCTTTTCTTCTACTCGAATTGAAGATATGCAATTCTAAATTATAAAACAATAAATATCTTTTGTGAAAAAACAAATATTTAATTTGAAGAACAATAAAACAAAACAAAAGAAAAAAAAGAAAAGATAAGAAAAGGCATTCACACATATATATACCCCCCAAACACACACACACACACACACACACACGCGCGCGCGCAAAAGCTAGAAGAATTCTTCATCAAAATCACTGTCATAAAAATCATAAAATTGTTCCTCGTTCTCGGCGGCCATTCGAGCCTTTACTGCGCATGACCCAAACAGGTAGTCCCAGAAGTAGATATAAGAGTGCCACATAAGCTGACGGCGATTTTTCTTTGTTGATACGCTCCTTTTGGCGCATTTTAAAAATAACGAAAAGGGGATTGTCCATTCATTGTTTTGCTCTTTCTTCTTGCTTTCTGAAAAATAAATAACAATATGTAAAAGTCACCCTGACGAACAAACAAAACAAAAATTTATATGTTTATGTCTGCATGATCATGATTTTTTTTAATAAGTTTCAAAATGTAAATCCCACATTATCGATCACTACCATACGGTTGATTTTATAATAATGACTTTGTAAGAACAAATTACACCATTCAGATTATCAGAGGCATAACTATGAGGTAGTGTAGGAGGGTCCTGATACCGAAATCTAGGGCTTAAAAACACAAAATCCCGAGGTTCCGAATTTAATTAAATTTATATCCTGTCATCCCGAAATTCGAAAAAAAGAATTCCCGGATCCCGAAAGGGTCAATCCCGAAATCAACACCCGATCCCGGAACAATCACATGTATAAACAACAATACAATGATGACATTTACATTTACATAAATATAAAACAAAATATTAATAAAAATCTTGATGGAAGGGATCTGCATTCTCTATTCTTTATATTTTATCCCCCAATTATTCTCCATTTGTTAACCACTAACTTTCCTATGTTGTCCATTAGTTTTTATTCTGTAAATCCCATCCAGACTCTCTATAAAAACTGAATAATCTCACTTGTCTGTTAGTTTAAACATATTTTATTGTCTAAATATACAATAGGATTGGATACAAGTTATAACAACTTAAGATAATCCTCTCCATATAAGTACACTAAACAAAATTTCAAGATATATTTCAGTACAATATGAAAAATATTTACAATTTTATATTATGTTTATAAAATTTGTCAGAGCCAATTCAAAATGTTAATATATGTGATAATGTTCTTACACTCTTTATATTGTAACTTTTATAAAAATGATTATTTTTAATTTTGGATATTCAGAAATACTTCATAAATTTTGTAAACAACCACTTTACATTATGAATTCTTTCGCCCTAATTATAAATGAAATATTCCCCACTGGACCATATGACTTTGACCTCTATATGAGGTTTAGCTAGCTATAAAACCAGGTTTAATCTTTCATAAGGAAATGCCTGTACCAAGTCAGGAATATGACAGTTGTTTTGATGTGGCAGTTTGAGCTTTTCATTATGCCATTTGATGAAGGACTTTCCGTTTTGAATTTTCCTTTAAGTAAGATATTTAGTTATTCTAGTTTTAATTACCCTTTTGTTCTTGTTCTTCGTGCTGCTGTTTTTCTTCATTTTTCTCCCATTGTTGATGTATAGTCTGAATGTTGTTTGTTAAGCTCAGTTGTTTTGGGATTTCACAGCTATTATTTGTGTTCGTTCCTTTTCTCTGGAAGAAAATGATGATGGTCAGTAAAACGCAAACATTTATTCAAAAGCCTAGTGGTGTTAGAGCTTGGATGTAGAATAAAAATTACTGTGACGTACAAAATTCGTTGTAAATTAACCAGTGAAACATGGATCTCTAAGTGAATTTAATAAACCTAGTCTCGTTAGTGATAATTTTACTCTTTTTTGTGGTCTTATTATGTTTCTTTTTTGTGGTCTTATTATGTTTCTTTTTTGTGTTATTTTGGAGTCATTGGATTTGCAAAGATATTGTTTTAAAACTAGACACTTGTTTAAAACTGTATGATTACATGTACCTCTTGGCTCATGTATCTGTTAATTGATGTCTTATCAACATATACCTTAAATCTCCCTTGAATCATATTATTTCTCTTTCGAATACATAAGCATCCTTCTTATAAACATGTGAAACAAGAAACCATCATAAAATGGTACCGATTTACCTTTTAATTTTATTATTATTTAACATTTTTGTCTCATATATATACGAGTTGTATATATATATATATATTGTCACTGACTCAGACGTACTTATAAATATAATTATTTTCTGTGACTGTATATTACATTAATTTGTAGGATCCTTTACTATAGATAATTTAGCTGATCTGTAACAATAACATCTTCATGCCTTATATATCATGTACTGTAGTACGCCGCTAGATTAAAACTGACGTGGAAAGGTAACACACGGCCAGTGTGGTCGTGTGGTCTAGCGGGACGGCTGCAGTGCAGGCGATTTGGTGTCACGATATAATCCCGGCGAGGGAAGAACCAAAAATTTGCGAAAGCAAATTTGCTTTCGCAAATTTTTGGTTCTTCCCTCGCCGGGATTCGAACCCATGCTACTGTGATATCGTGACACCAAATCGCCTGCACTGCAGCCGTCCCGCTAGACCACACGACCACCTGGGCTCTCAAAAAAGAGCTTTCGCTGGCCGTGTGTTACCTTTCCACGTCAGTTTTAATCTAGCGGCGTACTGCAGTACATGATATATAAGGCATGAAGATGTTATTGTTACAGATCAGCTAAATTATCTATAGTAAATTATATATATTATATATATCGCAATTATTTGTATTCATATTATTTGTATTTTTACCTTTCCAAACACGAATGATCGTATACGATGAATAACATCGTTTCCAAAACTCTGTCTTTTCTTCTTGTCCATTGCAATATCAATACTTCTGCAATACACAAATACAATAATATAAAAATAAGGAGATGTGGTATGACTGTCATTAAGACAACTATCTTCACCAGAGTTCAAACGAAATGAATATACACAACTATAATCCATCGTACGGCCTTCAACAATAAGGAAAACCATACCGTACAGTCAACTATAAAATAGCCCGACATGAACATCTTTTAAACAATATTGTGACAAAACATTTACGAAAAACAAACATGACAGACATGAACCAACGACGTATGTATTTTTAATATTTCATTCAAACAGTCTTTCATTTCATTGCTCGTGCTGATTATGCATGAAATATTTGCCACTGGACGTTACGCAAACCAACAATCAATCGTTCCACTGCTGTCTGTAATTTCCAACGCTTTCTTGGTGATCATAATAACACTACGTTCGTTTGTCGTTTCAAAAATTGAGTTTCCACAGACAACTAGAAAATAAAATATTTCTTTACTATATACTTACAAGAGGTAAATCGACTGAACGTTATATTATATACTGTGATATATATACTTGTCTTCTTCAACTCTGGTAGCTTTAACGTAACTAGAGTTAACTACAGCGTAACTATCGTTAACTACAACGTAACTATAGTTAGCATAGTGACGTCGCGTTATGTTAAGACGTCCGTATACTGCGCAAGAACTTGAACTCGCCGTAAAATTAGTATATCGAAATTAGCCTGGAGAGACCATTAAACGTCACTCAAATGAGCACATATTAGTGAAATTAAAAAAAGATATAAATTATTGTTATTATTATTTATTCATAGTTCAGGGAAAATATCACAGTATAATTTAAAAGAAAGTACAAGGTAATTGCAACATCCACTACCTTTAAGTATATGGTGTGTGAAATAGCAGCATATGCAGGGAAAAGAAGGCAAAGAATAAAGAAAACATAATAATGATCAATAAGGAGTGCTGAAATTTAAAGAATAGAGAGAAAAAAAAGGGCAAAAAAATAAAGAAAAGAGAAGAATATTAGGGTACTGAAATTTAGAGAATAATTGTCAAAATAAATAAAAAAATATAATGGAGAACATAGACTAAAAAGATGATTATTCTCTTATCTTTAAACTCCCACAAAGACCCACTAAAATGAAACAATAAAGGCACAAGGGCGCCCCACCAAAACTATCATTTTAATTTTCTCAAGATATTGGCTTATAATTATGAAATCACAATAATGACAGAACATTCAGTACAATTATTTAAATGAACACATAGCTAAGAGGCCGGTGGTACTTTTTTTTTTTATTGAAAATTGTTACCCCGAGAAAACATTGCCAACCGAGGCAAATTTACTTCGAGGAAAACAAAGCTTCATATATCTCTCCCAGGCACCATGGGCCTGTTTATCGAAACTGTCCTAAGAATTTCTTAGGACAGAAGTTAGGATAAAGTTAGGACCGACTTACGACACGTCTCAGCATGCACATCGAAGCTATCTTAGGATTATCTTAGCAAGGACGTCCTAACTGCTGTCCTAAGTATTGGCGTGAAACAAATAGCAAATTAAAAATGAAAAATGAAAACAGTGTATCAAATTTAACCAGTTACAATAAGTCAAAAAATGATTAATGATTATAAAATAATTATTAGTTTAAAATTAAAGGTTATAAATAATTTGTATATTATAATTGTACATTTAAACTTTATGAAACAAAACATAAGACAAATAATATAATAACGTTTTATATAAGAATAAAACAAACTAATTGTAAATAGTTAAAATAAAATATGTAATGGGTAAAATCACTATATGCATTGAGTGAGCTGAATTCGAAGTGTCACGGTTTCATACTTAAAAGTCCAAAGGCAAATCTCGTGCATTTTTCATGTAAATACTGATAACTTCAACTATTTTATTACGTGTGTATTTGAGCAAGAGCCGAAATTCGAATTTTACCGATGCAAAACAACAGACTCTCATGGTCGACGTGGAAATAGAGTAAAACTAAGCTTTTTTGGTAAATTGTCAAAGGTTGCAACCAAAGGTGCTGAAAAGGGGGATTTAGATGTAATATGCATCAGCATCATGTAAGGAGATACTATTTGATTTTTTTAGGAGGGGGGAGGTGGTGCTAGGATGTTATTTAAAAAAAGCAGGACAGGAGTTTGGAATAAAAAAAAAACAGGATGAGCAAATTTGCAAAAAAGGGGATGACAATTCACGTTGAAAAAGTCAGAATAAACCAATAAAAAAGGTAGGATGAAAAGGGTGAAAAATAAAAAGGAAGGACAGAGATTACAAAAAAAAATCATATATATTTTTGCAATATTTTATATAAGTTGGTCTTAGGACACGTCCTAATCCTAAGAGAGCTTCGATAAACAGGCCCCTGATCAATAATTGTGAAGTCCATTATTTACAGGTATTTCCATATGCAAGCTCTGCTAGAACTCACTTCTAAACTAATTCTAATATATTTCATAACATATTTAGTGTGATAGTCCCAGGTTATTTTAAAATTTCTTATTTCCTTTAAGTAATTTTGGTTTCACCTATTTTAAACTATGCAGCATATCAGAATTTATTTAATACTTTATATTTTTTGAAGGTGTGCTCGATGGTGAATGTGTTGAATGTTTTGTATGATGGAAGGTTTGTTTTGGGGAAGTGTGTGTGTGTGAATTTGTTAATGTAAATTTCTTTTTCGTGTCTTATTTTCTTATTTTCTTCGTATTTTTTTTTTTGATTTTTTTTTTCGTACTTGAAATTAAATATTTGTGGGTTTTTTTTGGAGGGGGGTTATTTATGGATTTATAATTTTTATATGACTTGCATATCGTGTATAGTAATTATTTACAGCTTAGTGTACAGTGTGAGCCAAGGCTCCGTATTATAGGCCGTACTTTGACCCTTAATGGTTTACGTTTACAAATTGTGACTTGGATGGGGAGTTTTCTCATTGGCACTCATATCATTTCTTCTTATATAGACGTCGCGTACGGTGTTGGTGATAATACGGGTTTTGCTTTCTAGTTCGCCTTTATTGCATTTGTTAGAAGTTTCGGAATTGATAACTATATAAATGTATATATCAAAATGTGCGTAATTAAAAGTAGAAATGGAATATGCCTTAAAATCAATACTTTTATTCATTTTGTTACTCAAATGATCCCTAATAACACTGATTTTGAGCGTGTAGACAAGTAACACCGCGACATATGATCAGCGTTGCTTTGAAGTTATTCTTGTCATTTTTTAAACTTATTAAAAAAAAGTTGTACTGCTAACAAGAGTAGTCTATGGTGTTAATGGTGTATGTTTTATTTATGACGTCATCGTTAACTGGACGCGTCTGACCAGGACGAAAAGTTCACTTTGTTTTGTGGTCAAGCCGAAAATTGAAAAAAAATATGGATAGGGGTGAAGTTAAGAGTGATTTTTAAAGGTAATTCAAATAGATTATTCCGAAAATGATATATCTTTTTATTCCGTATATAATAAGGAAAAAAATCATAAAAAGTTGTTACAACATTTCAAAAGATCGTGGCAGAATTAATGATTTTTTGAAATTTGTATTTCTGTCACAAAACCCAAATCTCGCATATATTTTGGAGCTCTTCAAAATTCGAACGAATGCTACAGATCCAAACCAAAATTTACATATCCACCCTTCCTGTGTCAAAATTATACAATAAATATACAACTTTCTATGTCTTCAATTAGTAAGTATTGTTTAAATTATGTCCTAAATTGTTTATTTTATTAAATCCGTTGAAATGTCACACTCGCCGTTTTCTGACGTTTTGGCGTATTTGTTAAGTGTCTTATGAAAAGTAATAGGCAGTTGCATTCTTTTCTACGATATGAAATTTTATTCAAACGTGAAAACTTTTTTTTTAAGTGTATGAAAAAAAATTGTGTCGAAGTTTTAAGAGAAAATATTGAAAAAAAAATTAAACGCGATCTCTTTGTTTTTGTCCAGTCAAAATGTCACAAAACGCCGTTTTTTACATTTTTGTTACAAGTATGATAAGTCATATTATACAGTTTTGGAGGGGGGGAATTTGAAATTATAATAGCACAAAAAATACTATATAACATTAAAATCTACTGTTCAGGGATTTTTTTTTAACCCATTTTCGATCACATGTCGGAAGTATTAACGACACAGTCAGCGACTACTTTTGTCTAGTCATAATGTCACACCATGCTTTTTTACTTGTTTCGACGTTACGTTCTGTAAAACTTGACATGTAGTGCCTAACGTCGAAAATTGCGGAAGCCTTTGCGCGCCATGCTAATTTCCAATTTGATATAACGAATTATGAATTTAATATAACAGATTATGAATTTGATATAACAAATTATCAGTTTAATATAACAGATTATCAATTTGGTATAACAAATTATCAATTTGATATAACAGATTATCAATTTGATATAACAAATTATCAATTAGAAATAACAAATTGTCAATTTGATATAACAAATTGTGAATTTCTCTACCAATAGTATGATTTAATTATAATAATGAGATTGTTTGAAACATTGCGTAACCAAAATTGGCGCATTTTTTTTGTGTATTGATTCATTGTTTATCTCACGTCCAGCGACAAATATGTCATTGAATGCTTATTCAAAACTTTCTTAACAGGTTTAATGTTTCTGAAACCCTCTCCCTCCCCTTTTATCTATTATTTGAGGCAGTTTGGGGACTAGTTTGAAGGTTCTCTATTCAGTACATGGGACCTGGTGTCTTAGAACGAACGATTATAATAGAAAAAGGATAAATTTATATTGCACATTTGCAAATCAGAAAGAATGGATAGTGTGTTTCTAAGGACATAGGAACATGCAAGGATAAAAAATGCTGGCATGGTTCTTTATCAATTTCGATGGGCACATACAAGGATAAATGAAACATCCTTAAGTTCATCCTTGCATTTTTCTTTATATATTTGTTTCAATATTTATTTTGTTTGCACACTTTTTATTAAAAAACAAAGACCTATGCGCGAGATCTAGAAGAGAAAACCCTGTTGAAAAAATACTGTTGATAAAGTTGCTGATTTTTCTCTTTATCTTGTCTAGATTGTGGAGCACATTCGCCATTACATTGTATTTTTATATATGTTGTTGTTTGCAAGTTGATGATAGTATCAAGAAAAACGTAAATAGCTGAGTGACAACTATATAATTACTTTTATTTCCATGATAAACCAAAGTGAACATATATAAATGGTTTAAATTCTAATGTTCCTTTTTTCCTTATACCATATTCATATCTATACAAAATCTTTGTGAGGTCTTATAATGTTTTTGTATCAATGCTCAGTATTAGACTGTATCACAAAGTTGTGAAAAATTGACAGAAATATGCGGAGCAAAAGACTGTGTGCTTGCATCATCCATTTTTTGTTCAGCAGGTCATAAAAACTGATAACTTGTACAAAAATTCTGTACAAATTATAATTTGTACAACATTACAACTTGTACACAACATATACATACAACTTTAATATTAAACCAGTATACATTAATGCTCGTGGTTTTAGTATTATTCAACTAGGAAAGTTTTCGCTAAAATGGGCTATCGAAAATACAGCTGAATGGTTTAATCCTGCGCTAAAATTGGCTCTAACGTCTGCGCTAAAATGTCCCCTAGTAGTTTTGCGCTAAAATTATCAGCGCCCATCTGTTTTTTTGTTCATAGTTGAGATTAAATTTCATTTTGTTTATGAAATTGGCAAATTTGATAAAATTAATTTTTATTGTGGTTAATTTTGAATTTGCTTTCAACTGTTGATTCTTTTAACATTTAATACAGGCGATTCAACTAATAACATTTTTCTTCGGAAATTATCAAAAGCGGATAAAAGAATAAGCCCTTGACACCATTTGCGAGTATGATGGTCTTGTGAAACAATGATAGTCCGTCGGCAGGGGGCGATAAATGACTGACCCGTGTTTTATTAAGAGAGAGCAATATCTCTTGCACATAAAATTCACCCTTTTGGATTTCGGAAAGTGCAGGCTAAGGCTACAAGGAAGTACTCGCACCCTCAAAGTTGAAACGGATTAATATAAGTTGTAATAACGTGTTTCCCAATCCACTATAAATAAATATGTTTAAACTAAAAGAAAAAGCAACAGAAAAGACAGTGGTTTAAACTTGTTTTTAAAATATCCTGTTTCAATCAAAAGAAAGAGAAAATATCTTTGCTCCAAGGGGATACTAATGTAAATGAATATTATTTTTCCGTTTTAATTTAACTGTACTTGAAAAAATGTGTGCCACTTTTGCATTTCGGTTCTATACGTAGCAAGTCAAGCAAACCGCTCATATAAATTATGCTGTATGATTGAGCTGCACGAAATAAAAAAAAGTACGACGTTATCTATACAATGCTTGAAAAATAACGTCTAAATAACGTTACCAAAACTAACACCAACACCGTACGCGACGTCATACGCTTTTTATTAATAGCATTATATTCCTAAAGTTGGTCTTATGTCAAGGTCCAAGTTTGAAAAGTCGTGGCGATCTTGATCCTTAATCTCTATGAAGGCCAGATGTCAAGGGGTCAAATGATATAAGGACCTCCCGAGTCTACAAGGTATATAGCCTCCGAGTTATTACCACACACGATATTCCTTTGATCTTCGAAGGAGCAAGTCATACACTTGGTACTTTTGCAGGTGCATTTTGTAACACTATCAAATAGAAATACTGAAAATATCCTAGATAATGTAGACGTACTTTAATTTTAGTATTTCGATATATTGTACTATTCCATTGCCAATATTTCACAGTACTAGATTTGTACTTAAAGTTGTTACAGTTTCATTCGTTTGGTGTGAGAAACAGTTAAGGTACATAAAGTATTTTGTACCAATACTTTCAAAGAACTAACACTTCAGTATCAGCTTTGTATCAACTTGGTATAGTATAATGAAGTCACAATAAATATTAAGTACTTAGTTCTTCTTTTTTTACTATTATTTACTAAGACAATTTACTCAATTTACTCAATTTTGGACCTTTTGGATTATAGCTCTTTTATATAAGCTTTGGATTTCAAATATTTTGGCTACGAGCATCACTGAAGAGACATGAATTGTCGAAATGCGCATCTGGTGCAAGAAAATTGGTACCGTTAATTTTATTACTACCACTGGGTCGATGCCTCTGCTGGTGGACTATTAGTCCCCGAGGGTATCACCAGCCCAGTAGCCAGTACTTCGGTACTGGCATGAAAATACCATGATTTTTTTGTGTTATTAAAATTTGCCGTTACAAAATATTAGAAATTATTATAAATTAAGGAATGTATCTCCCTCATGCAAAGCTCTGATTCCTTTCACGGATTTGGCTATACTTTTTGGACCTTTTGTATTATAGCTCTTCATCTTTTATATACATTTAAGCTTTGGATCTCAAATATTTTGGCCACGAGCATCACTGAAGAGACATGTATTGTCGAAATGCGCATCTGGTGCAAGACATTTGGTACCATTAATTTTATTAATCAAAGTACAATACTTTGAAAGTATTGGTACAAAATAAATAAATTTCATTTTATCCCGTAGCTAATTTCTCTATAAAATTGACATATCCGGCCACGTCCACTTGTAATTTTTTTTCATCTGATGAGTTAAGCCTTTTTCAACTAATTTTTAATGTTCGTTCTTATGCTGTACTGTTATACCACTGTCTCAGGTTAGGGGGAGGGTTGGGATCCCGCTAACATGTTTAACCCCGCCACATTATTTATGTATGTGCCTGTCCCAAGTCAGGAGCCTGTAATTCAGTGGTTGTCGTTTTTTTATGTGTTACATATTTGTTTTTCGTTCATTTTTTTACATAAATAAGGCCGTTAGTTTTCTCGTTTGAATTGTTTTCGTTGTCTTATCGGGGCCTTTTATAGCTGTATATGCGGTATGGGCTTTGCTCATTGTTGAAGGCCGTACGGTGACCTATAGTTGTTAATGTTTGTGTCATTTTGGTCTTTTGTTGATAGTTGTCTCATTGGCAATCATACCACATCTTCTTTTTTATATACTCAATTTATTGAACTGATTTTGACATACATTGTGCAATCTGTTTATTAGCCGTATGTTTGTTACGTTATATATATATAAACAATGACTTAAGGATTGTCGCAGTTAGCACCCTTTATTTCATCTCATTAAATATTTTTTGCGCATACAAAATGTAAGAATTTTTATAGCTTACTGAACATAAAAAGGGTCAAGAATATTAAAACAGTAATATGCAAATGAAAACAAATGATGGGGTCTATTTATGCTGGTAGGGGTAGTTAAGATTATGGGTTATTGGTTACGAGTATGTAAAGTTAGGGGTAGGCATTGTCATGGGTATTTACGGGTAGATATGTGTAGGGATAGAACGCTTACGGGGATGATGATGATATAATTGGTTATAGGTTAACAGGGTTAAGGGTGAAGTATGTGAAAGTTGAGGTGGTGGTAAGGGTCGGGTCTAAGTAAATGGTTCCGTTGAAGTGAAGGAATGGGATAATGTAGAGGGTTGGGCTATAGTGGAGGGTTGGTTTAACGGTGCATTTTTAAAGTATACAATGTATAAAATAAAATACCTATTTCAAACAGACTCAAGCTTGCAGCCTACATGTATTTCAAACAGACTCAAGATAGCAGCCAATTTTTTTTTAAATGCTGTAATCAAACAGATCTTTATTCAAACTTATACATTGCAATGACGAAACATTACAATTGTTTGGACACGACTCTTGTTCATGTGTTGTGCTGTTGATGCTTGACTGATTATTCACCTACTATATAAACGACACAGAAACGAGGTTTGATCTGTGAATATACTTTGTTAGTCTTGTATTATTTTAATTTTAGTTTCTTGTGTACAATTTGGAAATTAGTATGGCGTTCATTATCACTGGACTAGTATGACGTTAAGCACGTTATTGCGTCAATGCCGTGAAATACGACAGAGCAATTTGATAAATAGCTCTTCTGTGAAATCTAAATAGTTCAGCTTTATGAAATTTATATCCATTGATTAGGCAGGTATTACTGTTTCCAAAAATATAAAAAAATATTCTTTAACTTTTCATAATAGTTTCAAATAATGATACAAATATTGCCAAAACGTCAAAAATATGCGTGTCAGACGTAACAAATTATTCGCAAAATAACTTTTGCGGGAATTTTTGTGGTCTAAAAAAGAGTTTAAAATCTGCGAAAATTCGCATGAATGATAAACGTCATATATAATTTATGAAGTCATTGCTGTTTTTTGTGTTGATGGAACGGTCAAAGCTGATTTTTTCAAAAATGAATAATCCTCGCCATGGTCAGGTTTTGGAAAATGGTAAGTTATCATAAGTTACCCACGGTGGGTATGGTTGTCCTGCGAGAGAACGTACTGTGCTGGTGATTCGGTCCTGACGGGTGCTGGTGATCAATGAAAAAATGTAAACAAAGACGAAAATGATGATTTTTGACGTTTTCACTCATAAAAAATAGAAGAAAACAGTTGAGATTTTTCAATTTCGTTTCTTATGGGTTCATATATAAGCCATTGAAAAATTGACCCTCTAAACTGTTTTTGTAAGCGTAACACAAAAATGCTCATTTTCAGAAAATCTCGAACTGAAAAAATAAAACAAAAATGCTCATAGAGTCCGCTTTCTATACCGCAATCCACACCACAAAACAATTTTGTGAAAAAACATTGCAATTTATTAAAATTTAGCATTTTCATAATTTATTCATGTCCTGATACTGTGCTGGTGGGTCCTGTCATTGTGCTGGTGGGTCCTGATACGGTGCTGGTGATTTTGGATAAGAAGTTGGTCATATTTGAAACAAATGTTACAAAATCAATAAAGTTAGCCATATAATTGTTGCCAACAGGATCTATGACTCCTATTTTAGCTCTTGTGCATCCATTTGGCTGTTTAATATGTGTTTTCAAAAGTTCTAAACTTGTATTACATAATAACATTAAAGGTCAACATCTTTCGTCCAATATCAGATAACAATATATAGTACATGTATCTAAAATAAGTTAAAAATTCCACAATACTATATAATTCATTTTATGTGTCAATTTGTTCGAAAAAAGTCGAAAAGAAAAGATTATTTTTAATGTCATAATTATCTGTCGCTTTCTAGATCTATGCTTAGCATTTATTTCAGATGACATGGACTCCTCACCCTGATGACCCTGTTGCCTTTCATAAATTTGTCGGTATACATATATTAATAGATAAACAAAAGGCTGCAACTGGTATTTTTGTATTTAAAATGATTCGTTGTAACGAGGATATTTGCGGTGAATGGAAACTGTGAGGGTCAAAATCTTAAATTGCTTATAAATGTTGCTGGACCCAGTTTCGTTATCTGATCTGAATTTTCTGAAATGTGCAAGATAGATAGACATTTTGATTTTGTTTACTCGGTAATGAACCATTGTGTTGATCCCATGCTAAACATAACAAAAATCTCTGTACAGAGGTCTGTGAATTTTCTACAAAAAAAGTGATTTTATTTTCGCTAAATTCTCTATTTCTACTAAATACAATAATGAACTATAAATAATAATGCTTTGCAAGAAGTTTCCCCTTGTTATATGTACAAAATTATACATTGTATCTCTATTATTCATTTTCTGTGCTGTTTTGATACTATTGCAGTTTGCACATTTCGGAATTGACAGGCCACAGGAGGGGTCATAAACCGTACACGAAAAGATAAAATATTGATATAAGTACTTAATTTGCATCTTTGAACCCCCACCCCGGCTTGTTTTTTTTAGGAGCCTGGGGTGTCTAAAAATGGTCGATTACAGACAGCCGAGTACGCATTTTACTTTCCAGGCGTGTTATTGTTGATTGTTAAAGTCCTGAAAACGGATAGATGGAAACAAAAATGTTTGATATATCTGACTTTAGATTCAGTTTTTTTTTAAATATAAATTAAGGCTACATTTTAATATAATAATTCTATGAATTCACAATATGAAAAATGCAGAAAAAAAATGAATGAAGTGAAATATCTTAGTAAGGAGTCATTACTACGGAGATGGTGTGTTTGACACACAAAACTTAAAAGCTTAGTGATATTACCAATATTAAAATAAAAGTGTATTTTAGTTGGGTATTTTTTCTATTTACTCATTTTCAATTATAAGCAAGGCACATTTTATTTTTATTCATTATTCATGAAAAATATTTAAATATAGAAAAGGACACATTGTTCACTTCCTCCCCCATAATTCTTTATAAAAATATTTAATTTGAAATGAAAAAGCTAAGAAATCTTAATTTTGTTAGAGTTCTCTAGGTTATCTCGTCTTCATTCTCTGACATATTCTAGCCTGCCCTTTCATAGAATAGTGATTTTTTTTAGTGTTCTATCGAACTTTCGAAAGAAAAAAAACCTGATAACCGTTTAGACAAAAAAAATATGTTGGAAAAATCTTACAGCAAGTGATTCTTAATAGCTATAAGATACATTTTTCTTTTACAATACAACTTTTAAATCTTACGGGAGACTATTCCAAGCTTTCACTGTAACTTCACTCTAACTTATGGGTTATTGTTGAAGGTCGTACGATGACGTATGGTTGTTAACACATACTTCCTTTGGTTTCTTATGGAAATTTGTCCATTGACAACAAACATACCACATCATCTACTTTAAATAAGTATTATATAAATTACAACGTATTTTGGTGATCTTGCAAAATGATCGTGATCCCGAAAATCGTAAACATATTTTCTTATCTTAAAAGGGGTCAAGAAGGGTTCCATTAACTAGCCAATAAATAAGATTACAGTTAATTTAAAAAAATAAATTAAAAAAATAGGGTATTTTTTCTCTCATAAACAGATTCACAACAATGTCAATTTCAAGAAAGCAGACAACAGCTAATTAGTCAATAACAGTACAGCATCAATGATCTTGAATATATGCCACTTTTAACTTAAATATAAAAGCACAGAACCAGGACATAGGAGCACAGAACCAGGACCGTTTTTCTTATCACCAGCACAGCGTCAGGACAATTCCGTTTAACGAACTTGCACGACTTTTGCAATATAATATTGATGTAATATACTTTGCATGGTACTTATGACACATCAGAGAAAAATTAAGCAACAAAACAGTCGTTTTATTGCCGTTCTGATACAATGTAAACAAACCCACCAGCACAGAATCAGGACCCACCAGCACCCGTCAGGACCAAATCACCAGCACAGTACGTTCTCTCGCAGGACAACCATACCCACCGTGTTACCGCTTTTTAAAATATCAGAAGATATAAAATTTTGTAATCATAAATTATTCCTACAAAAGTGATTAGATAGACCAATTAAAATCCGGAATTTTACAGCACTCGCACAACAAATAAAAACGCATTGGCTTCGGGAAAATGTCTTGCAAGATTGTCCAATGTCGAATTTCGCCGCTTTTTACCAAAACACTGTCAGTTTCAACGTCATTATATTAAATATTAAATTTGTAGCATACAAAATAGTGCTTTTGCGTAATTGTGCTTTCACCCCACAATACGATTACATACATTTTGATAAGCTGTGAAGTCGAAATGACTTCGTTTTTTAACAAATAAAATGTCTTGCAAGTTTGTCCACTGAACAATTTTCTTACGTTTTGAAAGTTTTCGATTCGGGACGCTAATACATATATGTGTTTTCAAATTATTTCTAAAAGTTTGTTATTTGTTTTGGTGTTAAACACCTGTATAAGCGACATTTGTTGTATTTTATTGACCTGTCATCATAGGTAGGAGAAGCCGGACATCAGGCGAGCTTTAGTTAAAAAATTTGCAATAACGTACCAGAAGCATGTAGGAAAGTAGCATATATATCCCTTGTAAGATCAACCATGGAATATGGCGCAACAATCTGGAACCCATATATGAAAGGGGATATTGACAAACTAGAACGTATCCAAAACAGAGGCTTACGATTCATAAAGAAAAACTACAGGAGTCGGGAAACAGGGTCCAGAACTAATATGAGACGCCAGCTTGAAATGGAGACGCTAGAGGAAAGAAGACACAGCCTCCGTCTTATCCTGATTTACAAGGTGGTTGAGGGTCTGGTGCCGGCTCTACCAGCCGACAATTTTGTCATACCAGCAAGACCGAAACGAACAATTAAAGCCAAAACGTACTTAAACTGTGAAACTGACAATATCATCGAACGTCAAGTTATTAATAACACCAGAGGACTGAATGTACCAAATAGCAACAAACCACAGTACAAACATTCATTTTTTGTGGAAACAACTATTCACTGGAACCAACTACCAGATAAAGTTGTGCATGCAGGTTCTGTAGAGGCATTTAAGACCGCTCTACAAGAACACCGCCCATAACAACGGCGCTCTTCTCCACCGTGTATAAAAGCCTTAATAGGATTCTACACGTACCACTACAGATACAGATACAGAATAACTGTCGATTAGGATCGGAGTCGAACAAATATCGCCACGAGCGTATCTTAAAATCGCCGCAGGCTTTTTATCACTTTATATGAACTCATTATGCCAATCACCCTCCTTGGCCATCGAAATTGAAAGCAGTTCGTAATATCATATGATATGTGAACGATATTTCATTGTTTTTAAATAACAAGTACGGTTCGATTTCATGTTTTCAGATCAGAGGACAAAACAAAATAACAAAATTACAAATTTTGAAAATAGATAGAATCATAGAAACCACGATAAGAACTGTAATATATAATAGTAGTTATAATCAAATAGAAAATGAATAATTATCTTAAATAAAAAGGAAAAAAAAAGCATATGGTAATTTGTCAATAAATAGGTAAAATATTTCAGATGACTTGGGTTGTTCATTTAACCAAGATTCTAAAGTTGAGAAAGGGCTATATTACTAGAGGATAAAAGATCAACCGTTTATTTTCAAACTTGTAAAGCGTAGAACTGTGATTTGCTATTCATCTGCAATACGGTTTATTTGTGCTGAAATTGAAGGGGTCAGTAAAATGGTTGTACCTGAGGAGTTACACCTCGATATTATACAAAGCTTGTAAACATATCAGATGAATATAATTATTTTTCACGCAATCATTCTCTTTCTTGATTTAATTACTCCGTTGTCAACAAAAAACTTTATCATTAAAATCTTTTAACTTATCATCCACACACACCCCTCCCCCTCTCCCCCAAAAAACACCAAAAAAAAAAACCAACAACATTTAAAAAAAAATAAAAGATAAAAGCACAAAACATAAAAACTATGTTATTTAAGCAACATGAATTGCTTCCTCCCTTCCCTCTTTTCTTAAATTTAAAAGGGTGACCAACGCATTATATAATATACTATTAATAGGCACTATTTTCTCAACCAAATACCTATTTTGTATTGTTTATTTTTGCTTGCGTAACTACCAGTAGGACATATTTCATTCATATTCAAGACTTTGAAGTATCCATATCGATCAAAAATGATTACAAACAAAACGAACAAAGTATACTCGATTACCGACGTAAAACGTCAAATTTTGACGTTACCAATTGGGACGCAATATCGTGCGTAACGTCTATATATTTGTTTAGGGGCCAGCTGAAGGACACCTCCGGGTGCGTGAATTTCTCGCTACATTGAAGACCTGTTGGTGACCCTCTGCTGTTGTTTTTTATTTGGTCGGGTTGTTGTTTCTTTGACACATTCCCCATTTCCATTCTCAATTTTATTTGAATTTTAAAGTGTACACATGTATACAATACAATACCAATTCTAAAGTTGTAATGTCATCTACTAGTATTTCATATTCTAGCACTTTTGTGGTTATTTTATTTACTTTTCCTTTTTTAGATAGTTGTCCCAGTAAAGGATACGGATTCCGTCTTTATCATTTGTACCATATAGTTTTAAACAATAAAAAATAAATGTGGGATGTGTCCATGGGACACAGATGATGCCCTCGATTGCATATAATGTTAAAAAGGGACAAAACACAAGCACTGTAAAAGTGACGGTACTCAAATTTGTACTTGATCTGAGTTTTATGGTAATAAGCATTGTGTATACGTTTCATAACATTTAGTTGAGGCAACTAAAACTTAAGTTAGAGAATTGGAACTACAAATCCAACAAATTTTCCATTCGTAAAGGGGCATAACTCTATAACTGTAAAAGTGACGCCACCAAAATTCGAACTTGATCTATGTTTTATGGTTATTAACATGGTGCATACGTTTCATAACATTTGGTTGAGGCGAACTAAAGGGAGAGAACAGAAACGAAAAAAATCAGAATATTTTTTTTTTCATTTGAAGAGGGGTCTAACTCTTGAACGGAAAATGTGACGCCACCAAAATTAGATTTTTTTTTGGTAATAAGCATCGTGCATAAGTTGCATAATATTTGGTTGAGGCAAACTAAAGTTAGAGAACAAAAAACTTTTCCATATGTAAAGGGAAATGATTACTATTAACGGGAAAAGTGACACCACCAAATCGGTGATCGGTGTTTTGTAGTAAGTAGCACTATGTACATGTATAAGTTTCATAAAATTTCATTTAGACGAACTAAAGTTAGAGAACGGAAACCAAATTTTGGATGTAAGGACAGACGGACGCACGTACGGGCGGGCATACAGACGAACAAGAGTACAACTTAATGTCCCCTCCATTACATGCACTACGTCGGGGTCATAAAAATTAAATTAAAATTTAATCATATCATGATTATGATAAAACCATTTGAAGATATAGGCTTAATAAAAAAAAATGTATTGGACGATGACTTTTGCCTTAAAAAAAATATTACGGTATTATTGCAAATATCGGTTAAAAAAATGCTTACACGAAATACAAGTTACATTTAAATATATACTGCTGAATAAAGTATTGACATAGTCCAACTAAAATTTGTATATATATACCTAGTTAAAATACTGATAACCAAGAATGTGTCCCCAGTACACGGATGCCCCATCCGCACTATCATTTTCTATGTTCAGTGGACCGCAGGGAACTTTAACCTGAAGCGGTCCAGATGGACAGACGGAAGGACGGACGAACGGACGGACGCACAGACCAGAAAACATAATGCCCATAAATGGGGCATAATTAGAAGATGCGATATAAATGCCAATGCGACGATCATGCACTAGAGACATATTGACCAAAATCATGTGCATGTAAGCAATGTAAAAAAAAAAGTCATCATAAATAACAGGATCTAAATTTTGTATGTGCGCCAGACGCGCGTTTTGTCTACAATCAGTGATGCTCTAATCGAAATGTTTCTTAAAAATTGATTGGCATTCCCTGATAAATTCTAAATGGCAGTTGTGAACACATATTTTCAAAACTTTTCATAAAAGCTTTAATTGGTAGTTTGCACCTTTAAATGGTAAAATATCGGACAAATTTATTGCTATAATTGTCTAGTTGCATTTACTAGCAGTATAAATACACCATTGTAAACTATATCTGCACAGAAAACAGAATAATTATACTTTTCTCAACTCGAGTCGACGGTGATAATGCACCAAGTATATTGTCTATATTATTCTCTTTCAGAATCTAACAAATCGTGGGTAACTTTATTGTTTGCACGCCTGCCAGCTAGAATGAATTTTTTTCTATTGTCGATAAATCTTCTTCATAATATAAAGAAGTGTAGTGACTTTAAATGGTCACATGACGTAATTGGCGTCAATCCATTGGTTGGTTATCCATGAGCAGGACACTGTTGCCCAATCGCAACGTTGTCATTGGCACTTTTGCAAATATTTCCCAGAATGCATGAAATTCTTAAACGGTTAACTGATATTATGATATATAGACAGATGATCTTTTTTGTTCTTGCTGCAAATAATGATTACGTGACTATAATTATACAAAGAACATCTTTAAATGAACGAAAACCATGAAAACCAAACAACAGCAACACGCGGCGTAAAGTGTATTCTCCATATTTCATTCTTTGTCAGAGTAATAAACTTTACCGGTATATTTGGGTTCAGTGTAGATTTTCCATCTTAATAGCAGTAACGATTTACTAAATAATTTGAATGAGACATATACAAGCTTAACAAACGCCAACTACCAACAGATATATCTTTATAAGCGAAAGCTAAATCTTTTGCCATTTGAACAGTTGAAATCAGCATTTCAGAGGCACTTATGTTCATGAAAAAATTGTGAACAGTTACTATATTTGCTGCCACAAATCAAATTGGAAAGTGAGTATTAAAGTCGATATAATAATAGCTACACACAATATTCATCATTCATTGCCCATTTTATCCAATCCAAATTGTACATTATCATAAATACTCATTTTAGACGACGATTGCTGTTGAAATGTCATTGGTCGTCTTTCTGATGGATAAACCAATGGCTGAGGTTCTGGAATATCGTCATTCATACTACGCCATGTTGGTGTCTGACCTGAACTACCATGACTTGAATATGACATCATCGGCGTTGTGTCAAAAGTGTTATCATAGTCTTCACTGAAAGACCTTTGAACTTGTGGGCCTGATCTTATTGGTTGGTTAGTCATGTGATCTCGTTGTGTCAACGTGCTGTAAGGTGTCGGCTGCGATGGATGCAACGGTCCTCCGCCGTACGACTGATGCAATGGTCCTCCGCCGTGAGTAGACTTTGGATAGTCATAATTTGCGTATCCATTCTGAGCGGGATATTTTGGATTTGGGTAGCCATAAGGGGGTGGAGCAGGCTTATTAGATGTATAATATTGCATTGGAATAGTGCTGTCTCTAGAAGTCTGGTATTCTGGACGAGTGTTCAATGTTACGTATTTCTTGGGATAAGACGAACCACCGCGTCCATTTTTAAGACTTGAGGGTGAAGGTGGTGGTTTTTTGTCTATAACAGCATACGTTGGAATGAAATCTGGTTGATCTACTTTCTCAGGGGTCATAACGTGTATGCCATCCTAAAATAAAAAGTATTTATATTTTTTTACATCTGGAATTCCAATTTTTCGTCTTGCTAAAATTACTAGTGTGTAACTGTGTGCGCAACTTGTTAAAGATTGAAACAATTTCTTTTATGCGTCCGTTTGGTTTGAGGTCAAACAAAAAATAATCTTGTTTGAGAGGAAACGCATGATAAATAATTGGGATTAATTAGCATATAAATTTATGTGATATAATGTTTGTTTTTGATTCATTAATCGGTTTCACTAGAAACATTATATGTAAATTAAAGGTAAAGTATGCTAAATACAATTGATGGTCTAGGATACTTATTTCACATTCTTTTGATGTGTTTTTCTTGGCCATTTGAAATGGGACTTTCTGATTTGAATTTTCCTTAGAGTTCGATATTTTTGTTATTTTACTTTCAAATATTAAAAATATTGAATAGACACGTGACGGCTTAGAGGTTGACAAACTGTATAGACACGTTACGATTTAGAGGTTGACATATTGTATAGACACGTGACGATTTAGAGGTTGACATATTGTATAGACATGTGATGTTTGAGAGGTTGACATATTGTATAGACATGTGACGATTTAGAGGTTGACATATTGTATAGACATGTGACGGCTTAGAGGTTGTCATATTGTATAGACACGTGATGTTTGAGAGGTTGACATATTGTATAGACATGTGACGATTTAGAGGTTAACATATTGTATATACACGTGACGATTTAGAGGTTGACATATTGTATAGACATGTGACGGCTTAGAGGTTGTCATATTGTATAGACAAGTGACGGCTTAGAGGTTGACATATTGTATAGACATGTGACGATTTAGAGGTTGTCATATTGTATAGACACGTTACGATTTAGAGGTTGACATATTGTATAGACACGTGACGGCTTAGAGGTTGTCATATTGTATAGACATGTGACGATTTAGAGGTTAACATATTGTATATACACGTTACGATTTAGAGGTTGTCATATTGTATAGACATGTGACGATTTATAGGTTGAAATATTGTAAATACACGTGACGATTCAGAGGTTGACATGTTGGCCTACATTTCTCTGTTCTTTATAGTTTTGCAATTTCTTCATCATTTTCTTTCCATTATTCTCTGATTTAGTAAACCCCATCCAGAGCCTCAAACATATTGAAGGCGTATACCATTAGTTGTACTTACAAACGTCTGGGTTTCCTGATCCCTCAGTCTCACCACGAAACATGAATGTAAACACAGAGCGATACTGACCAGCACTAATATAAGTCCTATGGCTAATAAAATACCTCCAGGAATCGTTAAAGGACTGAAAAAGAAACAAAGTAATGTTACTATTGGTAGATCATTTATAATTATTTCTTACATAAACGATATTTTGGTATTATTTTTCACAATCAAAGAACCAGAACGGTGATGTGGTTGTATATGCGTAAAAATCGCCACAGTGTTTTTGCAACAGAGATTTTCCTCTTTCCGACACAGTCGTGCTATGGGTGTTTTTATTTGGCTGTGTTGGATGTATAAATACACAGCCACATTCAGTATAGGACTAGGGACATTTAATCCATAGTATAATGCTAGGAAAGTACCTGTCACCTGTTTCAATACAAAGGTCTGTGTCTACTATAGTTTTCTACATTTTCTTTTCTAGCCGGTCTTTTTTTCAAACCATAAATAATTGCTTTAGTGTTTGATCTCGTCTAACATGTAGATACCTGATTTCAAAAACAATAAATTGCAATAAAATAAATTGACTACTTATAACCTAAACACATAACCATCAACCAATAAAAATGAACCTGTCCACTGTGAAAATAATGGCCAATTGTTTAGGGTCTGGGCCGAGTTTCACGGATAAAGAATGATGAAGAAAGAGTACAGAAAAAGGGGCCAGCAAAATAAAGGAGAAATATATATAATAAGAAGAAGAATGGAGCACAACGGGGTCCTAAACATAAAGGAAAACATCTTTCATATTTCTGACTTGGTACAGGCATTTCTTTATGTAGACCATGGTGGGTTAAACCTGGTTTTATAGATAGCTAAACCTCTCAGTTTTAGTCGCATAAAATTTCTTTATATTAACAACAATGTGTTAAGACAAGAGAACAAAGGGCAAACTACATAAATACAGGAGAGAAAATGGCATAAAAAGAGTACAGAAATATTGAGACAGAAATATTGTGACAAATGTGAATAAGAAAAGTGTTCCTTTGTTAATAAAACACAAATGCAAATCTGCTTGGGTTGGATGAAATATTCCCGTGAAGAAACTATATCGTCAACGCTCATAGTCCAAACGGTCATAACAACACGGCCGACACTCGGCTAACCGAGAGTTTGGTCGGTTAATCTATATTGAGTATGCGGCTATATCGGCGGTTGGTCTGTTAATCGGGTTGGCTAAAGTCTGTTAATCGGGTGTTATCGAGAAAATCATTGCAAGGTCAGTATGTTTCATTGTATAACTTTTTAATTATATTTATATCATAAAAACTATTTATGTCTGACAAAACGATTTGGAATACTGAATCCAGTGGTGTAATTATTTTTTTTCTAGCTTCAATAAACGATCTATAAAATGAAAAGGCGAGTTACTCATCAGTAAATTTATACACATTTTACACACACAAAATGTACACAAAAATGACAAGTTGGTTGAGTTTACTTGCATGCAATATTTTGAACATCGAAAAAAGACAGGCATTATGTTTGTTTACCATATTAACATCAATATGTGAAAAATCTACACGAAAAACTGTATTTTGGTGACATAAATCAATTTTTGATAAAAATGTGGTCTGTTAATGGGTCGGATGTATAAAACTCAGTCTGTTAATTGGTCTGTTAAGAGTTATGAATGACATTACAAGCATAATTTTATTGCTATATGGGGTGTTATCTGAATAAAGGGATAGACTCAAGATTAGTGGCTAGAATATATGGAAACAACACAATCATGAACAAGTTTAGACAATGGAATCTGAAAATTGATAGAAATGGTTTCAAAAAGTGTAATATCAAAGTAATATTAATTTTATCAAATAATGGTCGCATATATCATCTGGATTCTGTTTCATTGCTATGAATGGCACCAATTTGTCATTTACATAGGTAACAAGTATATAAATCAGAGATAAACTTCGTAATGTTACAAAACATCAGTAAGTAAAATTGTTTTTTTTTTCTTCTAAATTTCAGTATTAGTTGTAAATTCCGCTCCACAATCATTCTTCTCACATTTACTAATGTCAATTTCTTGTTTAGAACCACGTCTTACCAACGATTAGAAAACAACGGTCATTCCGTACTTGATACATTTAGGCGGCAGAAAATCAGAATGATGACTTGGTACAAAAGACAATACATACCGGAAATAAAGTCCTCATAGATACCAGGATTGAAATTTTATATTTACTCCTTATATTTATGCCAGACACGCGTTTCGTCTACGAAAAAGTCATCAGTGACGAAAAAAATGTTTAAAATGCCAAATAAAATACGAAGTTAAAAAGCATTGAGGAAACACAACTAATACCGGCGTCACACATCAGCGTATAACACTGGCGTGTTCAAAATCATTTACGCTGCCAATACGCTAGTAATTTTGGATGCATTTAACCTGTCAATCATATTTGTAACGTGTGCAAAACGAGCTTTAAACGTGTATTGGGCGTACTAGAAACGTATGTTGGCGTATGTTGTATGCTTTTATGCTGCATACAAATTTCCTGGGATTGTAGCGTTCTTCAAGCGTATTTACTTTCCTTCATTGGCTAGAGGAATAGGAGGAGGGTTGATATCTCATAAACATGTTTATCCCCACCGCAATTTTGCGCCTGTCCCAAGTCAGGAGCCTATGTCTTTTGTTAGTCTTGTGTGATCTAGTATACATATTTTTTAAGGGGCCAGCTGAAGGACGCCTACGGGTGTGGGAGTTTCTCTCTACATTGAAAACCCATTGGTGGCCTTTGTCTGCTCTATGGTTGGGTTGTTGTCGCGTTGACACATTCCCCATTTCCTTTCTCAATTTTACCTTTGTATTTCGACGTACTACAAATTTATGCAACGCGCTTTGAACGATTGCTAAGCGTTCCTTTGGCGTGCAACTAACGTATACCGACTTTGTCAATTTTATTTTAATTCGAGCGGCCAATCAGTCCATATAACGCTATATTGAAGTGACACACCCTTCAATGAAATGCAAAGAAATAAAATTAAAATAAAAGTTATCTTTCTATAAGGATACTGTTGCACCGTATTGTAATTTTTTCGTCACAAGTACATCTCATTTTTTTCAATGTGAAAATATAAACTAAAGGTAGTAAGACTATTGTCGTGGCTAAATAACTCTTAACTGACACGATTTAAATTGTCCAACCCATTAACAGACTGTATTCCCCTAATTTTCATTAAAATGTGGTATTACTCAACTTATATAACAATTATGAAATATTTTAACTATGACAATTATTTTTTTAGAACCAAAGTACTATTTTGTGTCCTTTAAATCATATATAAAAATGTTTTTTAGCCTTTTATCCAAAATATTGCTATGCGTACAAGCATAAAAACCACATACTTGCGAGACGCCTTTTCGTTTTACTTAAAACTGGGCAGGCTATGCATTGTTTTTACTGGTGGAAAATGTTCTATGATAGATATCATTTTGTCAGACACTTTTCTTTTTTTTGATTTGGTTCTTATAATATGCCAAAAATCTGTATATTTAACAGAGTTTAACATTAAATTGTGTGTTTTACTCTTAACATACGTATAGCCAACCCGATTAACAGACCAACCGCCGATATAGCCGCATACTCAATATAGATTAACCGACCAAACTCTCGGTTAGCCGAGTGTCGGCCGTGAACAATCTCTAATATTCCCTCTTGCAAAAAAAAATGTATCAAACGAAGTTCTTTTGAAATCAGATAATTATACTTTAAGTACTATAGCTACGTCTTGCGCAGATATCAAAATGACTGAAAAAGAAATTTAGTTTCGTTTTGAAAAACTAATGATACTGTTATTTGTACATACAGTATGTGTAGCTGGAATAAGCAAATGTGTATATGATAAGAACAGTCATTTAAGAAAACATAATGTTGTTACGAGCAATCGTAGTATTAAAGCTTAATATTATATCTTGTAATACAGTATGAATGACGCCTCCCTGGCAATGTATATATAAAATGTGTGTCTCTTATCATTGAGAAAACATTTCTGTATATTTTGATTATTATAAATAAGAAGAAATGTGGGTCACACATATATCTTTGGGTCAATATACGGTTTTTGATAACAAACAAGTTCTAAATATATCGGAAATAGAAACTTGGTTGTTATAAAAAAAAACGTATATTGACCTATATCTATCGTATGTCTAGCTCTTATTTGCATTGAAAGAATATTCGTCATATAAATCAGAAGAAAAAAGAGTGAAATGTCTGAAAAGGTCGTCATTATGTAGACTTTAACGGTGTTGTGCACTTTAGAGGAAGTGTGGACTAACGGGGCCACATTCCCCTGAACATTTTTTGTTTTCAATTATCATGTAATACTAAGTCTTCATTTTACATTTGCACATTTTGCATTTTTTATTTCCTTCAAGCTTATTGTTGTTTGTTGTATTGCTATTGCATGTTTCTGTGTAAACGTGTGCCTAATTTTAAGAGGATAAAGTTTCTATCTAGTTATTGTATTATGCTACACACTGTCAGGCGCGGATACATCAATTTTGGAAAAAGGAGGGGTACCAACCCCCCGACATCATCGGACACGTTCATAATTTCTAAGTAATTCAGGAAAAAACGTGGTATCCAATCTTTGAAACCACACCCCTCTCACCGACCCTCCCCCACCCAACATGGTACACCAATGTAAAAGATACTGTTTTCCTAAACATTCCTCGGATAATATAAACAAAGAAAATAAATCAAAGGCTTTTCTTTTAGTCCCGGTATTAAAGTTACAGACGACAGTCACAATGAAGCCAAAGGCGTTAATCATAAACACTTCTATTCAGTAGTTGTAACACTAACACAAAACAGAACGCTAATCTGGTTGTTCATGAAAAGGAATGTGTATTCGATGTTTTTATCTGGATGCATAACTTAATATCATATTTCTGTTACTAAATAATGGATCTAAATCATAGGTAGTTGACCTATCGCCAATCAAACTACAGTAACTGTTTGCAATATCATTCATAAAACACATGGTTGTCATGGAAGAAGCAATAGGCAATTTGTACGGCTACTTGAAGTCAATTTTGGCACACAGACAAATGCTGTATCATCAGTCCTATCAAATTATCCCAGATAAAAACCAATGAGTTCTTCGTTTAATATAAACTCATATACATCAATTGAATTTCATTTCATTTTATAAAAAAATAAGTGTTAGATATATTTTATTATAGATTTTTTCTAGATAAAACTAAATGCTACGCTTTTTTGTTGTTTATCTGAATTTTATGGTTCTTTATAATTCAAGCTATAAAGAACCTCTATTAAAATTTCACATTACAAGTATCAAAATAAAACTAAAATGTAAATATGTGCATATATATCGAAAAAAGAAGATGTGGGATTGCCAATGGAATGTCTTCAGATTTTAAAGTCCCTACAGGTGTATGGTGAAAAGAAATATGGTCACTTTTGGTCTTTATCCGACCGACATGAATGAAGACTCTTGTTTAAGTGGGTCGTCCATTTGGTTGTGGGTATAAATACGCAGCCTCGTCCGTTCCATTCCGGTCAGGTGTGGACGTTAAATCCGATGCATCGTGTAGAGAGACTGTGACATTCTCTCTGTACGTCAAAGATCCGTGTACCCACTCGTATGTAGGCTGTTGCTAGGCTAAATGGATGACAAAATCCAATACACATGTAACTAAATTTTGCCACTGACAGTCAAAATTTCCCGCCTTTTATCCAAGTCGACCCCAATTACAGGACCTACCTATTGTATGCATGTTTGATTTCTTTTCGTCTTAAGCATGCATGACGTTTTACTTCTGGATGTTAAATACAAAGCAATCAACCAACCAACCAATCAATCAATCAAATAGATTTAAATTGATTCTCTCCAGGACGGTTGTTCAACTGAACTGTCGTTAAAATATGAAAACGCTTCGTTAATATTTAACGCATGGTTAAACCAGTTACTCAACTCTACGGATGTCGTTAATTGTTACGCTAACCTAGAGTTAACGACCAGTTGAACAACCGGCCCCAGTGCAGTCCATATTACAGCGTATTACTTATATTAACTACACATGACATAACTATCGTAATGCTTTCTAAAAATATACAAATAGTGCAATACAAAAGTATGATATAGTTGTTACATACAAGTAATTGTCGACACCTGAGGAGAAACAAGGTAATCGTCTTCATCATCTACCTGTCAAGATTACATCTCAAGATAGATACACTGACATAAATATATCTAGTTTATTTACTTGTTTACACAGTTATAAACGCCACTGGACATGTTCCAATATCAACGTTACCAGGACAAGGCTAATTGCAACAGAATTAACAGATTGGGTGGGCAAGCAGAGTCTTTGTCCACAATCGACCTCATAGGTACTGATTTATTTAAACAATGTTAATTAATATAGTCATTGGCGGATCCAGAAATTTTCATAAGGGGGCCCACTGACCCAATAAGCCGATATATATGATCTGTATTTCCGATTGCCATTCAAAACAGATGCTTTTGATATAATGTATATCTTGTATACTAGACTTTGTCTGACCCCATTGCCATTGCGGCTTTGATAAATTTGGACATTGTGAATATGAAATAAAATTGAGAATGGAAATGGGGAATGTGTCAAAGAGACAACAACCCGACCATAGAGCAGACAACAGCAGAAGGTCACCAAAAGGTCTTCAATGAAGCGAGAAATTCCAGCACCCGGAGGCGTGCTTCAGCTGACCCTTAAACAAATATATATACTAGTTCAGTGATAATGAACGCCATACTAAACTCCAAATTGTACACAAGAAACTAAAAGTTAAAATAATACAAGACTAACAAAGGCCAGAGGCTCCTGACTTAGGACAGGCGAAAAAATGCGGCAGGTTTAAACATGTTTGTGAGATCTCAACCCCCCCCCCCCCTTTTATACCTCTAGCCAATGCAGAAAAGTAAACGCATAACAATACGCACATTAAAATTCGGTTCAAGAGAAGTCCGAGTCTGATGTCAGAAGATGTAACCAAAGAAAATAAACAAAATGACAATAATACATAAATAACATCAGACTACTAGCAGTTGACTGACATGCCAGCTCCAGACTTCAATTAAACTGATTGAAAAATTATGTCTTCATCATGTGAATATCAGGCACAATCCCCCCTGTGAGGGGTTTAGTATCATACCATCATAACATATATGAGAAGAACATAACCCGTGTCATGCCAAAAACTGGTTTTTAAATAAATGTTTTTAGTTCCGATGCAAAGAAAGACTTTGCCATTGTGACTATAATAGTTTTTGCTATTGTGACTATAATAGACTTTGACATTGTGACTATAATAGTTTTTGCCATTGTGACTATGATAGATTTTGCCATTATGACTATGATAGATTTTGCCATTGCGACTATAATAGTGATTGCCATTGTGACTATGATAGAATTTACCATTGTGACTATAATAGTTTTTGTCATTGTGACTATGATAGATTTTTCCATTATGACTATGATCGATTTTGCCATAGTGACTATGATAGATGTTGCCATTGTGACTTTGATAGATTTTGCCTTTGCGACTATAATAGTTTTTGCCATTGTTACTATAATAGTTTTTGCCATTGTGACTATAATAGTGATTGCCATCGTGACTATGCTAGAATATGACATTGTGACTATGAAAGAATTTGCCATTGTGACTATGATAGATTTTGCCATTGTGACTATATGTATATAATAGTCTTTGTCATTGCGACTATACTAGTGATTGCCATTGTGACTGTGATATATTTTGCCGTTATGGCTATGATAGATTTTGTCATCATATCCTGCAGATGGGATCCGTTTGTCATTTGCAGTATGATGCGTATCGATAGGTTGTGAATAGTGTGTTAAAAATTATTCTTTATTGATTGACCGTTCTTCAGGTGCACTTATAGAAAGCTAAAAGATTAAACGTTGGAAACATTTCTGAGTCAAATATTTGGAAAAGGATAGAATCTGCACAAACTAGCATATATGCGGCAGGCCAATAGGGAGTGAACAATGTAGTCATTCGTTTGGCATTTTTGCACTTCCCTAAACTGACGAGTGCTGTTCCCTGGCTTGATACCTACTGTCTATATCGACCAGATTTGAGACATATTTATCAGTTTTACACTTTCTATCCGTAATTTTTAAAAAATAAGTTCAAATCGAAAAAAGAAAACTTCTGAGTCTGTCCTATTTCTTGCTCGTCAAAGCTATAAATAAGCACATAAAAAGCTACCGGAAAGTGTATTAATACAGCCGTTGTAACATGTAAAGAATTAGCTACTACGATAATTCGATGCTCATATGAAATACTGATATCAAAATATTTAAACATATTTTTTAATCATGCCTGCATATAAAAAATATACGTAGGTTAAAAAACTATTACACCCAGAAATGTTTGGAAAACTGACAAAGTACAGATCACATTTTGCACGTGTTCCACGTGCATCTCTTTATTCTCGTGGCAATTACGGAATAATATCAACATTCTTCATCTGTATCACGCTCGGTAATCGGTCTGTACAAGGGGTTTGTCATCAATCTTACAGTTATCAAAGACATGCCTTAGTCACAAGTATAATCTTTGAAACATGATGTGAATAAACACTAGCCTAGTGTGTTCTGACTGATCTTCGAGGCTCTCGATGGAATAGTACAAACGTGAATTATTACTGATCAGTTTAAGTAAACTCTCCGGAAACCGTAACGAAGTAACCATGATAAATAACTGCCTTGGGTTGGGAGGAGGACAATGTACTGTAAGAATGCGTATCGGATAACATGTTTTGGGAAGACGTTACTCTTTAGTTTCGATGCTTAATACAAGGGCGAATCCAGGGGGTTGGGGTTGGAACCCCCCCCCTTTTTTACGGTCAATGTTAAATGGTTGGGCTGTGGCAACCGTTGTCTTGATCAAAGTCTTCATAAAGCCAATAAATTTCTATTTAATAAAGATAGACCTGCAATATCCAAGCATCATCACAACTATGGTGCAGGAATGTAAAACAAGTCGAGTCATCGATCAAATTATAACAGTAAGATGAAATATGAACGCATTGTTGACATACTAGAAATGCCATCCCGGTCGTGACCTTCACACATGCAAAAGTGTGCATATGCATGCTGAAATTTACATATAGAAACTACACATCAATTTCATATAGAAACTCTACAATTTTTACACATGTCAATCATTAAGACAATATTCTTGTTTACAAACATTATTGGTTTTGCTATGTATACCTTAAGTAACTAATAATACAAGTGATTTTGATCAGATTGTATGATTTCCCTGACAACAAAGCTATGATTAGTCTCCGCAGTGATATATAATCACATCACACTTAACATGCTTAAAGTGGTGATAAATTTCATGTTAATGAGCAAATTAATTGCATTAGCCTGACTCCCATAGGAGATAGGTGTAATTAAAGCTCGCGAATTGGTTTGGTTATTGTAGAGTGTTGTGTTATTTTACGTGTAGGGAGCGATAATTGGCAGGTTGGGTAACGGGTACATTAGTTCGAGAGGTAATTAAAAGCCAAATTAAAACCAAATATTTTATTCGATTTTTCTCATTCTTAGGAAACAACTATTTAAATGAAAAAAGGGGGGTATGAATTTTGTCTCAGTTTACTTTTTCGTCGCTATCAATCAAATTAGTTGTTTCTTCAACATTTAACACTATAAGGTATGGGGAAAATTTGGATTTAGAATATTTTGTTGTCATCTGCTTGATCACAATATTTATTGCGTCAAACTAGGGATCAGAATATTTTTTTAGGAGAAAAAAATAACACCCCCCCCCCCCCTTTTTTTTTTTTTTTTTTTTTTTTTTTTTTTTAAAGTTCCCTATTATTTTAGAGTGTTCACCTATGTTTTTAACTATACATACAAACAGCAACAAACATTGTTTCAATATTTTGCTAATATCCTAGCCATTTAACGACAATCAACAGCAATCTATCTACTAAAAACCCAGAAAGACAACTAGAGCTCACTTTGCAGTCTCCCAAAACAGACAGGTGATTAAAGCCACAAAAATATGTACCTCTTTCTAAGTAGAAGCTACACTGTACCTACTTAGAAAGAAGTATATATCTTACTTCAAACTTTTTAAAAGTTAAATGCAAACCCACTTTTACGTATACCAGCGACATATGTCTGCTTTTACGAAAATTTAATTTATATACCATTTTATATACTGCATGTACTGGTAACCATGCCGTGTTTATGAAGCATGTGTTATTTTTATTACAACGTTTACTACACTTGTATGTTATTGATATGTAATAAACAATATACCACAAAAAGTAAATACCCTGTGGTCAAAACCAAATAGGCTTATGTTCCGATTTTATTAATAGATAAAAATAAAATATTTACCCTCGGTCATTGTGTATTGATATTTAATGTTTTTTCTAACCTACTTTTATAGATAAAAATATTGACATAAAATACAAGTTTGTTTTCAATGTAAAGATAGATCTGTCTTTCATATCAAACATTAAAGGTCTCTTACATGTT